>CM077236.1:1389919-1534919 GCA_039654775.1 Spinibarbus caldwelli | reverse complement strand
CTAATGGGAAATTTTTAATTTTTGCTACTTTATTGCAGAAAAAAAGGTAAATAAATGGTAAAATATTTATTTTCATGGTTGTATTACTTGAACTTATTTTAATATATACTTTTGTTGTTTTTTTTTTCAATTTTGGTATTGAGAATTTGGTAATTTGTTAATGTTTGTTAATGTTTACAGTGACAGATACAATGTTTAGTAAATGATGAAATGAAGACTGAAATTAAGATGACATTAAGATATTTTAAGATAAATTAACTAAGATAAAAAAAAAAAGAAAAAAAAGCTTTAGAAATATTTTTCATTGTTAGTTCATTTTAAACACATAGTTAAATACTGTAAAAATACAAATAAATAAATAATAATAATAATAAATAATTAAATAAATTATGGTTTCTTTTTTGTCACAGTAAAACTAAATAAATAAATAAATAAAATTAAAAATAAAAGAAAAATATATATTTAAAAAAGAAAATCCATAAAAAAGGCACAGTGTACTGTATTAATATGAAGGAATTTTCCATATAGATTTTTACAGGTATTTTGCACTTCATTACATTGTTTTAGGGTTAACAGAAATGTCTGTAAAATTAATGGATAATGTCCTGGCAGAAAATTACCAGTACTTTTTTTTTTTTTTTTGAGTATAATATAATCCTGTGATATGTTCAGACCGTGGCCAGTGTTTGGTGGTCTGTGTCCCTCTTCCTCTGACCTGAAAGAGTTCCTCATCCTCTGAATGAGAGTGCTGGCCTGTCTCTGGCTCTGACAGCGTGTTTAGACGCGGCTGCATCGCCGTAATCAGCTCTCGTGTCCTGTGATTAATTTGATGACCAATCTCATATCACAGCTCAGAACCTGAAGACAGCACCATGACAACGATCCTCCAGCCAGCCAATCACAGCCCTGCTTCAGTGACAGGAAGTGGATCTGGGAGATATCCAGAGCGCTGGTGGAGTCGAGTGGGTGGATGAGTCCCATCACCTCAATTTACAACAGGACACACACTGAGAGTGAGTGAGAGTGAGCTTTATGCCTCTATAGGTGGTGAAAACATGACGGGAGATCAGTGATATCTAGTCACTTAACACACTACTGTACATGACGAAATACACTCAATACAGAGATTTAGCACTGTAGAATTATTACAGATCTGCTCAGAGAGTGTGCCTGTGTTCAGTTTGGTCAAAAGGTGTCAATTTAATGTACGCTTGTTAATACAGTCACTATACAATAAAAGCATGTGAATTGCATTTGAAATCTATAAATTCAACACTAAACTGGCTTCCTCTCAGTTTCATCAGGATGAATTTGAATTGAATTGGACAAAACACACATGAAGTTGAATTGGAATGGCAGGAAGATTAATTTTTGAAATGCAATTCAAAGAAATTCAACACAGGTGAATAGTTTTGGGAAATTAAATGTTCTTCCACTCTAATCCACTAGAGGTAATTTATTAAATATGATGAAATATTAATTTATTAAGGTCAATTCTGAATGGCACCCGTGTTATTTTAGTATCAATGGCTAGTATAGTTATTGCTTTTTTGAAAAGTTCTTAGTTCTTAGTTTTTAAATTTGTTTTCATTTTCATTTTAACAATTTTAACAGTTTTATCAATTTTGCTGTCATTTTTATTTATAGCTTTTTAAAAATATAGTTTTATAGGTTTTTTGTTGTTGTTGTTCATTTTCATTGATCTTTTGCACTGTGATAATGTAGAAACAATTTTCACTAAGAAATTGTTAGTAAGTTTCACTAAAATTTACAAAGAAACGATAAGCAACATAACCGTTTGAAGTAGAAACACTTAAAATAGTAAAGTAATCTTAGGTAAAAAAACACTTTTTACAGTGTAGCTTTAGTTATTTTAGTACTTCATGTTAAACAAAAGAAAATGAGAAATGTTGCCTTGGCAACTAGCTGAACTATAGTAAGTTTTCTAAAAAGTAATTTCTGATTAGGTTTATTTTATGTTGAGTAACACACTTTTTTTTTTTAAATACTTTTAGTCCTGTGGCCGTTTACACGGTACCGTTTCCAACCAAAAACGGCGTAACAACAAACTTTTGTTTTTGAAAATGATACTGTTATCGTTGTTATAGAAAAACTCAAAATTTGACATCATGTTTATGCATTTTACATGTTCAGTCTACAGGAGTGCATATGTGCGCAAGCGCGTAGTGTTTCTTTACAAAGTGACATCGCCACCTACTGGCCTGGCATGAATAACAGCATTTTTTGCCATTTTATTAGCGGATCCATGTGAACGGGGATAGTTTTGTCATGTAAACGTACCCTTAGTCACCTGTAATAACCCTGCATGACACACAGCCCTGTTAAACACTGAATCCAGCAGAAACTCAGCAGCAGATTTTGAAACATTTATGACAAACGTCACCGTTTTCACCTCACGTCTCTTTCACAGAAAGTTCAGCACTTCCCCAGTTTTTGGCACTTTCACCGCTGGCTCAGCGCCACCAGCGTCTGTTCATCTGCTCCTGCGAGGCGTATGGTTACAGTACATCACACGGACAGTTCACCAGAGCAACCTTAAAGGGACCGTTCACACAAAAATGATCATTTACTGAATATACACATATTTTGAAGAATATTGTGAATGTCCAAACAACATTGAACTCCTCTGACTTGCATTTTATGATCAAAAACACTCCTCATTCTTCAAAATATCTTCTTTTGTGTCCACAGCAGAAAGGCACCCCTGTTTGAATGACATAAGGATGAGTAAATGAAGACAGAATGATCATTTTTGGGTGAACCGTCCCTTTAAGTGACTTTTAATCAGTGCCAATCAATTCAATTCTTTCATTCACTTTTTTTCTCTCATATCAGAATATTGCAAAATTATTCTGTGGCATGTTTTTGCACATTTGTGGTGATGTGTGAATTATGGGGTTTGAGATGAGTATGTCAGGGTTTATGGAGCGATAGCTGACGTGTGTTTGGAGTGATGCATGATGGGACGCTCCTGAGTTCAGCTCAGTGTTAAATGTGATGTGACTTTTTTTTTTTTCTGTTAGCCTCCTCGTAGTTTTGTTATTTCCTGCACAGGTTTGCCTCATTCTACCAAGTTTAACACTTCAACCAATCATCTTGTATTTATTTGCAACTAATCAAATATCTTTAAAGGGATAGGTTACCCAAATATAACAGAGCTGTCATTATTTACTCACACTCATTCAGATAAATGAAAGCTAACTGTTATTAAGCTTCTTGAAAGAAGTCTCTTCTGCTCACCAAGGCTGCATTTATTTGATCAAAAATACAGTAAAAATTGTGAAATATGTGAAAAAATGTGAATATCTATTCAAATGTAATTTATTCCTGTGATGCGCAGCTGAATTTTCAGCATCATTACTCCAGTCTTCAGTGTCACATGATCCTTCAGAAATCATTCTAATATGCTGATTTGCTGCTCAAGAAACATTTCTGATTATTATCAAAGTTGAAAACAGTCGTGCTGCCCAATATTTTTGTGGAAACTGTGATACGTTTTATTTGTCAGAATTCACAAAGTTCAAAAGAACAGCATTTATTTGAAATAGAAATCTTTTGTAACATTATAAATGTCTTTTCTTTCACTTTTGATCAATTTAATGCATCCTTGATGAATAAAAGTATTAATTTCTTTCAAGAATAAATAAATAAATAAATAAATAACACTGACCCCAAACCTTTACAGAGTGAATCTTCACGGGTGCTTATTGTTTAAATGATTTCAAGATCTATGCAGCACTTGTGCACCACAGATTAAGGAAAAAATGATGTGGAAGAAATCAAATGCAATCTTAAAAACACTGAATTCATACTCAAAGTGTTTTGCCCATTTTTGCGCTGTTTTGATTTGTAAGCTAAACTGCAAATGCTGTGGCAGTCACTGCGTTTCTCCTTCATCGCTCCGAGACTGCGTTCTCATTCACGCCGCTTTTAGGATGTTGTAGAGACGCAGAATTCAGTCAGTGTGATTGCTGAGGTGTTTGTGAGTGAAACTGCGGCTCTGACAGCAGCGTCTCACGCAGGACATCAGGACTACAAGCATCAGTCATTACAGAAGCTTAATCCACACGGCAGGAGCTCACAGAGAGCCCAGACGCCCCGCTGACGCTCCCCACCGACCCCATACATCACCAGCGCTCAGCCTCCACTCCTGTGTGTGTGTGTGTGTGTGTGTGCTTCTCCGGACTTATCAGCATAGAAGTTATTAAAAAATGGTGAATTTTAATGAAGATATTTTACATGCAACAGTTCATATTGACCCAGACTATTATCATTAACAAAAAATTTAACTTAAATTATATATATATATATATATATATATATATATATATATATATATATATATATATATATATATATATTATCATTAACAAAAAATTTAACTTAAATTATGTATGTATATATATATATATATATATATATATATATATATATATATATATAATTTAAGTTTCATTTTTACACACACACACACACACACACACACACACACAAATAATAAAAATACAATTATTTCACTTTTTTCTCTGTGTGTGTGTGTGTGTGTGTGTGTGTGTATATATATATATAATGTATGTATGTATACCAAAACTTAAATTAAAACTATTAAATAAAAAAAACTGAATTTAATTAAATTAAATTAAATTAAATTGAATCACAGAAACATAGAAATGACAGAAAGACACAACAAAATAAGTTAAACTTAAAAAAAAATGAAATGAAACTGAATATATAAAAATTCAAAATATTAATAAATATCAGTGATACTACAATAACACTGCTAAAACTGGCAAACACCATCACAGTATTGTTATTTTCCCATGGACAAGAAAGATCAGCATGCAAACATGAGAATGAGTAGATAATGTCTTTTCTGTGTCAGCTATCCCTTTAAATGTGAAACAGATTGTTTGTCAGTGTTTTTTTTACAGATGTGAATCAAGTGTTTTACGTGATTCAGGTTTTATTTTCTGTGATATTAAACATACTGAGGATTTGAAATAAGCACCTTCACAGCATATGCGTGTATGTGTGTAAGTTTCTTCTAATAATTCCTTCTTTAACTGTAGTGCAGTTTAAGCACACAGCGTTTGGTTTCTCTCACGTGACTCTCTTTATGTAAAGTATTGGAATGAAGATGTTTCCCTTGATCTGCTTGATCCAGAGAAGCTCAAAGCATTTCTAATATGAGTGACTTTCTGATCAAATATACATCAAATGAATTACTCTGAGCGCGAGAGAAGATCTCCGTTGAGCCGTGTGTGCTGAGCGCGATACAGCAGATGTTTGAGCAGGTGTGCGCAGGCATGCGGATGTCAGACAGGTAAATGAACAGATGGGTCTGTAAGGTAAAGCACATTTACTGTACATACTGTTAGCATGTGAGGAATCATTCAGATCATGAACATATGTTGCTGACGGAGCCGCAGATATCTGACTTTTGCAGTCCAATGTGTTCCTAAGGATTCACTCGTCCTGATTTATACTGCAAGTCTGACATTATTTTCAGTCTCTCAGCCTCATCAGATGAGACTTTAGCATTATAAATAAAGAAGCATGTTTTTTTTTTTTTATATCTTTTGAAAAGTTTGTGTTTTTTTTTTCTTTATCAAAGGTGCATACAAATTCTTATAGTCCATCACTGTAATCAGTGTTGTTAACTAAAACTAAAATTATTAAAAGTTATTATTAGTGATTGAAATAAGGCTGAGATTAAATATAAATACTGGATTTTTTTGTCTCAAATTAGAAATTTATAATAAATTAGAAATTTAATTTAATAAAATATAAATTTAAAACTAAAATAAAATATAGCTATACAAGGATATTTAAAAGCAAATACAAATGACACATAAAAATA
Source organism: Spinibarbus caldwelli (assembly GCA_039654775.1). Lineage (NCBI taxonomy): Eukaryota > Metazoa > Chordata > Actinopteri > Cypriniformes > Cyprinidae > Spinibarbus > Spinibarbus caldwelli. Next base: position 1,529,038 of record CM077236.1, on the reverse strand, counting down.
TACAACTAAATATTGATTTTTGGTAATTGAAATAAAGCTATAATAAAATTTAAATACTGGATGGAAAACTTTAAAAAAAAATACTTAATACACTAAATTATATACTAATTTTATATACTGTAAATTACAAATTTATTTTAATACAATTTAAAAAGTTCAATAAAATAAATTTGAACATTAGAAGTGTAGCATTGGCAACTAAATGAAATAAACTGAAACACTAAAATGACAAACTAAAATAAAATATAGAAATATAGGTATATAGAAATATTTAAAAACTAATAAAAATGACTAAAGCAAATAACAAAGGTATAAACTCATTTTCAGTAACTGAAATAAAATATAAATACTGGATGAAAAACTTAAAAACAAAATAAACTTAATTTAGAAATTTAATGTAAATGAGAAATCTAATCTAACAGAATTTAAGAAATTTAATAAAATAGATAGGAAAGTTAGAAATGTAGCATTGGCAAAGTACTAAACTAAACTAAAATATAGAAATAAAGCAATATGGAAATATTTAAAACTAATAAAAATGACAAAAGCAGTACAAAAACAAAATATTAAACCAAAATTAAAATGAAATGATGTACAGAAATGCATGCATGTTTTGCATACACATGCGATCCCCTTGTTTAAGGAGAAGGTCAAAGAAAGCCTGGATGGATGTGCTTCATAAAGCAGCAAACTGCAGCAGACTGGTTAGCATTATCCAGTTACGGCTGAAAAACAAAGATCACACACATTTCCAGAGGAGAAGAATCACTCCAGTAATTGTTCTTGTCATTTGTGCTGTAATTTTACTCCTGAATGCCTTGTTTCAGACAGGAATTAATAGAAATCGCATTCGCTTCAGGTGCTTTGCGTCTAACCTCGCTTTCTCTCTCTCTTTCTCTCGGTCGCCCCTGGTCATCTCTCTCTCTCTCTTATCAGTTCATAATTCTCTCTCGCTCAGGCAAATAGCATGTGCGAGTGTGGGCCGTCCGCTGGCGAGCTTTAGGGCACTCAGAGGTCTAAATGGCAGAAACTCTGAGTCCCTGTCCCTGAGCTCCGAGGCACGAGGCTCAACATTGAGTCCAGCACAAAGCTCGTCAGTACCTCTGATCACGGCTAATTTAATTAGTCTGAGAGTCAGTCCACAGCAGTTCCTCTGATGCAGAGGATCCAGACCAACAGCCATTCTGTGGCCCACTTTAAACCAGAACGGAGCCTCGGCTCTTCTCAGAACTTCTTCTACCCTCATTATCTTCTGTTAGTAGAATCATTTCACATAATAATTTACCGTTACAAAGGACCTACAGCTTTATTAGGGTCAAATGCATAAAAAAAAAAATAAATAAAAAAACTGTTTCTACATGATCCAACTCTTAAAAAGGACTTGACTTAGTGCAACAGTCAGCTTTATTAAGTATTATTAATGAGATTTTCAAAATTGAAACAGACATTATTTAGTCATCCTCTGTTTTTCCACATTTTTAGGATTTTATTTTTTTTGTGTGCAACAAAAATAGAGTTGTTCTTTTTCTCATGAATGGAGAAGAAAAAGAATACTGCAAATAATCATAAACATAGAACTTCTAATTTAATTTAATTTAATTTAACAACAAAAACTAAATTGGTATTTTTCCTCATGAACGGGGAAAAAAAAAAATTACCAAAAAGTGACACAGTATCATAAAAATCAACTGTATCACAAACATGATGGCAACTTAAACAATAAATTAATAATAATAATAATAATAATAATAATAATAAATAATATATATATATATATATATATATATATATTTGTATTATTATTTTTTTCTGTTAATTGAAATTAAATGTTAAACTGAAATAAAAATAAATTAAAGCTAAACAGAAGTATTTAAAAAGGACAATAATTACAGAATACATAAAATTAATAAAACTTAAACTAAAATTAAAATGAGAAAGAATATAACCCAAATATATAATATAATTCAAAATATGAATAAATACCACACTAGCGTATGACTAATACTGACCACTGACCACTCTTAAATCTAAATTGTTTTTAATTTATTTAAGTTTGGTGTGACATGATTGGTTTTGACACACACAACCTCCAGTGATGTTTTGCATTATTGACATCAAATCTGATGAGGCATCAATCATCAGCAGCATTTGGAAACATACTCAAACATGACTTGAGAGCTTTGATGGAAGGAAAAAATTCCAGGCAGCTTAGACCTTAACTTGAAATAAAACAGTTAATTATGGCTGGGCAAAGTTTTACATTGTGTACCAGTTATCTTGTAGCAGCTGCTAAATGTCATTTATTATTCCCAGCACATCAGTCACCAGGCTTCATTCAGAGCAGAGGATCAGTGGATCAGGATTCTGCTGGTTTCTGCTGGTTTAGTAACAGCTCTGGATCCGCCGCTCATCAGACGTCATGCATTACTGAGATGAAGCGCCTCTCATTAGCATGATGAACTTTTTTAGCGGAAACACGAAAAGTTCAGCTCTTCATAGGCATAATTACGTGGTAAGCTGTGAGATTATTGAATGTGAAGAGAGTAATGGTGTTCATTTATAAATGTGTGTTCTCCCTGATGATCTTTCATCTCTGCACACTCTCTCCTGATTACGGCCAAATGAAGAGCCTCCACTACAGCCATCAGTGCCGCTTTTGTCCCTGCGGTGGGACGCAGGAGAAAGAGAGGGACAAATCCCATCAATTTTAGACCAACCTTCTGGATTCAATGCAGATACAATGTACAGCATCTGAGATATGCTGTCGATCACCACAGAAAATATGTGTATAGTTTATCAGCATATAAAATAACGCAAAAATCATGTGAAGTTACGATGTGATTATATCGGTCAGAAACATAAAAATCACATTGTTGCATGTTGCTTTTGGATTTTAGTTGCACTGAGAGGATGCTGCTAATGGTGTAAAAATGATGTGACAGTAAAGTTTATTTAATGCAACTATAAATGTGTGTCAGAACGAAGCATTATCCATAAATAAGTAATGCATTCATCAACATATGGCCTTCAAAATGCATCAGTAATACCTAAAACCAGCACAAAGGCACTTATGACAAAAATTTGATGTAGGGTTTATGCAGAAATTGCTAGTGAATTTCACAAATAATTACAAAAACGGCAAGTAACATTATTACTAACATTATCACTAAATTACACATTAATTTTTAAATAAATGAGAAAGACTGAAATAGTATTTTCTTGTAAGACATACTCTAATAATCTTTATTTACAACTTGGGGGAAAAAATTACTTGCAAATATACAGTTATCATCATTCAAAACAATCCCACATGAAAAAAATACTATAGTAATTTATAGTAAATACTATAGTGTTTTTGAACCATACTATAGTAAAGTACTTGCATTAATTTGTTGTGGTAATTCTATAGTTGCTGTGGTAAGTTTTCTACAACTATAGGGTATATTATAATACAATACACTACAGTTTACTGTAGTTAAAAACTAAAGTATACTACAGTATTTGTTACAGTTTATCAGTTCGCTATAGTTAATATTACAGTATGTTGTAGCATTCATTAACTAAGTGTTGTAAATACTATAACATATACACACTCTCAGAAAAAAAAGGTACACGATGGTACAAATAATGTTCCTCAAAGAACAGTTTTGTACCTTTTCAATAACTGTACCTTTAATGGTACAGTAAAGACCTCTGATGATACTGTTTAGTACCTTTCAAGGTACAACTGAGATGAAGGTACATAAATGTTCTCACGTCAAAGGTACAAGCAGAGCCAGCGCAGCACTAATGAGGGGGCGGCTGAGGTGACGAAAGGGGGCGATGACGTAGCACAAAAAAAAAAATTAAAAAAAACTTTTTTTGTGGCCCATTCACGTATTTGTCGGAACGTAAACAAACCCGCTACTACTACAACTATTAGAATACTGGGTTCACACAGATGTTTTGGACGCGAGACAAGTTAGTGGAATTTTTTTTAAAGGGGTCCTATTATGCTTTTTCTCTTTTTGAATTTTAGTCAGTGTGTAGTGTGTATGTTTGGGCATAAAAAGTTACAAAGTTACAAATCTTTTATTTGATCATACCATTAATTTGTAATCATTACAAGAATACCAAAATCATGTAATGAGCAAGTGTGCGTTTATTAGACAGCTTAATATCACGTCAGTTTGTGCTTCCAGAATTGGGGAATCTGCTGCGGTCGTCCCATCGCATCTGGAGCGAAGGACCTGAACCAGGAAGTTGGTCACCAGATAACACTAACCGTAACACCGGAACTAATCGAGCCGTTTGTGCCAGGCTGGGGAGGAAGGTATTGTAATAATGTAAATTATGTGAAAAATAATGCGATTTTCGAACCACCAAGCATGAGAGCATGCTCTAGTACACCCCCAAAACAAAATCAAGACATTGTAAAAGAGCATGATAGGACCCCTTTAATTTTGTATTTTTTTTTTTTTTTTGAAGCGCAAGGTCTAGAGACCTGTTTTAGAAGCAGAATTTGTTTGAACTTGAGTGCTGTGTTTTAGAATATTATGCGCGAGAATGATGTATTATGCGCGAGAAGCTGCTATAAAGACCTGAGAGGAGAGCACAGCATTCAAAGATGTCGGATAGTGCATTTACATTGAAATGCAATTGAAAAGTACAGCAGTGGAATGAAAAATTGCCTTCTGAGTGAATGACCCTACTATAGCTACTTAGCAAATACAGATGGCAGAGTAATGAATAAAACAAAATCGCATTGCAACCAAATTCAAAAATCTGACATCCAGGAAATAAATATGTCATAGGCAGCAGTGTTACCTAGGGCTGCTCGATTATGACAAAAATCATAATCACGATTATTTTGGTCAATATTGTAATCACGATTATTTAACACGATTACAAGTGGGCCATATAAGCAAAACTTTTATTTATTTATTTATTTATTTTTTAATGCAAGACTAAAGTATTCAGTTAACAGTCTACTACAGAAATTGAATAATCTAATGTAAAATAAAACAGTCTTCACTGTAAGAAGTAAACTTCCTTTCTTATTAAAGCTACACAAGTAGCTGATTAATGTTAAGCACATAGTCGGCAGCGGGAATATAATCCGCTATCATGAGCCACACTGATCCAATTTACTGTTACACATGTATTTTCGTTATCAACAGTTTACATTCATTTATTACAGAACCGACGAGGGTTAACGTTAATATTCACTAAGCGCCGCATTTTGACACACTTTTGCGTGTATTTGAGGTTTAGGTGTGCACCTTGAGCTAAAAGTTTACTTTACATGTGTTCTGTTCGTCTCTGAGCGCAAGCCTCCCGAGGAACAGCGCAACTTCTCTTTCGTGCTTTTAAAAACATGAATAAATGTAATCAACTTTAATAAATCAAGCATGTCCCATTTTGCAAAAGTCACGTTACATGATTTTACTGAGTTGCAAGTGAAAATGGACTTTTATGGAGGAGCCAAGCGCACTGCTGGAAAGGGGGTGGAATGGGGTGCAATAAGCTAATCATTTTATCTCGATTATTATATTTTCATGATTGTTGGAGGCCAAAATCGAAATTGAATTTTGATTAATTGCACAGCCCTAGTTTTACCACAAATATGGACAAGTGATACCACCACAACCACCAGAAATACTTAATTGTGTCTGCTTTACAATGAATTGTACACAGTGATAGATAGTCGCAAAAAGTGCGACTTTGTGAAATGGACTGACCTAAATTGTTGCTAAATTGTCCTAAATTGTTGCTATGGTAGCATCATATTAATGCTAGAAAGCCTATGCATTTAGCCATGGGCGTAACCACCATATACTTTGGGGGGGACGTGTCCCCCCCAATATTGGAAAAATACCAATCTGTCCCCCCCAATAATAGGCCTATTATATTGTAATATGTGACATATGATATGCCCTCCTTTTATGAACCCTGGTTGTAGCCTAGTGGATCTGTTGTTATTTCCGATTTACTTTCAATTTAGGAAAAACAAGGGAAACAAAACTGTGTGACCTCCCCCCCTCGATTGTACACTTGGTTGAGCCCGTAAACGCCGGCTTGCGGCATCGTTTGAAAAAACCGCTCAGTCCGACTGTCACTGGTGCTTAAATGAAATGAAGGTAGGAGCTAAAAGAAAGAAGCAGGACGAACAGGCGGACATTCGCCTTTTTTTCAGACGGTAAGCAAGTAGACATCTAAAAAGTAGTGCCATGGTCAAAAATACCGCGGCAATTTTTGAATAAATGTGAAAAATATCAGGTTTAAATGGCTCAGTATTATAGCTAGGTAGCTAGCATCATACCCTGAAAATAGGCTGAATAATGAACTGCTGGAGTCACAGACCAAGGAGCTCCTGCACTTCCCACTCCATTCATAAGCCTCTATTCATTCGTTGAAGGCCTGGCCTGTTTGTTTTTATTGTAATTCTATATTGTTATGTTAACTATTACCTGACAAAGTGGCTTAAGTGGTTAAGTTCAAATTAAATAAGTGAAACTTCTTTGCTTGTTTTTCATAAATACTAAAAAGTGCATGTCATTATAAGAGGTCAACCATTTTCAATATCAACTATTTTCGATATGAAACTTAACTACTGATACAAGGATACAAGGATGTTTATTTGTCACATACATAGAGCTACTTGTGTAAACGTAGGTTGGATGCTCCGCTTTATTGTGCATGGATATGTGTGTGTGTGATTGTCTGGAGATGTGTGTGCATATTACGAGGGGAGGGGTATATACATGGGATAGAGGAAGGTATGGAAAAAGTAGGCAAAACTAAGTATAAGTGAGAAGTATCAAATGTAAATGTACTATATAAAAATGTATATGCACATATGTGGGAGAGTGTGTGTGTGGATGGGCCCACGGCATGGTGTAAGTATGTGTGTGGAATTAAGGCATTTTAAGTATAAGTGAAGAAGTAAGGGTGTGTGTGTTTGTAGGACAGAGAGATGGTGGTGTGAGTGAAGGGGATACAGAGTAATTGTGATACATGTGCTACATCATCCTATTTGCTGCTATGTCAGAGAAATTGCAGACTGTTCTTTCAATGTTAATTCAAATGGTCAATGTATTCCTCAAAACTATGTTCTAGATGAGCAAATCTTTATCAATATATGAAAATTGTGGGAAATGCACTTAAAAAAAATATATGGAGAAGGGCTCACATTTGGACCCCCCCAATATCTATACCATGGTTACACCCTTGCATTTAGCAACTATATATATATTTTTTTAAATAAACCATTATATTTCATAATTAAAATCTATTTTCACACTCATTTTGAGTGAGGGGGGTGATTGGCTTTCATGCATAATTGGTTGCTGTTTTAACTATTAGGCATAGCAACAAGACTCTGATTGGTCGAAGTCGCTGCGGCCGTTACAAAATTTTCAAACAGAACAGAGAGCGGGAAGCAGACTATTTTTGCCCTTTTATCAACAGAAAAGCTCTTTGAGGGTGGATTTTAAGTGTTTATCTTGAAGACGACGAGATTTAAAGGAGAGTTTTGGCAATTTACATTTATATTAAGTTCACAAGTCAAAAATGTAAATGTTTCAGCTACTCAGCATGAAATTAATGGTTTAAATTAGTTCATGTAGCTATGCGCTCAATGGTTTTAGCCATTTGTGTAATGTTACTTTTTTTTCTTTTTTTTTTTTTAATGCAATGAATGGATTTAGTATTAAATGATCGCGACTCCATTTACAATATGGCGTTTGCGCAACACTGCCCACTGTAACTATTAATTAAAGGTTAATTAGGCATCGAAACACAAGACTTGTCGGGCCGAAGTCGCAGCGGCCGTTAACGGAGTTTTCAAACAGCGGAGAGCGGGAAGCAGAGCGCCGTCTACAGCGCCAGCACAACCAGGACCTCGGCTTCTTTACCGTCAGACGAACTTGATCAGAGAGGCTCGATTATCAGATCTAATTATCAGACGAAGAGAGGAGGAAATTCAGAGGTGAGTTTTATGCTTGCATTTAACCGAATCAAAAATGTATAAGACGTTACAGCCACCCATTCACAACAGGGAGCGTAAATAACCAGCTGTATTTAGCCTTCTGCAAATAAATTTTAAAGCAACAGTGCTTGTGTATAGCAAGTTTGAAGTGCATAAAATAATACTGTTGAATTATTGTGAATGCTTACCCTGAAGCGCCATGGTGATTGAACGCCATCAACCCTTGCACAGACGAATATGTCCGTGCTATTTTTATATTAGTCAAAGTGGTTTGTATATTTGAGTAATGTATATCTGTATCCTAAAGCTTAAGATTCTCGCGTTTGAGAGCTTCACCAAAAAAATATGGGTTTCTTTTTCTCTTTTTTTTTCTCTCTGTCTATGTTTTTTCTAATAATGTGCCTTGCGTCAACAGTACATAAATGCAAATATTTTGAGCCGCTGCACAACTGTCAAACAAGTGTATTCTAATGTTCACAAAAATATCACAATACAGACAAACTGAAATGCATGTTCCATGTGATCTGCCTGTCTTTCGATCTCTGTTTTTAAAATAATGTGATTACCTGATTCTGCCCTATCTCTAAGTCATATACATTTCATTCATTTTATTAGAGAACTCTGAAACTCAGCAAATGTGTCTTTAACTTTCAGATCACGGAGATGATGGAGAAACTGTCAGTGCTGGTCGCAGGGATAGCACAACTTTTTTGAGAAATCTTGTTAGTAAGTTACATTGATCAAACTTACACAACAAGTCTGCATCCTCAGCTGTGAGGCAAGTATCACTACAAAATAAGTAAAATTTAAATGTAAATAAATTTAAATTTTTCTACTAAAATTAAAATGAATAGATGCTAACAGTCTTCTGTGGTCTGCATCAAAAACACATCTCAGATTTAACTTATTTTTCATGAGCTTTACACTAAAGAAACAAGTCATTCACATTAAATATGATCAAATCTTGCAGTGTAATATTGTCATTACATATGTGTATTTTGCATTTATATGCAGGTGAAGACTGTGTCTACTGTTGGGGAGGATGCAATTTCATGCCCATGTGAAGACTTTGCAAGACCAAAACAAGACAACCAGTATGTCTTTTTCTGATGTCTATACAATGGCAGCTAATTGTTAAATGGTAAGTTCATCCCAAAATCAAAATCGTCATCACCCTTATTCCATTCCAAACCCCTAAGACTTTTGTTCATCTTCAAAACACAAATGAAGATGTTTTAATGAAAAATTAGAGATTTCTGTTCCTCCATTGACAGTCCACACAACTGCTACTTTGATGCTTTAAAAAGTTCATAAAAGATTGTAAAACGAATCCATATGAATCGAACAGTTTAGTCCAAATTTTCTGAAGCGACTCAACCATTATATATAATGAACATATTGAATGTATGCTTTTGTGCACATTTAAACATTCATCAGTACACACTTCAGATATGGTAATCAAAATACTTGAAAAAAATGAGTTTCATTTTTGTGTTATGCATCAAATTTGAGCTTCCACAAGAACCAGTGAAGTTTGTTCTCATGCATCAAGTATGGTTGAGTGTCTTGTTTGTTCAATGTTTATATGTGAATAAAAGACTAAGTTCAGTTTGTTCATCATATAAAGCAATTGAATCTCTTAAGAAAATTTGGAATAAACTATTCATATGGATTAGTTTTACAATTGCTTTATGAATTTTAAAGCATCAAGTGGCAGTTCAGTGGACTGTCAGTGGAGGGACAGAAATCTGTCAGATTTCATTTAAAAGATCTTTGTGTTTTGAAGAGGAGCTAAAGTCTTATGGGTTTGGAATGACATGAGAGTGAGTAAACAATGACATTCAATGACATCCATGTGACTTTTTCCATCTTATTTTTAGTGAACATCTTACCTTTCACCTAGGGCTGGGTGATATATTGAACGTGATATTCATGCGCATCTAGTCAGTAAAGCCGGTTCCGTGATCGTTCCGTGATGATATTGCGTAGCTTGTCAGTGATCTACGGCTCTGTGTATTAAATGGCACTCTATTTGAAAACAGGTGATGGAGATTTAGCGCTAATCGCGGAACTGGCTTTACTGACTAGATGCGCATGAATATCACGTTCGATATATCGCCCAGCCCTAAACGTAATTGTAATTTATTTTCTCCTTGTCACTAAAAGATGTCTGAAATAAACATTTTAAAACATAACACTGGTGTATTGCTTGAATTACAATGAATGTGATGCATTCATTTTAGTGATTCTCATTTGCTACTTAAATCTACAACATTTTAGAAAACATAAAATATTAGATCACGTAAGCACAGAATCAACTTTGCGCTGCTATGCGCGATCACATCAAAGATCAGACAAATATACACGTGCATCTTGAAAAGCGAATGTTTTGGAAAGTGCTACGCCACGTTTTTGTGCCATCTAGTGGTTTAGAGGAAAATAATATCAAAGGCGCATTTTACCCCGGGGTGCCTTTAGCCCTGTTGTACCCTAATAATAATAATCATAATAATTTTAAACATAGAATTGTGTACAATGTAAATCCAATATTGGAGATTGTTTTACATTTAACGTTTTAAATTAAAAAAAAATTTCTGCTGGAGCAGAATTATTGTCTGTGGATATTTCTTTAACCTGATAAACGAGGGGGTTCCTTGTGAACATATGCATGGACATTGATTAATGAATTATTATATTACACTTTAACTCTGTATTCTTACTTTAAAAAAAAAAAAATCTAATCTGATACGTCCGTCCGCTGACCTTTTAACCTTTTAAGCGCGGCTCAGAGCAGGTGAGGCTAATCACAGCGGCTCTCTGCACTCGGCCAACATCAGGAAAACTTGTGCATTTTTTAATCCCCGCTAAAAATACCAGACTTTACGAAGAAGAGGGTCAGAGCCTTGTCATATCAGGTTATGTCTGGCCGGGATACTTGTACAAGTGTATCATGATCCATTTTGTGAGAGCATAGCTCATGAATTATAGATGCTGGCAGCTCGGCGGACCGTGCAGGTTGCGAAAAGTGCCGCGCTTGTTTTCTTCTCGTTCGCTCTGTGTTTTCTCTTCCCCGAGGCGAGATTCCTTTCCTCACCGTGTCTCCTTTTTGTCAGAGGTTGTAGGTGCATTTTCAGCGGCGAGGTAAAAGCAGACCAACACGCTGAATAATTTAGCACGGCGTGTTTGAACAGGTACAAAAATAATCCTGTCTCCGTGTCTCTCCCGTGCCCTCTGCTTTGAGAAAGCGCTGAGAAGCTCTCCTCGCAGATCACAGCCAGATATGAAATATTAAAGGTTACTGGTGGGGTGAGAGTGAGTGTTCCTGGGAGAGCAGGTAACTGTGTGCCATCAGATGCCTTTGGTTTATTCATGCTGATCTCTCTCGGTAAACAGCGCGGCGGATACGGACGTTTCTCTTCTCAGAGAGCCACCGAAGTTCAGACACCTGAGGGAGGTTCAGGTTTGCCGTCTTACCTCTGCTTTCGCCGATTTAAGTGAAGCATCGACCTAGAGTTCACTCTTAAAAATAAAGGTGCTTCACGATGCCATAGAATAACCTTTTTGTCTAAATGGTTCCATAAAGAACCTTTAACATCTGAAGAACCTTATAATCTTTAGATTATAAAAAGATAAGAATGAGATGGCTCTTTAAAGAACCTTTGACTGAATGGTTCTTCTATGGCATCGCTTTGAAGAACCTTTATTTTTAAGAGTGTTCCTGCGGTGGAGGCGATCTGGGTCTGTGGTCAGTGGGGGTTGAGCACCTCCAGCGGACAGGCCTCGGGTTTGAGGTTAATTAACACAGAGAGAGAGTCTGAGCTCAGCCTGGGCGAGAACGACACTGCTAACGATGGTGATCTGATAGCAATTAATACTGTGACGAGGTCTGCGCCCCTAACCTTCCTGCAGGCCCCGGGTTGTGTATCACAGCTAAATTATTCTGATTCAATAGAGTTTGCTGATACGGCACACTAATGACTGGAGCTTGTGTAATCTCTGACCTGATAACGTCTCTCTACCCTATGGAAGCGTTTTCTGCCATTGAATAAAAATGTACAGTGGTGGCCAAAATTATTAAAACACTAGTATTTTCACTAGCTAAAAAATGGTTTTAAGTCAGTTGTTTCTATCTTTTGCTGTAGTGTGTCAGTAGGAAATATCAGTTTATATTTCCAAACATTCATTTTGCCATTAATTGTAATAATCCAGTCAGATTTTTGTCTGACAACAGCCAGTGTGCCACACACAGATCTGATCTGATCATCATCCAGTCTCTCTACCCTATGGAAGATTATTTCTGCCACTGAATAAAAATGTGGAAAAGGTAATTGGGACTTTTTCTCTCACAATTCAGACTTTTCTTCTCAAAATTGTGAGTTTGTATCTTGCAATTGCAAGTTATTAGCTCATAATTGAGAGTTTTCATCTCCACCCAGAATTATTCTAAGAATTACATTTCATAATTCTGTTCCGTTTCCGGCACAGAATAAAAATAAAAAGGGTAATTGTGATTTTTATCTTACAATTCTGATTTTTTTTCCTCACAATTGCAAGTTTATGTCTTGGAACTGAAAGTTTTAAGACCGTAATTGCGAGTTTATATGTTACAATTCTGACTTTGTTTCTCAAATTCTGACGTTGCATCTTGCTGCTCGGGTTTTTTTTTTTTAAATTTTATTTATTTATTTTTTTCACAAAATTGCAAGGAAAAAAAAGTCAGAATTGTGAGATATAAACTCAATTACAACTCAGTTGCAATTGTCTTTTTTTTATTCTATGCTGGAAATAAGCTTCCATACATCACCTCTTTGTGAACAAGAACATTGTAATATTTGGGAGTTTCTGTGTGTAATTTGAAATAATTTCAAAGATTTTCTCAGTGAGGGATAACAATGCAATACATTTCTTACAGTATTTACTCATCTTATGCAGTGGTGTAGCAAGTCAGCCCTGGGCCCATATGCAAAACATTTGTACTAATGAAAGAGTTTTTAATTTTTGATTTGAATTATTTCGTTGTAAAGTAGTAATTTATAGCATTCTATAAATATATTTATCATGTCAGTGAGGCTTGTATTTGCTGAGTTTCGGTTCAGTTTTTGTGAAGTGTTCCTGCTCAAGATCAAGACCACCCTGTTTGTTTTCTTTATTTTACAAAAGCAAAACGTTTTGTTGATATTGTGAGTGCACACAAATAAAACTTGAATTTAACAAACATAAAATGTTCCAATCATGTTTCTAAATTAAATTAATAAAGAAATGAAACGAAATATAACCACTATACCATTAAAAACCAAAACGGAACTTTTTTAATGGCTGCAACAGCAGCTGTGTAAAGGGGAAGAGAGAGAGAGAAAAAAGACACGGGCTCAGGTCAGACTCGGGCGGAAAATTCTGATAAGCTGTCGGACAAGGGCCGGGCCCGTGCAGGGCTCTATACTCTATATAAAGTTCCCCCTCGGCTCGTCGGGCCCCCAATCTGCTCGGGCCCATATGCACCTGCATACCCTGCATACCCAGATGCTACGCCCTGATCTTATGCATCATTTATTGAAGTACTTTCATGGCACTTCAAAGAATATCATGGTGCTGCTTTTTCATACTTTATTAGCGGCAAATGCAGACATGCATGGAAACACACAGGTTATGTAAGCATGTCCTGTGTAACTGCTGGTTGGGTTGTGGTTTGTTCTCTCACAGGTGTGTTTATTGCGAGCGGTCAGAGTTACTCAAGCTCTTCCTGTTAAACTCTCTGCTCGAGCCAGAGCTTCAGTCTCTCCATCATGAGCTGCTTATCTGCTTCTCTTCATGTCTCCAGCTGCGCTCATCTGTCACTCTCCTCCACAGCCAATAAATAACACTGATATTAGGTAGCCTGTGTGTCTATGTGAGCGGGATAGATTGGACATAAAGGCTCCTGACGCCTGTATTTCTCAAAACACACAGCAAATTTGCAAGTAAGTTCTGCAGTGACAGTGTATTTTTGTAGGCCAACCTGGATATTCACATCACCCTTGTTCCCTCAACAAAAATCCCAACAGGATTTTTCCAGTAGCTTTTGGATTATAAGGTATGTTACCAACAAAAGTTCATGATTTTTACATGTTTTGTTTATCATGACCCATTGATTTCAGGATGATGGAACTGGAACTGCTAAATTGCTTGTTTCCGGGTTTTGACCTATGAAAATGTCATCCCCACAGCACTCCATAAGTTGTTTCTCCTAGACAGAAACGAGATTAAATAAGAAAATTAACACTTATTAGAAGGTTTATTGGTAGTTTCTCCTCAGTAAAAGACTCATCTAAACTTGGGAAAATTTCAAATGCGATTCCCATCAGATTTGTACAGAGACGTCTCAGTCTGGATGATCTGGCTGCTCAAATCGGACTTCAAATGGTCTTTTCTTAACTCAAAACACAACGATAATGTCAAAAACGGTGATGGAAACACCAGAAGAATTCATACAGTATTCAAATGAAGCCGAAGCAATCTGTGACTATAGCCTGGACCATCAAAATATGTACCAGTTTTTTTGTTTGTTTGTTTTTTTGTGCGACAGAGGAGTTTTGCACTGCGACTCGACAGGCACTTATTTGGAGAGCGAGATAATGCACCTCTATTTTTCCTGTGTCCGTTTTGAAAGCCTCATCACATGTCGTTCCAAAGCAACCCATGCAGATAAGTTGGTCATTTCTGAAAACACCAATCTGATTTCATCACTTGTGATTAATAGTGCAGATAGTCTGCCTGAAAAGATCTGATTTGCCTGCAGTCTGAACATAGCCTTTGAAACTTTTGTTAATAAAAGTTTATCAGTAGTTTCAACTTCTCTAGAGATCTCAATGATGTCTCAAATTGTCCTCAGGTTTTCAAGTCTGTGATCAAATATCAGAAATAATATATTTCTCAGTATAAATTTTCTATCAAATTCTCCCAATTGCTCTCACTATATGCCAACTATTTGTTTTTTGCAGCAATAGAATTTCAAGGGAAACATCTATGATGCTTCAATGCAACACAAGCGAGAACTCCATTAAGTCTGAGCACTGAAAGAGCATCCTCTGAGCGCGAGCGTTTCCTCTGCAGGTGTGTGAGCTGTGAACGCCACTCTGTTGCTTGTGCACTTAAAAGGGGCGGATTGATCTAAACCTGTAGTGAAGAGCTCAATAATCTTGTCGCTAAAAGACTCCGTGTGGACGCCCCCAGCGGACAGCCTGTTTGCACCCGAGCGGCGTCAGGCGTCCTGCGGCAGCCTGATTGGATCCCCGCTGAGGGAGCGTGCCGTGACGTGCTCTAAAACCACTCTGATGCTCCTACCCGTTATCGAAATCCCGCCAGAAACTCGCCGTGAAGACACACTGTCCTTTTGCACCGAAAAAGCTCAAAAAGACAGGCCGTGCATCGATTCGCAATCGGCTACAAAGAAACCCGTTGAAAAAAGCAACGGAGTCCCACCGTGTGATAATTGTGCCGCCACGGAGGTACCTGCTCCGCCTGTGGTGTGTGCCAGTCTTAAGGCCTCCTCAAAGGTGACACGTCGGATAAAAGAAGGAAAAAATCAAGCCTGAAATGAGAGTGAAACGTTTATCTGGACTTCAATGTGGCCAGAGCGCTCAAAGACGTCGAAGCAAAGCGAAAGGTGTTTCTTTCCTCGTGCTTCACTTGTCATAATCCTTTAACCTGCACTGCAAAAAAAAAAAAAAAAATGCAACTGCACATTTTCCAGTTTACAAAACCTTTTGAGTCTCAAATACTAAAAAAAATGCTGTTTTCTTAGAGCTTTGAAAATGGTCAACGTGACTGAAACGTTTGCCTTGTTGCCTTGTTTTTTTTTGTTTGTTTTTTTCAGTAAATTGCTTACACTGCTTTCATCTCGCTGGCGATTTTTTGATTTTTCAGAGTGTGCGGACTTTTTTCAGAATCAGAATCAGAATGAGCTTTATTGCCAGGTATGTTTACAGATACGAGGAATTTGTTTTCATGACAGAAGCTACCGCAGCGCAACAGAATGACAGTGACAGAACAAGAAAACACATAATAAAAAGAAGAATTAAAAAGAACAAGTAAATAAGGAATAACAATATACAAATTGACAATTGTATGTACAGGTATATAACAGTAGACAGTTTTGTATGTACAGGTATATTATGTGAAAATTGAAATGTAGACTATGTATGTGTGTTAGATAAATAAGTGTATAAATAGTGTATGTTATTATTGTCAAGTGTTCATGAGATGGATTGCCTGAGGGAAGAAACTGTTCCGGTGCCTGGTCGTTCTGGTGCTCAGAGCTCTGTAGCGTCGACCAGACGGCAACAGTTCAAAGAGGGAGTGTGCTGGATGTGAGGGGTCCAGAGTGATTTTGCCAGCCCTTTTGCTCACTCTGGATAAGTACAGTTCTTGGAGAGTGGGGAGGGTTGTACCAATGATTCGCTCAGCAGTCCGGACTACCCTCTGTAGTCTTTTGAGGTCAGATTTGGTAGCTGAGCTGAACCAGACAGTTATTGAAGTGCAGAAGATGGATTCAATGATGGCGGAGTAGAACTGTTTCAGCAGCTCCTGTGGCAGGTTGAATTTCCTCAGCTGGCGAAGGAAGTACAGCCTCTGCTGGGCCTTTTTCACAATGGAGTCTATGTGAATGTCCCACTTCAGGTCCTGGGAGATGGTGGTGCCCAGGAACCTGAATGACTCCACTGCAGTCACAGTGCTGTTCATGATGGTGAGTGGGGGGAGTGCAGGAGGGTTTCTCCTGAAGTCCACAATCATCTCCACTGTTTTGAGCGTGTTCAGCTCCAGGTTGTTAAGACTGCACCAGAGAGCCAGCTCCTTAACCTCCTGTCTGTAAGCAGACTCGTCACCGTCCTGAATGAGGCCGATGAGTGTGGTGTCGTCTGAAAACTTCAGGAGCTTGACAGAGGGGTCTTTAGATGTGCAGTCGTTGGTGTACAGGGAGAAGAGCAGTGGGGAGAGAACACAGCCCTGGGGGGCGCCAGTACTAATGGTGCAGGTGCTGGATGAGAATTTGCCTAGCCTCACTAGCTGCTGCCTGTCTGTCAGGAAGCTGTTGATCCACTGACAGACGGAGGTGGGTACAGAGAGCTGAATTAGTTTGGGCAGGAGGTGGTTTGGAATGATAGTGTTAAAGGCTGAGCTGAAGTCCACAAACAGGATCCTCACATAAGCCCATGGTCTGTCTAGATGTTGCAGAACATAATGCAGTCCCATGTTGACTGCATCATCCACAGACCTGTTTGCTCTGTAGGCAAACTGAAGAGGATCCAGCGAGGGTCCAGTGATGTCCTTCAGGTGGGCCAGCACCAGTTTTTCAAATGACTTCATGACCACAGACGTTAGAGCCACAGGTCTGTAGTCATTTAGTCCTGTAATTTTGGATTTCTTTGGGATGGGGATGATAGTGGAGCGTTTGAAGCATGAAGGGACTTCGCACAGCTCCAGTGATCTGTTGAAGATCTGTGTGAAGATGGGGGCCAGCTGGTCAGCACAGGATTTCAGACAGATTGGTGTCACACAATCTGGGCCTGGTGCTTTTTTCCTTTTCTGCTTCCGGAAAACCTGGCGGACTTCGTCTTCGCTGATCTGAATTGCAGGTGTGGGGGAGAGGGGGTTGCTGGAGGTGTTAATGGTTGTGTGGAGAGGTGTTCAGGGCGGGTGTGGGGTGTTTTTTTCAAACCTGCAGTAGAACTCATTCAGATCGTCTGCCTGTTGTTGATTCTCCACAGTGCTGGGGGATGGTGTCTTGTAGTTGGTTATCTCTTTCAGACCTTTCCACACTGATGCTGAGTCGCTGAAAGAGAATTGGATCCTTATTTTTTCAGAATAATTCCTCTTTGCCACTCTGATCTCCTTTTCCAGTGTGTATTTGGCCTGTTTATAAAAGACTTTATCTCCCTTCCTGTAAGCATCTTCTTTGGCCTGACGGAGCTGTCTGAGTTTTGCAGTGAACCATGGTTTGTCATTGTTGTAGGTTAAATGAGTCCTGGAGGGATGCACAAATCCTCACAGAAACTGATATATGAAGTGACAGTCTCTGTGAGCTCGTCCAGATCATTTGCAGCAGCCTCAAAAACACTCCAATCAGTAAGGTCGAGACAGGCTTGTAAAACCCGCTCTGTCTCATTGGTCCATCTCTTTACAGTTTTTACCACAGGTTTAACAGATTTCAGTTTCTGCCTGTAGGTTGGTATAAGATGAGCCAGGCAGTGATCAGAGAGTCCTAAAGCTGCTCGTGGAACAGAGTGATATGCATCCTTTATTGTTGTGTAACAGTGATCCAGTATATTACTGTCTCTGGTGGGACATGTAACATGCTGTCTGTATTTTGGCAGTTCACAGGAGAGATTTGCTTTATTAAAGTCCCCGAGAATGATTAAAGCAGAGTCCGGGTGTTGTTGTTCTGTGTCTGTGATCAGATCAGCTAGTTTCTGTAAAACTGAGCTCACGTGCGCTTGCGGTGGAATGTAAACACTCACCAGAATGAAAGAGTGAAACTCCTGCAGCGAGTAGAAAGTTTTACAGTTAATGAAGAGCGTTTCTAGATCTGAACAGCACATCTTCTTTAGCACTGTTACATCTGTACACCACCTTTCATTGATGTAAAAGCACGTCCCGCTGCCGCGAGATTTCCCTGTTGATTCTGCGTTGCGGACTGCTCTAAACAGCTGAAAGCTCGGCAGATGAAGCGCGCTGTCCGGAATGGTGTCGTTCAGCCAGGTTTCCGTGAAACACAGAGCAGCAGAGTTTGAAAAATCCTTGTTTAACCGGGAAAGCAGAAGGAGTTCTTCCGTTTTGTTGGGTTGAGAGCGGAGATTCGCCAGATGGATGCTAGGCAACGGCGTTCTTAATCCCCGCCGACGAAGCTTCATGAGCGCGTCGGCTCGCTTCCCCCGTCTGTGCGTCCTGTAGCGTCTAAACAACACCGCTGCTCTGCCGACTACAATGTCCAGCAAAACATCAGAATAAACGAAATCCGGTGAAATATCGGGTGATGTGTACTTCTGAATGGCCATCAATTCATCTCTGGTGAAACTGATTGCAGGGATATGACTAAAGACAGGACAAACTAATAAAAACATAAAAACAACTGCAGACGACGCCACGAAGGCTGCCATGAGCGGCGCCATTTTGCCAGAAGATTTCAAGTATTTTACTTCTTGAAACTACATAAAAACCCTTGTCAGACCAGCAAAATTACCCCAAATGTCGTCCCAACTAGTCCAAACACAGTCGTCCGAACAAAGAATTTCATATTGTTGAAATATTAAGGCTTTGTGAGTTCAGCATGCATTGCAGCATGAATAAATTATGCAGTTACTGTTATAGGATTATTGTTTTGCTGTTTGCTGACTTCATTTAAACTTTTTGTTGTTTTGTCATTATTTTTAGTTATTTGTTGTAATGTGATGTAAAGAGCTCATCTTTTTAACATTCGTTGATTGCCAGGTTTGTGTTTCTAGTTTTGAGGCCTAGAGTATGTTAAACCACTTATATCACTTATATTCATATCTTGGATATCTTAGTTTTGTAAGATGTTTTATTGACAAAGACAATGCTGTCTATTTATTAGACTAAGTTATCCATTAACATTTGTCATTTGTAAACAAACAAATTCAATAACGTGGTGACTTTTTACACATTCTTTTTTTTCTTCCAGGAAACAGAAAAAAGTAAATGACCTCAACCACAGTAATTGTTGTTTCAGTTGCTGTGACAATTTTTCTATTAGCAAAATAAGACAATCAGCATTGCATGAACAAACAAATTTACATTGGCTAAAAATCTTTACTGAGAAAAACAACCAAAAAAAAAAAAAAAAAAACTATTGCGAGAACTCAAAAGTCTTACTGCATCAAGTAGCCTTATTTATTTATGCATTTTTTTTTTTTTTACGTTTTCTCAACTGTTTATTCTTTACAGTGTGAGAAATCCATGAGTTCTAGCTTCACAAACGCGAGTGCGCTCTGTTCCCAATCCTGTTAGATATTATAAAGCCATCAGAGCGCAGGCCCGAGCTCCCACCGCGACTGTTAACGCGCGACAGAACCGCATGCGAAAGCGTCAGGAGCGTGCGTCTCGACGGATCCCGCGGAGCCCGCGCACCTCCGTTAGTCCCTAATCATTATTTGATGACAGAAATCTGCGCGCATTACGGCGGCAGCGCTGTTTCTTAGCAACGCGCCAGGGATATTCAAACAATTTCATTAAAGTGTGACACCTCTTAGCAGGTGGCTGTGTGCGAGAGGAGATAAACACAGAGGTGGAAGCGTCGGCGCTATTTGCCAACATCACAATTGATAACATCAATTCAGCGACGTGTTTACAAGCCCTATGAAATGAAGAGAGCGTGTAAGAGTCGCTGAACCCCAGACGCCTGCTGTCTGCTACCCAAACACACCCAAACGCGCAGGTAGCGCTGCTATTCAGATGGAAAACGCTTGATTTGCATTCCAATACCTTCACCGCGTCCTGGGATCCCGCTGCCTCTGATGTAATGCCAGATGTGTGTGTGTGTGTGTGTGTGGGGTAAATTGGATGTTTGCAGCGACTGATTCGCTACCTGCGGTAAATCAAGGTATGGGTACAAATGTGCTGCGGGAAAACAAACAGTCGTTTTCGATTGCACATCTGCTTGACAAAAAGGCGGTGTAAAAACATCAGATCCTGAGGGAGGGAGCAGGCGAGCGAAGGTTCAGTGGTGGAAAATGGGAATGATTTACCTCAAATACGCTGTGGAAATTTCAGCAGACAGGTGACAAAGGTGAGCTGGTCAATGTGTGCAGATCACCTGTCCTGTGAGAGATGCCACTTTATGTGTAACTAAAACCACGAGAGCTTGGACAATCTTCTACCTGTGCGAGTGAATCTCACGGAAATACTATCACACATTGGCCCAAAATAATAAAAAACTAAAATAAAATAAAATTATAAACAAAAATATCAATAAATTTAAATTAATAAAAAAGTTAAATAAATAATACATAATTAAATTAAAAATATATTTTTGTTAAACTTTTAATAAATGTTTGTTAAATTGTATGCTTCATGATTTCAATTAATCGGACATGCTTTTTGAGTACTAAAATGCAATTTATCTATAAAACAGAGTCCATAAAGTAAAATAAAAAATAAAATGGAGAAAAAAAAAAAAAAAAAAAAAAGAATTTGAAAACAAACAAAAAACTTGGGAAGAACTAAAATGGATTTCATAGTGCCCTATAGCGAGAAAATGTACTTAATTGTCATGAAAACAATGTCATATTGCAGAAAAAAAAAACCTTAATGTCCTAAAAAAAATTGTTTTCTTTTGATTTTGGGGTGAAATATGAGCCGGACGTGTTCTTGACCGATTTCATGAGATTCAGCTGTCTATTTAAAGAAAGATCAGCTGTTTCTTCCAAACTTGTTTCAGGTTTCATCTGACATCTGTTTACCTGGTGAAAACCTGAACCCGCCGAATGCACCGGATACATCTGCTGATATGATGTGTGTGTGTCGAGAATCTTGTTGATAAGTAACCAACCTGAAGTTCCACAGGTGTTCGTGTTGGCAATGATGAAATCTGCCGACCTCTGAGCTCAACGCGGCTTCTCCTGCACGTGTGTCTTTTGTTGTCTTACACCTCCTGTAGTCAGCTGGAGGAGAACGCATCCCATGATTCTGTGCTCCGGTGAGATAAAACAACAAACAAATGTTCAAGCTGCACAGAGAAACACACACACACACACACACAGAGAGAGCAGTTTGCTTTGAATGAAAATAAGCTTGCACTTTAACCTCATAAGGTTTGTGTGGTGTCATTTTCTAAGAGACTGGAGTCTCAGCAGAAATGTTCATTAATAAAAACGTTTAATTATAAAATACCTCTATCACAGACACATTATTTAAAGGAAAAGTCAATGTTTTGACAACTTCAGTGTTTCACTTCAGAATGTGAAGAACATTAAACACACCACAAACTATTTTACAGAGCTCATTTCATCAGAGATCAAATTTTCCTAGATCTTTCAAAGCAAGCACTCATGTAATTTTTATAATTTTTCAGAAAACAAGACTTGATATCTTTTGTCATTCTGCTTCTAAAGTAAATGTATCTTGATTTAAGAATGTTTAGATATTTGTACTGGAAAACAAGACAAAAACACCAAGTGGGATAATCATTTTTTTTTTTTGAAAATGTCAAAATAATTAGTTTTAATTATAAAGAATGAGTTGTTGTGCAGTTTAGTTTCAATAAATGGTCTAAATTAATTTTTGAAATCTGTCAGTTACGACTATGTTTCATTGTGCAATGACATAAATAACACATATCTGACATCAGGGTAAGAATAGTCTTGTTTTCCCTTTGAAATAATTTACTGACCCATTGCAAGATATTTGTTTCTTGTTTTAAGCATAGATATTTATACTGGAAAACAAGACAAAAATACAAAATAATAAAATAATTTTTTTTTTTTTTTTTTTTCTTTTTTTGCTGTGTACATATCAGTGACGTCTACTGAGTGATCCAAAACTTGGCCCATTCTGCCATGGTGATGATCATGATGCAGCAATGATAAAAGCTTAAATGCAATGAAATATCCATTAAAAATGAAGTGTTTACCAGTGTAAGAAATGTTCATTCAACGTATAATTAAATGTATTTACACAAAGTCAATTAAATTGCATTGATGTAAGGATTTAATCAGTTCATGCATTCCCTGGGAATCAGACCCATGACCTTAGTGTCGTTCATGCTATGCTTTACCATTTGAGCTACAGAAATGCTGTCCTTTTAACCATCATTCTGGACTGACACGTGATGTCATATGACAGGAACCAGGAAGTGATGTTATAATTTTGTGTTTGTTTGATTATTTCTAACAGTGTTCTAGCGGTGTTGTTTGAATGGCATTATGAATCCGCTGAGGGCTGGTGTTTCTGTCTTGTGCTTTGTTGTAAATACACTGTGTTTTGTTAGTCCCTTTACAGAACTCACTGTTGATGCAAATGTTACAAGCAGGAGATAGATACTATTGTTCATAAACAACTGAAGTAAAATGTGGTAAAGTGTGTAAAAGCTTGTGATGTTTCTGTCTGAATAATCTCAGTATTAGAAACCAGCTGTTTAAGTTTTTCAACAAGATTCCTGATCATTTCAGTCTGATCGGAACAATTTAAGCAGCGCATTACATTGATTTACAGGTGCATCTCAATAAATTAGAATGCCGTGGAAAAGTTCATTTATTTCAGTAATTCAACTCAAATTGTGAAACTCGTGTATTAAATAAATTCAGTGCACACAGACTGAAGTTGTTTAAGTCTTTGGTTCTTTTAATTGTGATGATTTTGGCTCACATTTAACAAAAACCCACCAATTCACTATCTCAACAAATTAGAATATGGTGACATGCCAATCAGCTAATCAACTCAAAACACCTGCAAAGGTTTCCTGAACCTTCAAAATGGTCTCTCAGTTTGGTTCACTAGGCTACACAATCATGGGGAAGACTGCTGATCTGACAGTTGTCCAGAAGACAATCATTGACACCCTTCACAAGGAGGGTAAGCCACAAGCATTCATTGCCAAAGAAGCTGGCTGTTCACAGAGTGCTGTATCCAAGCATGTTAACAGAAAGTTGAGTGGAAGGAAAAAGTGTGGAAGAAAAAGATGCACAACCAACCGAGAGAACCGCAGCCTTATGAGGATTGTCAAGCAAAATCGATTCAAGAATTTGGGTGAACTTCACAAGGAATGGACCTTAAACCTTTTAAGTTTGCTCAACTTTTTTTTTAAATTTTTTTTTTTTTACAGTGCTGTAAAAAATCAAAAGTTGAGAGAACTTAAACGTCTAAGGCAACCAGCTTTAGCAGATTTTTGAGTTTTCTCAACTTGTATTAAGTTTATAAAACTTAAAAGTTGAGAGAACGTTTTATTATTTAAAGACATCAATGTTTTGCTTACACAAAGAAGTCAATTTGAAGTTCATTTTCAAGATTTATCTTATGACATTTTGATAATATTTGATCAAAAAACATCACAATATACATAAAATCATATTAATAATACTTAATGTTGTTTGTGCTGTTTTCCCTCCAAAATGATGTCACTTCCTGATAGATGATGTCATTGAAGAAATTACTTTTGTTAGTTAAAAGGATTTCACAAAAGACTAATCAAATGGGAAGTGATACTGAGGACACTGGGGAAAAAAAAACAACAAAAAAAAAAAACCCTGTAAATTGATAATCACTTAAAACTATATTCTCAAAAAACATGTTTAGTTTGAAACTGTTTTGATTAGAGAAATAATGGAATATGTGGAATGTGGAAATAATGGAATCAATGGAATATTTCTGAATAAATTTTCAGTTTTTCATGGTAGAAGTACATGTAGCAACCGGACGTGACAAAAACAAACAGCTATACAAATCAATGAATTAAGACTAGTAGAAATGACCATTGTTTTGACATAAAGGCTAAAATAAAGAGAGAAGTTTTCCAAAGAGAAACAATCAGGTTTAATTTGCTGAATGAAATTTTCCTGCCGTGGCATTTTGGCAATTGACGCTTTTATCGCATCACATTCATCAAAACATTTCCTCAACACTCTGTGACACCATCATTCCCTAGAAAAACATCACTCAAAGAGAAACAGTCGGAGTTCCTCTGGGATTCACGGCTGAATTTATGTGAATCATCACTTGCTGCACAGCTGACTCGCACAAACAAATAATTGAATCACTGCAAGTGCATAAAACACCACAATAGCTGATGTAACGGCATCTAACTGCTTTAACTGAGACCCGGACAGAGCAAACGTAAATCTGAGTTCCTCCTCGAACCCTTTATCTCTTCTAGCCACAGCTGTTTTCTGTGTCTGTGTTCAATCCTTAGGAAAGAAAATTAATTATAAAAGTTTTACATTTTGAAATGTTAGAAATCGTGGCTTCACCTGAACTGTATGAAACTTGGTGACATTTATGGCATTTGATATGTGAACACAAAAAAAAAAATAGGGCATGAATCGAAAAGGCTTAATGGTCGTAATAAAGTTACACTTGTGGTATTCACAGTCTAAAATGACCACCAAAAGAAATGAATGGGACATAGGAAAAAATGTGAAATATAGAAGAAAAATCTACAAATCAGCCATGATGCAGAAAAAAAGTGCACAGCTAGTCTCTCTTTTAACCTGAAATACTGAATTAACTGAAAAATAATTAAAAAAAATATTTTTAAATTATTTTCAATGGGAAAAAAATGGATATTAATTATTGCATAAATATTAATTGGTACCATAAAATTCTCTAAAAATACAAAAAGAAAAAAATATTATTGAACAAAAATATATTGCATTGATTTTTATTAAAAAAAAAAAAAAAAAAAAAACTTTGTACCTTTGGTACCATTGTCCACAAAGGTACCAAGTGTGACCCAAAAATAAAGGGGTTCAGAGCATTGCAATCCCAGTTCTTTCTTTATTCTAAATCCTCTTTCTTTTTGAGAAGTTCTGAATTAGTCTTAAATTATGTCTGAATATTTCAATGAGACAAAGTTGATGTTTTAATGAATCACAGCTGAGAACAGTAAGTCTCATGAGGTAGAAAAGAGTAACCTCTGAGCAATAAAACATTCCTGTGGTTGCACTGAGATGTTGTTAGAGAAGTGTTGTAGTTTTCTGTAGCCTTTAGCGGAGCTCTCTGTTCCGCTGGGAAGGATTTTTTCACCGATAACATGCCCATTACTGTGGTAAGGTCAGTAATCAGCTTTCTGATATGAGCCCTGTGTTCTGGGCCAGGGTCAGACAGATGTTGACATACTGTTCACTACGGAGTTATGAAATATTAAATATGTGTCGGCTACACATCATTCACACATTAATGTCTTTCCGTACAGAGCAGCGCTCTATTATACCATCCATCAATCTGGCTATGCTAGCAAATGTACGGATATCTGCGCGTATACCTCATACTGTCAAACACGGCCGAGATCTAACAACAGCTACAACACATGATAGATCATTTCCAGTTAATTCCAGAGAATCTAATCATATCATATTTACTCCTGTAACAATGTTTGTGTTTTGAAATGTGATGAAAAAAACCTGTTTCTTATTTATTTTGTTCTTCTATAGTGATGTGGCAAATTGCTAAGTGATGCCAAATTAGAAGTAAAATGCATTTTATTAAACTGATCAAAACTCTGATTGGATGAGTTTGAAATTGTGGTAAAAATGCTGATAAACACATTCAATATAAATGCACCAATTTGCATTGCAAACATTGTTATTGTAAACAGCTTACATTTGGCAAACTCTTTTATCCAAAGAGACTTATAATGCAAAACCATTCATTCATTCATTCATTCATTCATTGATTCATTCATTCTCTGGAAATTTACCCTGTAACCTGATTAGTGCACTATATTACTTATATTACTGGATGAATTGATCTATTTTAATTCAGTGTCCCTATGTGTAGAACCTTTGTACTTTTCTCATGTTGCTGTTGCTGCCATTTTATGAAACCAATAAGCCAAAGGCGGTTGTGCATCACATTGATTTTACCACTTTGCTGTAAAACCCACTATGGTAAAATCACAGTAATGCATGACTTCAGTTGGCTTTATTTTATCTGTCAATAGGGAATTCTCAAATAATGAATAGAAAGGGTTGTTTATTGCTTGCACTGTATGCATTAGCACCCGATTCACTTAAGAAATTATGCAAATCTGGTAACTCTCAAACACTTGAAAATAAAAACCCTGTGCCGAATGCAATTTACATGGTGCAATTCCCCATCCAGACACCTGAATCGACTCTTTAAAATGCAGCGTGTGCGCTTGACTGCATGACACATCTAACGACGGCATCATTTGATTATCATTTGCAGCCATGATCAGTAGAAAATGTTTCAAAATTCTGTTTACCGCCTTTTTACCAGGTTAAACTACATTCGACCCAGGTTTAGTGCTGAACTATAGCAGAGCTTACTTCCAAGTGTTTACTCCAGATGGTTTTTTGGACTTTTGATAAAAAGTTCTCAGACAAAAAAAAAAAAAAAAAAAAGAAAAAAGAAAAGACTATGAAGTAACAGAACTGAAGAAAGGGAGAGGAGAGGAAAGCAAGCAAAGTCTTGTTCCTACACTATGACTAATTTACAAGTTTTCTTCCTGGGATGAAAAGAACAAGGGTGAAAAGAGAAGAGATGAGATGAGAGGGGCGTTTGATATGTGTCTCTCAGGACTGCAGCGATGACAATTACACCAGGTTGAGGCTCGTGTTTGCGGTCAGTTCCAATGCTCATGCTAACAAGCCCTGTTCCTCCGCTGGCTGCGCTGAGGAAGACTCCACACACAAACGAAAAGGAAGAAACAGCTGAGGCCCTAAAACAAGACCGGCGGAGTTTGCTAAAGAAAATGCATCAATGACAGCCAATGATCAAGGTGAAAAATTCCTTCTCTCTCTCTCTTTCTCTGTGCTTTTGTTCAGTAGTAATGACCTGTTTTGATTCATCTTTTGTTTTGCTCTACACCTTTTCTCTTTGGCCTTCAGTCATAAACTCACCACGGCCCAGTCCCCTCGTTTTCTTCACATTATTTTCCCCCCTTTTCTTTCCCACCATCCCCTTTTTTCCGCCAGAGCCGTCTTCCAGAAGCTTCATCCCACAATGGGCATCTAAACTCATTAAGTAAATTCTCAGAGAGTCATTAACGGGGCTTTTCTCTGGGCCTGAGATCTCATCCTTAATTAGGTGAGCGTTTTTGACAGGACACAAAAACAAAAGGCGAGCAGCGTTTTTGAAAAGGAGCAGGTCCCGCCAAGGGCCTCACGTTCTCCACCGCTAATGAATGGCTTCTTTAAAAGAAAGAGTGAACGGGGAGGGGAGGAGAGAGATGCCGAGAGGAGCAGTGCCCCAGACAATGGCCCCCGCTCACGGGGAGTCACGCTGCTCTGTGCTCCCTCACCAGGTGCCCTCTCATTAGGAGACAATGGCCACTCGGTCGCGCCGGGGTAAACAGAGTGGGCAGAGGGGTTGTACCTGTGGGTAATCGGGGTCTGTTAAGATGATTCTCGAGGCTTGTGTCTTGGCGGGTCGAAATACTGTTCTCTCACTGGTGGGTGTAGTAGACTTTGGTTGGGTGTTTGACTTCGGTGTTGAGAGGGTTTTGGTTCGGTGTTGAATTGACAGTTCATTTTTGGGGTCTGATTGGTAGAAGTTGGGTGTTTGATTACTTAAAGTGTTTACGTTTCATTGGTAAAAGGTTTGGTTCAGGGCCGTAACCACCATAGACATTTTCCCCCCAATATGTTTGAAATTCTTGCACTGATCTGCTGCACTCCCTTATGCAGCACTCTGTTTGTTGTTAGGATGGTTCAAAAGTTATATTTTTTAGCTGGTCTGCCTCAGCAGTCTCACAGTGCTCGCCAATGTCAAAATGATTGAGCTGGCCAATCAAATCAAAGTAGGCGGGGTTTATTGTTCACACAAGCACAGAAGGAATTCCAGCACAAATCGCTGAAAGAGAGCGAGGTAAGATGGAAGTAGCAAAATGTGTAATATTTAAAAACTGTACTATAGAAATGTTAAATGACTGACAGTAATAGCCAGGGATACAAACTGCTCAGGTTATTTATTTATTTATTTATTTTTTATTTTCCCCCCCAAATATGGTGAAATTAAAAATCATTTGCCCAATTTATGTAATTCCTGAGTGAGCTGAATATGAGGCAAAAAAAAAACAAACAAAAAAAATCATTTAGCATCTTTGACATTAAGCATAGAAATAAAAGGGCTTGTTTTTTTAAAATATTACTTGCAAAATAGAATCAGACCTAGAATTTTCTGTACCATTATTTATATATATATATATATATATATATATTAGGGCTGTCAATCGATTAAAATATTTAATCGCAATCAATCGCATGATTGTCATGAGTTAACTCGCGATTAATCGCAATTTAATCAAACATTTTTATCTGTTCTAAATGTACCTTAAATTAATACTTTTCATGTTTTAAATACTCTAATCAACATGGGCAATGACAAATATAGATTCTTTATGCAATATATGTTTATTATTAGTGAAACTATAGTTAACAGAGCCTGAAGACTAGACGTGTTTCAAAGATCATAGATGTGTTTCAAAGTGCGCATGTGCGCAAGTGTGCGCGCAGCGGGAAAGAGAGACCTCGCGCTCGCGAGTCTCAGAAACTAAATAAGGTTTGGGCAAACCCTATAGAGTGGGAGAACTAAGACGTCAGAACCCGGAAGAGTAATTCGCTGCGGGTTCCTTAGCAGTACCGCCGCTCGCTATACGCAGAGTACGCAGTTTGCGTAGGGCACCATCCCAGCTGCTCAAAAAAACAAAAAAACAAAACAACAACAAAAAAAAAAACAAAAAAACAAAACAAACAAAAAAAATACCTTCTATATTAATATTAAAATTTCGTTTTATATTAATATTAAAATTAACATTTACATATATATATGTTCATGTTTAGATTTTTATTTATGTATATCATTATAAAAAAAAAAAAAAAAAAAAATGCATTTTAAGGTGAACACAGTAGGCAGCAGGCTAAGCACACGTGACGCGCCATTTCCGCATCCGCGCTCGCGACCGCTCGCACCTCATGTTTGCGGCTGACTGCAAATGATCATAATTGATGGACAAGTGTACCCGGGAAAAGACATCAGCAATCCAGCGCCAAGAAAAGAAAAATAACAAAAGATGAAGCCCGTGCATTACTTCCAGGTACTTTCTTAATCTTGTGAAACTTTTTTTTTTTTTGGATGTTGACGTTAATAACGTGTTTTAATGTCGGCACTAATTTAACCACCAACAACGCATCTAATATTCTCTCTTGAGTTTCCATGTTCCCTTACAAAAAATAGCCATGGTTTTACTACGAATAAATCCAAAAATCAGGGTTCTTGTAGCCATGGTAACCTCAAATTAACCATGGTTTTGTTACTTCAAATAATAGTTTACAATTAGGATAATATTTATTTATTTATTTATTTATTTATTTATTTATTTATTTGTGGTTATAAAAACAGACCTAAGCCAACAACAGCCTTTAAAATTACTTAAAAATGCATTATATAAAAACAATGAGGCAATTGGTTAATTAATAATTATATGGTTTCATTGAATAACACTGTTAAAATACATAATGTAATACAAAATAAACAATTTATGTACATTACATTACAAATGCCTGTAAAAGGCGCCAAAGGCCTGGTAATTGCTGTCGTTACAGTTACAGGACCTTGTGTAATAATGACCAAACATTTAGGCTAATTCAAATATCCACTTAATTTTTCATTTTTGGCCACCTTTTTGTGATAGAAATGCTACAGCCTCTATAATTTCTTCAACAAAAACATGTTGACATCACAACCCTTACAAAAATTAACCATGGTTTTATCATAGTAAAACTGCTTAATTCTCTTTTGCGTGATTTCTGAATGCTTGAGACTATAAAATCAATCAAACAACCGTATTAAAAATCGTAGCCAGCCATAGGTAACTGTCTAGAGCTACAGTTGTATTTGTAATTTGTAAATAATATAATTTAATTACTATTTATTCATTTATTTATTAACTTTTATATTTTGTTAAAGTTCTATTTTAACCCCTATATGTGTTTATGATGATGATGATGATGATGATTATTATTATTATTATTATTACTTCCATAATTTTTGACAGAGGGGGCACAGCAATACAATTCTGCTTAGGGCACCCATTTGGCCAGCAGCGGCCCTGTTGCTTCGAGATTTTCCTATGGGGTTTTATAATGGGATTTTTCAATTTATGAGTAAAATAAAGCCTGTGGTAAACATAACTTAATGATACTTTTACGTTTTGTTCTACAACGTAAATTACACACATCCATACCCAAAACTAAAAATTTGAAGCAGTAATGTTCATTTTTGAAAATGTATGTTTTTAATAAGTAACTAGATAAGAACGTTTGGGCTGTGAGTGTGTGCAGATTACATTGTAGAACAAAACGTAAAAGTATCGTCAAGTTATGTTTACCACAGGCTTTATTTTACTCATAAATTGAAAACCCCCATTATAAAACCCCATAGGAAAATCTCGAAGGAACCCGCGGCGAATTACTCTTCCGGGTTCTGACGTCATAGTTCCCCCACTCTATAAAGATTGGTCGCTAGGCGCTTTTTGAAAAAAAAATAAATAAATAAAATGTTGCTAAAGTGGTCTGAAAAGTCGCTAAGTCTGCAACACTGTCAGCATCTCCATCCATTTCCATTTCTCCAACTATAGGGTTAGACAATGGGTTAAACAGAAAATGTGCGCTGCGTTAATCGCGCATGAATAAAATTAGTGCCGTTAAAATGAATTTGCGTTAATGATCAAGGTTTAGTTTAACCGGGTATTTCATTGCTGTAAGGGTTTGGTTGGGTGTTGGACCTCTAATGGGGTTTTATTTGGGTGTTTAGAGGTTTAGTTGGGAGTGTTATGTGCAAACGGGTTTTGTTTGATGTTTCACTGACATGAAGTTTTGGGTTTGTATAGAGGGGTTTTGTTGGGTGTTTGACTACTTAAAGGGTTTCAACTTCATTAGTATATATATATGGGCTTAGTTTGGTCTTGGATCACTTACGGGGTTTTAGTTGGGAGTTTAGGGATTTTGTTGGGAGTATCGTGTGTAGAGGTGTTTGGTTTGATGTTTGGTTGACAGATACATTTTTGGGGTATGTTATATAGAGGGGATTGATTAGTATCTGATCCATTGGTATAAGGTATGTTTGGGTGGGTAACTGATAGAGGGTTTTGGTTTGCTGAAGGATTTGGCAGAGGGGTTTAACTAAGTGTTGGACCACTTACAGGGTTTTAGTTGGTTATTTAGGGGTTGGGAGTATTTTAGACATCCCACCCTGCAAAAACTCATTTCAGGGAGGCAGCGCTATCCCCCTCCCCCCACTACATGTTAGTTTGGCCTCATCGCATAGTAGTACATATAGAATATAGCAGCTCCTATAGTTTAAATATTGTTAGCACTCACTCATGATAAGCCACGTTACCCGTGCCACACTTGGCACTCCTGAGAAACTGATGTAGAGTGTGACAAAATCTGAACAGAAGTGTTCAAAGGAGGCACATTCATATACTAGGTGGAAGCCATAAATGAATCTCAGCTGACAACTTGTGATTGAATTACTGGAAATGTATTTTAATACTTTGGAAACAGGGCTTCTGTCTGGATATTGTATATAATTTGTGGGCATCAGGGAGCCACTATCATTATGTCTGGTATTATATGTAGAGGGGATTGATTTGTAGGAGGGATATTTATTTATTTATTAATTTTTTGACTACTTTAAGGGTTTCAGTTTCATTTGTATAAGGTTTGGTTTGATGTTAGACCATTTATGGGGTTTTAGCTGGATGATTTTTGGGTATCATTTGAAGGATTGTGTGTAGAGGGGTTTGGTTTTTTACTGACGGATGAATTTTTGTATATGTCATGTGTAGAGGAGTTTGATCGGTAGTTGGGTTTTGTTGTGTGTTTGACTATTTAAAGTGTTTCAGTTTCAAAGGTGTAAGGGTTTGGTTGGATGGGTAACAGATAGAGGGTTTTGGTTTGGTCTGTGACTGGTAGAGAGGTTTGGCATTTTAATTAGGTGTTTCCAATCTGATCTCATGAGAATTCATGCATTGTCATGGGACTGTGTTGGTGTTCCATTGGTACAAATCATGGGTTTGAATGGGCGTTGGACCACTTATTGGATAGTAGTTGGGTGTTTAGTGGTTGAGTTGGGTGTATTGTGTGTAGAGGTGTATAGTTTGGTTGATTGATTGGTAATTGTCTTTGGTCAGGATGGAAAGCATGGCACCTCTCTCTCTTTCTCGCCCACATGCACGTCTACAAGGCTCAAACAGGTGGCAAGTGTATTGTGTGCTTCAGCTGTCTGTTCTTCTCTTCTCTCTGTCTGTCTGTTTCTCAGGTGTGAGGGGGCTTGTTAGGAGGGCTGATGCTGCTGTGCGACATTTGGTTATTTCTAACCGCTCCAGTGTGTGTATGTGTTCCTCTTTGTACCTCAGAGAATTAGTACTTGGTAATTACCAACAGGTGGATTGTTTGAGCTGTGCTGCGTTTCATTCTGTCATCAGGAACAAACCTGTTCCACACACACAGACTGCTGCCCCTCGCCTCCCATAAGCCTCATTATGACTCTGACTTACAGTGTTTGCTTAATTTAGGTAATTAAAGTTGCTGATGCTGAATCAGGCTTTGACTTTATGCATTTTATTTGTTCACAGACCTCCTCTGTTGTGGAAACATTGCATTGGCAAATGGGAACGTTTAGAATTGTGTGTGAGTTGGTTTTGCTGTTACTGTGGGGGCGAATTTTCTGTCCTCAAAAGGAGAAGTAAATCCTGACGAACACACCTTGTGGGAAACAAATATATAAAGGTGATGAAATGTCTTATTTCATGCCAAAAGCTACCTTTAGTTGTTTTTGGGTCAGGTGGAAGGTGAAGAATAGAAGTATGAAAGACAAACGCAATAATTTTAGACAAAAGCACCAAAAGCACAGGTGAATAGCAGGTGAGTCAGAGTTAGATAAGAGTGAGTCACACTGACAGACAGGTGAATCATAAGTTCTCTTCCCAAATGTAGTTGATCTGCTTATGCAAAAGCATTTTAACGCATTATACGAGTGACAGGAAATCTGTTCCCAAAGATAGGAAGCACAATTATGCAGTCTTCTAAGATTTTCTGACAGTATTGTATATGTCCTTTATGGAGAAGGTAATCCCAGAATGCATTGCAATAAGCTCTGTAAGCAGATGGCAGAGAAAGTCAGAGACGTTTCAATAATGTTAATACTTTCATTATGCGAGGATGCATTAAATTGATTAAAAGTGTCAGAAAGACTTTTATAATGTTACAAAATATTTCCATTTCAAAGAAAAATGCTGTTTTTATTTATCAAAGAATAATGATAAAATAAAATGTAGCACAACTGTTTACAACATTGATAATAATCAGAAATGTTTCTTGAGCAGCAAATCAGCATATTAGAATGATTTCTGAAGGATCATGTGACACTGAAGACTGGCGTAATGATGCTGAAAATTCAGCTTTTTTCAGAAATAAATTACATTTTAAGATATTTACATAGAAAACAGCAATTTTAAATTGTAATAATATTTCAAAGTTTTACTGTTTTTACAGTATTTTTTTGATCAAATGTAGCTTTTGTGAGCAGAAGGGACTTTAGTTTCCTGTCATACTGTATCTCTTCAATAAAGAGGCTCAAGCTCAAGCAGTGCAGTTATTATAAGAGTCTTATAAGTGGTAAATGAGCAGTGTAGCTGAGTTTGCCAGAGATTGAAGCGTCTCTCCTGGAGATTGGTGAAGTCACACTGTGCGCTGAGGCCTGTTAGCGCTGCCAGCTCCAGTGACGGATCCATCACAACTCCTGGAATTAAACAGGAATTACAGAATGCTTGGAGAACCTGACAACAGCAGAAATACTCCTCGGTTCTGCGTGTGTGTTCGCAGACTTTGCTTTAGTAATACCCCTCAGAGTGAGATTTAGGTGAGCTGTCAGCGAGCAGAGAGAGAAAGAGGCGAGTCTCATCCCTAGACGCTCCGCAGGAGACTGCGCCTCGGCTGTATTTTATCCGGGCGTTAGACGGCACGGCTGCCAGTGAAAACCACGAATAAATAACATATTATTTGCCATGAGAATAGAACACATTTCACTTCATTCTTGCATTTGAGTAACAATGTACGGCCTGTCCCCCAGTTACGCCGTGAATATCACCGTCAGCAGCCGCTAACAATGCAGGAATTATGACAGTGCTGAAAGCAATCGAGCGTTTTACCTTTTGTGTCCAATTGCTTTTTATTGTAAAACTGCAGAATGGGTGATTTAAAAAAAAAAAAATAAATAAACAAAAAATACAACGGGTTGAGTTGGTGAACTCTGGGCTTGATGTTCTGGCTGTTTGTTATGATAGTAAATGATGTGTTTTTGTGTGGTCTGTAAAAGCTGTCACAGCTCTTTTTCTCCATGTTGTTTGGTTTGTTATAGATTTGGGTTCACACTCCTGATTTTTCTGACTTCAAACTGAAAGATACACCATCCGAATACGAAACACGACAGCGACTTTCCATCTCTAAGTGAACCGGGTTTACCCAAGCTACCATATTTTACTTAATATAAGCCACATTTTTTATTGCCTGAAATGTTCTGTGACATATTCTTAAGTGTCTTATATAATGCAGTTAACATTTCACAATGTTGTGTTTCCGAAAAGCATCGTTAGCCAACTAGGGTCACAAGTTCCATCATTACCAACATAGTTCAATGATTTGATGTTTCGTGAAACCTAGTTCCAATGAACATTTGCAAACAGCAATGCAAACTTAAGTGGTTGGAACCACCGCTCTCGCCCTGTAGTTAGTAGCAGAGTTTATTGTTAGTATGACATATGGACTGAAACAGATCATGCTCTTGGGCACAATAAGCAAGCAACATGCAGTACATTCTATATCTTCCATTCCAGTTAAATATATGTACAGTACATTTCAGTCCAAATCTTTTAGCATGTCAACAGTCAGCACAGTTTTTGAAGAGTGCACATATGCATAAATGCATTGGGAACCCTGGAGTATGACGTAAGGGAGAAGCTGCGATGAATCAAGCCTCAATTAAAGCAGGGGTGTCAAACATACGGCCCGAGGGCCGAACACGGCCCACAGAGGTGTACAATCCAGCCTGCAGGATGATTGAAACAATATTATATATATATATTATAAAATAATACATAAAACATCGTTTTGAAAATTAAATAAAGTGTATTCGCTACAATGTTTTATTTTGAATTTAAATCAGAAAAAATTGCTCATTTATTTACGTTGATGTTACGCCTCGGGAGTCGGGACACCTAACGCGCATTTTAAAGCGGCGCCAGAATCTCGAACAGCATGAGGATAATATGATGATAGCTGCGTTGTAACTGATGGTTGTGTGGTAATTTACTGGTGATTTTAAACATGTCCAAAAGAAGAAATTTGACCTGGAAGGGCGGACGGGCTATTTAAGGAGAAATGGAAAGAAAGGTTTTGTAATCTCAACGTATGTTTAATCACAACTCGTGGCTGTGGTAAATGTGTGCAGTATTACTGTGACGCACTGGACAGCTTCGCATAGAGAAAGTAAATGAGTGAGGAGTGTGCGATATTTATCGTGTAGGCTAACTGTTGTTTTAATGATGTGCGAGCTGACATTTTGTAACTTTGCAAAAAACAAACGAAAACACATCATGAGAGTTTTTCAGTGCCGGATAAAGGCTATCAGAATACAATATAATTCAAGATATGGGGACAAAAATGCCCTGTAAGAAATGTTGTTTTTAATATTTATGTCTTGATACTTAAGTAATGTCTAACAAGAGTGTTGCTTTCCCGAATGTCAGCGCGATCGCAAATGAATTGATTTTATACAACAGCTCAACAAACAAGATGCTAGTATTAAGTGTGTTATATTAGTCACAGTGCTGTCTGTTTATCACTGTTTCGGTAAGAAAAAGTTTTTAACAAAACCAAAGTAAGACCAATTGTGCATCTCAGAGCAGCACTGTGTATTTTGTTACTGAATGAATCTGTTTTTGAACAAATCATTTGAGTCAGTGATTCAGTGGCCCATTCATAAAGACAATCATAAACTAGATTCATTTCTAAACGAATCAGCCGTTTTGAATGAATGAGTCAATGGATCACTCATTAATACGCAGACTTGCTGCCACCTACTGGCAGCTTTAGTGTCATATTTATTTATCCATGTCTTAAATTAACCAAGGTGTTATCTCAAAAACACACTCTGCAAAATATGGTAATTATCACTATATATATATATATATATATATATATATATATATATATATATATATATATATAAGACAGTTTGTGTCAATATTGTACACCCATAAAATAACCTAGCATCATCTTTAAAAAAAGTTTTCCTAGATTTTTTGTAAATTATTTTGTAGTTTGTATGGTTAATATTAATGTACAGGGGCATAGCACCAAATGTTGGGCCCCGGTCACACAACCAAGGGGGTGGGCCCCTCACAACACCTCACCAATCATATTAATAATAATAATCAGTATATCATTATGCCCCCTGAAGTAAAGCAAAATGACAGGAGAAAAAAAAACAAAAACTAAAAAATAGTAACTTAGCAGCATCTCGGAGATCTCGAATCAGTGAATTAGAAGAAGTTATTACTCCACCACTTCATGAGATGTCAGTAACAATGGCCCTATAATGTTGAACCAATGTGGTTCAAACGACGAAGATGCGACCGTGTTCAGGAAACAACTTAGTTTCCATGATAACCAGGTGTGATTTATTTTCTGGAAAATACGGTACTTTCATCCTCAGTACATTTACTGACTGTTTGATGTATATTGCATGCAAAACTCGAAAGCTCTTGAGAAAATCAGAGGCTCCAATTACCTCAAATCTCAACTAGGAGTTGAGGTGCAGAGTTTTTTATTAATTCACTGAAAAACAAAATAGTGTTTAAATGATGCCATTTGATATTACAAGCATTTTGTTGAAGGTTTGTGACATTCAGTTTTTTAAAACATATTCAAAGTTTTGATAGAGGCATTTAAAGTGGTGAGTAAACTACAGTTTGAGCAGCAAAATTACGTATTCTATTTTGTTTTGCCTTTGGGAAATAATACATTTTGAACATACAGAAATTTGCATGAATGTCCAATAATTTCTGTACTGTTCGCAACACAAGTTTGCAATTGTCTAATCATCAAATTCAGATTTACCCGCCTCTAAACGGCATGTAAAAGCATCCAGATGGTTTCTTGTCTAAGTGTGCAGTTCAGAATAAAGAATAATACTTTTCCTTTTACTTTTACATTTATGCATTTAGCAAATGTTTTTATCCAAAGTGACTTACAAAAGAGGAACCAAAGCAATTTTTTGAAAAGCCAACAGTATTCATAATTCAGTTCCAAATATAGTGGACCAAACTTCATGCCGAAAAGTTTGATTTTGTGAAACTATAGGACCAAACATTCCTGCCCAGTACCTTCAGCTCATTTATTTTGGAAAGATTTGGACATGTTACACTTGACGGCAAACGGTGTCAGTAATGGATCTGTGTGTTTTGTCTGATCAGTGAATGAGAGCGGAGGGAGTATCGTGTTGTGTTATATCACGGTCTCCGAGCGAAGTCTTGAATAACACTGTAAGACACGCTCTGCTGACAGTAACTCATAAAGCTGAGAGCGCACGAATCAGGGGAGAAATACAGCATCTACAGGATGTTTAAATATAACATAATAATATTTCATAATATAAGCCTCTCGTGTGCATTAGCACCTGCACTGGAGTCCAAGAAATCACTTTGTTACCATAGTAATGCCAGTATTAGAATAACACGGCAATAAAACGGAAGAGGTGTGTGTTTGTGTGTGTGCTGATATTGCACATTTACACACATCCTCACACAACATAAACATTTAGTTGTGTTGACAAGCGTAATTTTCTGTTTTTGTAAAGTATGAACGAATGCTGAAAATCATTTGAATGGATAGAAAACATAACCTATGAGTTATGAAGAACACTATAGGCTGCTCATACGATGATAACCAATGTTTAAACCAATATTGTTACTACCGTAAAACTGTGGTAACTTGGTGTTTGCCACAACTGTCATGGAAAAGCAAAGTAAATGAAAATGACAGAGTCTTAATCGGTTTGTATGAGATCCCATATTTATTTATTGTGATATACTTTAGTAATGTATTTTGGCAGAAACTATATGGTGAATTTTTGCATGGGTAAACCCAGTCTTGACATAATCATGCGTGATTGATATGGAATGCTTATTTAAATGCCTTAAACTACACTACACCAAAGCAAACAAACAAACAAACAAATAAATAAATAAATAAATATAGAATTTATATTGAAAACAAGAAAACAAAAAATGGCAATGGGATAAGTCTTAATTCAAAGACTTTTTATTTTATTTTTCTTGTTTAAAGCAGAAATGAAATTCAAACACCATAGTTACAGTTATTGTTACTACAGTAAAACTGGTGTAATTTGGAATTAGCCACAACCGTCATGGAAAAGTTGTTGATACAAATTTTGAATTAGTAAATACCATTAAACATGGTCAGTCTTGTCAAAAATATTGTAAACAATAGTGTCACGATTGTTGAATAATAGTGTCTTGATGTTCATGCTGACATTGGTTTGCAGTGACAAAGTTCCCTGAATTTATTTATTTTCTATGACTGATGACTATTCCCAGCAAAGAGTGCAAGTGATTTTTGGTGATGTGATGCAGGTGTGTCCAGCAATGCAATATATTTACTTTACTTTTACTTTACTTTTATATGTATTCATTTTTCCAACACTTTCATCCAAAGCGACTTGCAAAAGAGGAACCAAAGCAATTCAAAGAGAAAACAGTATTCATAATATACAATGCCAGGTTTATTAGACTTTATTTTAACTAGACATTAATTAGATATTTAAACTAGATTAGGAAGCAAGCTAAAGAAGAGTAGAAAAGAGTGGTTTCTTTTTTTCCCTCAAAGTTGAGAAAAGTTGAACTCGATTCACCTTCTGTGAGATTTTGGAGCTGCAAATACTGTTCCAGAATCAGAGTATTTAAATGAATCTTTGAATTTAAAGAAAATTGATTCCTAATCAAGTTGTAAACGACATCTTTTTACAAGCAATACACCCCATGTGATTATACTGTTATCCATTATCCAGCAGTAGAAACGCCTGCCATGACCAACAGTACAGTTAGCGGTGATCTCCAGCTGTAAGAGCAGTGCTAGTGTGCTGTGATCTGTAGAGCTGTTAGAAGAGCCTGTACTACAGAGCTGTTATTATAAACTGGATCTTATTAGAGCAGATTCCACAGGCTGATCCAATCATCCACCTCAGCTTCCAAAGACCCGGAGGGAGAGCGGACGAGTGTGTGTGTGTGTGTGTGTGTGTGTGGTAGCTTGTTCCTCCTTGTAACAATAGCAGAGGTGACTGGGCCTACAAGAGCACTGACAGCTTTACGACCCTTGTGCCAGAGCGAGGAAGAGAATTCTGGGAAAAGAGTTCTGGACTCAGTCCCAGACAAGCAGGTAGTTGTGTGTGTGTGTGTGTGTGTGTGTGTGTGTGGTTGGTCAGGTAGTGTTTCACACAGGCCTGTTTGAATTTACAGTACTGAAGAGCCTGAAGAATCCTTCAGCTTTCTTCAGCTGAGCAGGTCCAGGGATCGAAACACAGCCACTTTCATTCCTTAATGCTTCATTAGTCAGCTCAGGAATAGATCACTTACACAGGAAGAGACTGAAAAACTGCTATCCAACATCAATTTGTGGTTTAATATGATACTTGTGTGCATTTCCTTTGGAAATTGGACAAAACTTTGAGAGCAAAGCACAAGCATTGATAGCAAAGGTCTTTCAACTAAACATAACTATATTCAACCAAACCCTTGAATATCTTTCAAATATTTAATGTCATTAACCTCACAAACTCAGTAATATAGCTACTTCTTCATTGGAAGCACTCCTAGGTTTTTCTGGCTTCTATTGTGCACTGAAATTTATTTGGTCCACACTCGAAACACAAGAGCGGCTTTGAGTAAACGGTCAGGCCAAACCAGTGTCGTCTTCAGTACATTAACTGATCGGCTGATGCTACTGCACCCAAAACTGGAAGCTGTTGTGAAAATCACAGACTACAGCTGCCAAGCAAAGCTTCCAGGAGTCGAGGATCACTGGGAAACCACATTGTGTTTAAATGGTACAGTTTAATAATATGAGTGCTTTGATGAAGACCTAACCACTGAACACTGACATTAAATCTTTAAAAAATATATATTTATAAATTTGATTGTGGCGAGTGGCAAAACTAGATTTTGAGCAGCACAACTAAATATTCTACTTCATTTTCTCCTTTTCTAATTTTGAACAGACACTTCCATTTTTTCGCCACAAATGACTGTTTTCTAAATTATTTTTTACTTGTCATAGTGGAAACATTTATTTCAGATTTGAAATTGGACAAACTTGCAAAGTGGAAGCATATTTTTTTCTGTTTTATACTAAATGTCTTAAACTATACTGCAAAAAATGTTTTTCTTACTCTGTAAGATCTCTTGATTTACAAATAATTTTTTTACTTACAAGTAAAAAATTCTTAATTTAAAAGGAACACAAGTTTATTTTTCCTAGTTTAAAGCAAAAAAACACTTAATTTCTTTTTTTTTTTTTTTTTCTTTTTTTCCCAAAAACTGTTGAAGCCGTTTTATTTTTATTTTTTTTTTTATTTTGCTTCTCAAGTAACTATATTTTGATTTAAGAATGTTGAGATATACCAAGTAAGAAAACATTTAATGATTTAATGTCAAAAACACTAAAAATGCAGTCACTTTATCATTGAAAGCACTCCTAGTAGTAGTCTGGTAACTTATAAACAAGTCTTGTTTTCATAACCTTTCATAGCCCAAAGTGCGCACACTGATTCCAGAAGTTGTGTATCAGTCATCCAGTGCAATTTGAACGGATGATTTTAGCAGCTCGTGTAATTTTTGCAGGCTTTATGCAGGCACGCTCCACAGGTGAGCCACACCAGGCTGAGACGACACAAAAACTGCTTTATTAATGACAGCAGATCGTTTGGCCCTTCACCCCTGTCTGGAGGAGGAATACTAATAATGAAGACAGTTGTACATTGCTCCCAAAAGAGTATTACAGAGAGGAAAAAAGACCCTGTTAATGTGTAGGATTAACATGCCTTTAAAATGCATTGCCAGTGATGACTTTTGATGGGATTTTGTTGAGAACAAGGACACATTGGATCCCTTTCACCTACACCTGTGTGGATTGCAGTGCGCTTATTATGGGTAGTACCACCGCTCCCTATAAGCAGAGTACGCAGTTTGCGTAGGGCACCAAATCCCAGGGGGGCACCAAACATTTTCTTTCTATATTAATATTAAAATTTACATATACAGGTGCATCTCAATAAATTAGAATGTCATGGAAAAGTTCATTTATTTCAGTAATTCAACTCAAATTGTGAAACTCGTGTATTAAATATTCAATGCACACAGACTGAAGTAGTTTAAGTCTTTGGTTCTTTTAATTGTGATGATTTTGGCTCACATTTAACAAAAACCCACCAATTCACTATCTCAACAAATTAGAATATAATGACATGCTAATCAACTCAAAACACCTGCAAAGGTTTCCTGAGCCTTCAAAATGGTCTCTCAGTTTGGTTCACTAGGCTACACAATCATGGGGAAGACTGCTGATCTGACAGTTGTCCAGAAGACAATCATTGACACCCTTCACAAGGAGGGTAAGCCACAAACATTCATTGCAAAAGAAGCTGGCTGTTCACAGAGTGCTGTATCCAAGCATGTTAACAGAAAGTTGAGTGGAAGGAAAAAGTGTGGAAGAAAAAGATGCACAACCAACCGAGAGAACCGCAGCCTTATGAGAATTGTCAAGCAAAATCGATTCAAGAATTTGGGTGAACTTCACAAGGAATGGACTGAGGCTGGGGTCAAGGCATCAAGAGCCACCACACACAGACGTGTCAAGGAATTTGGCTACAGTTGTCGTATTCCTCTTGTTAAGCCACTCCTGAACCACAGACAACGTCAGAGGCGTCTTACCTGGGCTAAGGAGAAGAAGAACTGGACTGTTGCCCAGTGGTCCAAAGTCCTCTTTTCAGATTAGAGCAAGTTTTGTATTTCATTTGGAAACCAAGGTCCTAGAGTCTGGAGGAAGGGTGGAGAAGCTCACAGCCCAAGTTGCTTGAAGTCCAGTGTTAAGTTTCCACAGTCTGTGATGATTTGGGGTGCAATGTCATCTGCTGGTGTTGGTCCATTGTGTTTTTTGAAAACCAAAGTCACTGCACCCGTTTACCAAGAAATTTTGGAGCACTTCATGCTTCCTTCTGCTGACCAGCTTTTTAAAGATGCTGATTTCATTTTCCAGCAGGATTTGGCACCTGCCCACACTGCCAAAAGCAGCAAAAGTTGGTTAAATGACCATGGTGTTGGTGTGCTTGACTGACCAGCAAACTCACCAATCCTGAACCCCATAGAGAATCTATGAGGTATTGTCAAGAGGAAAATGAGAAACAAGAGACCAAAAAATGCAGATGAGCTGAAGGCCACTGTCAATGAAACCTGGGCTTCCATACCACCTCAGCAGTGCCACAAACTGATCACCTCCATGCCACGCCGAATTGAGGCAGTAATTAAAGCAAAAGGAGCCCCTACCAAGTATTGAGTACATATACAGTAAATGAACATACTTTCCAGAAGGCCAACAATTCACTAAAAATGTTTTTTATTGGTCTTATGAAGTATTCTAATTTGTTGAGATAGTGAGTTGGTGGGTTTTTGTTAAATGTGAGCCAAAATCATCACAATTAAAAGAACCAAAGACTTAAACTACTTCAGTTTGTGTGCATTGAATTTATTTAATACATGAGTTTCACAATTTGAGTTGAATTACTGAAATAAATGAACTTTTCCATGACATTCTAATTTATTGAGATGCACCTGTACATATAGATAAATAAAAATCTAAAATGCATTTTACGGTGAACACAGTAGGCAGTGGGCTAAGCACACGTGACGCGCCATTCCCCCATCCGCGCGCCTCATGTTTGCGGCTGACTGCAAATGATCATAATTGATGGACAGCTATTCCCGGGAAAAGACATCAGCAATCCGGCGCCAAGAAAAGAAAAATAACAAAAGATGAAGCCCGTGCATTACTTTCAGGTACATTCTTAATCCTGTGAAACTTTTTTGGCTGTTGACGTTAATAACGTGTTTTAATGTCGGCAATAATTTAACCACCAACAACGCATCTAATATTCTCTCTTGAGTTTCCATGTTCCCTTACAAAAATTAGCCATGGTTTTACTATGAATAAATCCAAAAATCAGGGTTCTTGTAGCCATGGTAACCTCAAATTAACCATGGTTTTGTTACTTCAAATAACCGTTTACAATTAGGATATATATATATATATATATAATTGTGATGATAATATAAATATATATAATATAATTTGTGTGGTTATAAAAACAGACCTAAGCCAACAACACCCTTTAAAATGACTTAAAATGCATTATATAAAAACAATGAGGCAATAATTATTGGTTAATTAATAATTATATGGTTTCATTGAATAACACTCTTAAAATGCATAATGTAATACAAAATAAACAATTTATGTACATTACGTATTATTACAAATGCCTGCAAGTGCTGTTACACTTACAGGACGATCAAATCCTTCACTCCAAAAAATGCTGTGTTAAATACAACCCAGTGCTGGGTATATATTGGACAGAACATGCTGGGTTATTTTCAACCAACAGTTGAGTTAAATGTTTAACCCAACCTTCTGGGTAGTAACCCAATCGCTGGGTTTGTCCATATTTTACCCAGCACTGGGTTGTATTTAACTCAGCATTTTTTAGAGTGTTGTGTAATATTGACCAAACATTTAGGCTATTCCAAATATCCACTTAATCTTTAATTTTTGGCCACCTTTTTGTGATAGAAATGCTACAGCCTCTATAATTTCTTCAACAAAAACATCTTGACATCACAACCCTTACAAAAATTAACCATGGTTTTATTGTAAAAGTGCTTAATTTTCTTTTGCGTGATTTCTGAATGCTTGAGACTATAAAATCAATGAAACAACTGTGTTAATAAAATTGTAGCCAGCCATAGGTAACTGTCTAGAGCTACAATTGTAATTTGTAAATAATATAATTTAATTACAATTAATTAATTAATTAACTTTTATATTTTATTAAAGTTTTGTTTTAACCCCTGTATGTTTTTTTTTTTTTTTTTTTTTTTTTTT
The DNA here is from genome assembly GCA_039654775.1 of Spinibarbus caldwelli. Taxonomy (NCBI): domain Eukaryota; kingdom Metazoa; phylum Chordata; class Actinopteri; order Cypriniformes; family Cyprinidae; genus Spinibarbus; species Spinibarbus caldwelli. The sequence continues at coordinate 1,484,113 of CM077236.1, read as the reverse complement.
TTACTTCCATAATATTTGACGGAGGGGGCACAACAATACAATTCTGCTTAGGGCACCCATTTGGCCAGCAGCGACCCTGATTATGGGATTACAGTGTTTTTTATTTTTTATTTATTTATGTATTTTTTTTCTCAACTGCTTACACACAAAATCTTTACTTGTCACAATTTCTGAAAGCTGACTCTCAAACAGCAGAAGCACACACCAAATCTGTAAAACTATACACTAATTGTCAGCCTTTGACTCCGTTTTCAATTTCATAAAACACTTTTTGCGAAACACAACACACAGTTCTCTAGCAGGAATTAATATTATGGCAAAGGTGTTTGCAAATGTTTGCTTTTGAGATGTGTTTGCGATATTTTGAATGCAGTGCTTCATTTTGCAAGAGATGTGAGGCATTTTAGATTTTGTGTGTGCAGTTCTTGGATTTGTGTGTAAAGTTTTGAAAAAAGAGGCAAAGTTTTGAAAATATTTGTAAGCAGTTGGAAAAAAAAAAACAAAAAACGGTAAACGAGACAGATGTTAATGTCAGCTGTAAATGGGGTCACGCAGGTGTTAAATCCAGTGTTGGGGAACTCGTAAAGTAATGCATTACTTTTTAATTTCCAAGAAAATATCTGAGTTACATTTTTCAAATAAGTAATTGCTTTGTTTCTCATGTATTGACTGACAGCTCTTGTGTTGCCATGTTGAGAGAAATCAGGAGTAAGTGCAGAGTGTTGTGTGTGAACATGATCTTACTATAGTTCTAGACTAAATATCAACATGTATTTACTCATCTCACCTGCACAAAAACAGATTCAGTATTCCTCAAAATTAATAAAAAAGCAAACTCAGAATATGATGCAAACTTGCAAAAATATTAAATAACACAAATATCCTTCAAGTATTTCATTGCATTTTATTAACCGATGTCTTTGCTGCTGACCTGCAATGAACCAATTCAACCATAGGCTACTAATGACTTTAGATGAACAACATATTTGTGTTTCACTGCTGAAGTAAGAGTGTTGAACTTCTATTCTTCAGCTGTGCCTACATTTGCCAAATATAACTTTTTTTTTTTTATATTAAAAACAAACAAGCAAGCCCAGCCCAGATGAGGACAAAGTAACACAAAAGTAACGTAACGTTACTTTCCATAAAAAGTAACACAATAAGTTACTTTTTTTTAGGGAGTAATGCAATATTGTAATGCATTACTTTTAAAAGTAACTTTCCCAACACTGATCTGCAACAGCTCTGATTACTGTGACTTTTAATGTTTTATTCACCGCTCAACCTTTACTAAACGGGCAATATTTAAGAGCAGAACTCCTCGGACGCACATGAAACGATGCCTTGAATAATACAGGAGATGCTAACGGGGACAATTCTGCTAAAACAGTGTTAATCTCAGAGAACAGAGAGAATAACTGCGTCTCCTCATGCTGGCGAGGAAATGCGAGCGCTCTTATGTAATCGTATTTGGGTAAAAACTGAATTGCCGAGAGTATGTCGGATTGATGTTTTCTCCTGGAAATTGATTCTTTTTTAAGGTGAAGTTGAACATTCTTACCTCAAACGTCTGATTCAGAGTCGGGACGAAGAGATCAAACCGGCGTTACAGAACAATACAGACATCAGGAGTAATTTGCCGGAGCGAGGATAGCGATCTAACCTGCCTCTCTCAGCGCTGAGCTCCGCTCAGGTGACAGTTGATAGACTCGTAATCTGCATTTCAAAGACGCTCGGAGAGCAGGAACACGAGAGCCGCTTAACTCTGGCACGCTTTCACAGCGCTCAACACTGATGCTCCGCAGATATTTATAAAATCCCTCCTCTGACATTATGCAATCGCTTAAAAGACACGTTTCTAGGTGGAGAAGAAGGTGAGTGTTTTATTCTGACTGAACTTGCCACACACACAGATTTGCTGTGATCCTTCTGTGTGTGATGAGGGTTTATTCTGGATGTGCGCGGATCCGTCTGCACCTGTAGTGCTGGAAAGAGCTAGTTTAAACCTGATATGAATCTTAGTGGATGTTCACATTGTAGAAAACCTGACCAACCTCCAGTTCTAGGGTCAGTTTGTGTCCAGAAACACTCAAAGGTCAGAAGGTCACCTCAAAAGCTTCTCAGCTTCCTTTAGTGGATGCATATTGCTTTCTGGATAACTGGCTGTGTTTCAAATTGTTACACTGACATTCAAAAGTTTGTTTTTTAAATACTTTTTATTCATCAAGGACACATAAAATTTATCGAAAGTGACAGTAAAGACATGTAGAATATTACAGTAGATTTCTGTTTCAAATAAATGCTTTTATTTTGAACATTCTAGTCATCTGTGAGTCCTGAAAAATAAAATCTATCATGGCTTCCATAAAAAAATATTGGGCAGCACAACTATTTCCAACATTGATGATAATCAGAAATGCTTCTTGAGCAGCAAATCAGCATATTAGAATGATTTCTGAAGGATCATGTGACGACTGGAGTAATGATGCTGAAAATGCAGCTTTGATCGGAGAAATACATTACAGTTTAACAGATATTAACATAGAAGACAGCTTTTTTAAATTGCAATAATATTTCAAAATTTTTACTGTATTTATGACCAAATAAATGCCACCATGTCGTCTTCATAGACATGATTGGCATTTAACTGTGTTGATGTTCATCTGTTTGACATCAGAAAAAGTTTACTTTTGAAGTTAGAAAAGTCATCTGGAAAGTTGTTTCTGCAGTTTAGATTCAATAAATGCTCTTCATAAACCGTAGAGGAAGATTTGAGTTCTGAAAGTTACAGCATGTTTACATCGTCCACTCTGATCTCAAAAGATTTGATTCCTCCCCATTTGACTCCTTTGAATCAGCTTGAATCAGAGTTGTTTTACCGCAGGAGGGCAGGTGATGTATGCGTTCAGGAGTGATTCTGCTCGGGGGATTTCTCTTTACTGGCGTCTGTAAATGTTCTGCACTGATGTTTCTAATTAGAGACGAGTCCAAACGGGGTTCTCTGACCTCATGGCTAAAATAAGCACAGGCCTTTCTGAACGCCGCCGTCTGCTCCTGCCGAGATTTCAGCAGGCAGTAATTCAGAGGTGATGTGAGAAATGATATTTTATGAGGCAGGAGGTCACAGCAGACAAACACACGGCTAACTGGGACCACCGACAAACACACACGTTTAGACACTTTTCCACTCTTCTATCACACACTCTTTAGTGCTCCGCTGGGGAGATGTTTAGTGTGAGCGGCTCCCGTCCAGAAAACCATCCCGCTATGAACAAATCCAGGCGTATTTTAGTGGTATAGTTCACACTGTTATTCTTTAGGGAAGGACGTGCAGCTGAATGCTGAATTATTTTTACAACGCCTATGGAAACAAATGCGGAAATCAGTTCAGAAAAACTTCCTATTAAGTCGGTGTTGCTGTTATGCTCTATAAGATGATTGTACAGTTAAGTTTCAATGAATGGTCTGTATGGACTTGGAAAGGGTTTTACATTGTAAAAGTTGCAATTAACATAAAATGCAATCGTGTTTATTATGATTTGATCACTTTAATGTTAATGCAGATGATTGTCCATATGTTGTAAGCCACAATACTTCATAAACACCCTTAAATTAAACCATAATTCTGTTCAGTGTTATAATACCCTGAAAAATAATAACAAAAAAGGCAAATAACACATTTAATTAAACATTATTTTTTAAAGTAGAAATACTGAAATAGTCTTTTCTAGTAAAACATACTCCAATAATCATTGTTTTATATGTTAATATTTTTAACAGAGCCAGCGTTATTTTTTTAATGCAAAAAAAAAAAAAAAAATACAAAGGAAAGCTGAGATGGATGTCTTAAAATACCTTTGGAGACAATAAATGGGAAAATTCACTTCAGAAAAGCCGCCAAAAAAAAAGGCATCGCTGTTATGTAAGTTTCAATAAATGGTCATGTGTGTCCGTCTGTAACAGTGCAGATACAAAGGACAGCAGAGAGTGAAGTGTGTGTGTTACAGAAAGTCAAAGTTTGAGTCTGAAGAGCGTGCTCCCCTCGTCCTCAGTGCTCTGTGCTGTGTTTTGGGAGTGAAGTTGATTTCTTTGCTGGAGTTTGAAGGTACTGAGTTTATCTGTGACCTACAGCTGGTGTCCTCGACGGCCAAACACTAACTCACACAAAGCTGAGCGCTCGGATCCCCTCGTGAAGCTGAAGAAGCTCTGGGCCGTCTGCAGCGCTGGTGACAAACCTCCTTCTTCCCCCACAGGCCTGTCACAGCCTTATTAAGCACCCAGACTAGTTAACCTTCACTAAATCACTAAATCAGGGATTAACTTACAGTGCAATTTTAATACTGTAGCAAGTCTGTGCTTTCTGCAGGAAACAGAGTTAAATCAACTTTTTTTAATATTATGTATAAATACTATAATCGTATAATTATTGGGGTCAGTAAGATTTTTTTTTTTTAAGAAAGTAGTACTTTTATTTATCAAGGACACATTAAATTGATCGAAAGTGACGGTAAAGACATTTATAATGTCACAAATGATTTCTATTTCGAATGAATGCTGTTCTTTTAAACTTTTATGTTCATCTGTGAATCCTGAAAAATAAAACGTATCACAGTTTCCACAAAAATACTGTGCAGCACAACTGTTTTCAACATTGATAATAATCAGAAATGTTTCTTGAGCAGCAAATCAGTATATTAGAATGATTTCTGAAGGATCATGTGACACTGAAGACTGGAGTAATGATGCTGAAAATTCAGCTGCGCATCACAGGAATAAATTACAGTTTAACAGATATTTTAAATTGGAATCATATTTCACAATATTACTGTATTTTTGTTAAAATATATGAATGAATGGTGCAACTCCAGGTTACTCCACATTATAGCTCCTCTGGTCATAGACGTGATATTGCAGGACACGTTTTCTCATTAGTTTTTGTTAATGTAAGCTATTCCAAAAATAAAATCTACAGCACTTTTACTTCAGTGCTTGTATCAGATGTGTGCTTATTACTAATAATTATTACAGAGTCAGTGAGATCACACAGTGGTAATAAACTCTGACCACACATCTAATCAAGCACACGAGTTAAAGACACCATGTGACATCGGCGTAATGGCCAATCACAGTCTCTGCTGGATCGGGGTTTCATGTCCGTTAAATGTGATCTTTCTACAGACGCGGCTCTAATGCGCGTTACTTAAGGTGTGTTTCTCACGAGTGCACGGATCTTTAATAATGTTGACTTTAGTTGAATCTGACAGCTGAGAGCGAGAGTACTGTTTGTTAAACCACGCTCCTCTGGCAGGCTAATCATAGGGGTCAAAGGTCGTGGTGAGACAGTATAAGGGTCGATTCTGATGACTCACCTACAGGTTTGTTTTAACCAGTGAACTGAGACTCTGATCTCTTTAGCATGGAGAGCTGGAGTCAGTGTGTGTGTGTTTAGAGGAGCATGAGGAGATAATGAGACGTCTTCCTCTCGCCTCACCTGAAATACAAACCAGCTCTCTGTGAGAGAGATAAAGACCATCTCTGTGTGTGTGTGTGTGTGTGTGTGTGTGTCACACAGGATGTAAAGCATTAAACCGCCTGCCTCGCTTGGCAAAATTTTGCATGAGAGAAAGGAACAGGTTCACAGGTATAAACAGTCACTCACACACACACACACACACACACACACACACACACACACACACACACACACACACACACACAGAGCTCAAGAGGTGCTGAAGTTCATGTTTCAACATTACATTGATTTTTCCTGTTCTCTTCATGCTGAACATCCAGATCTTTTTCTCTTCAGTTGTAAACGTACAAAAGTTACTATAAATGAGGAACTGCTGATGACTAACTGACTAGTCAACCAACAACTGACTAGATTATTCAGATGTTAGTTTGCATTTTATTGTTATCTTAAATGATCATGCTGACAATGTGTTGTGCATTAGACAGTTTTCTCTTGGGAAATTTGTTTCCTGAACCTCATCCCAGCAAATGTTCTCATATGGAACCAAATAAGAACATTTTGTGAATGTTAGGGAAATGTTCTCTAAACCTAAAGTGAGCGTTCTCTTGCATAAAGAAAACGTTCCTGGCTGACCAACAGAGAAAGTTTGAATATCTGAGAATCTAACAAACCTATAATAATTAGTTGGAATTACAGCCAGAAGCATCCAGGCAGATGTTTTGAATGTCCCACCATAAATGTGTTTTTAAATTCGCAATGTTTTTTTGTGACGTACATTGGAGTAGAACTGATTATTGAAAAAGAAACAAATCTAATGCAGGACTCGTTTCTGTTCATCGGTTGTTGATTGGTTGTTGATGTGGGCGTGGCACTCACAATGGAGGCGGAGCTGAATGGGTGGATTGTAAGAGAGGGGCGGAGTTTAAGTGGACTAAAGGATTGGAGAATCCTGTATACATCACCAGAGATAAGAGTGTTGTTTTGATCCAGATGTCACATTTTGATTACATTTTGAGGTGTAAAAAAAATCAACAATATATGCATTTGGAAAGAAGATGAATTTTCATTCCATGTCAATTTTAAGATGGCATATTAAAATAAAAACAAACTAATTATTCAGTGTTTCCTTAAAATTGATTCATCACTTGTTCATACAGTCCAGCAACTAGTCTGTTATTCAGATAAAGTTGCAAATTCCTACTGTAAAAAAATAAAAAAAGTTCAGTTTGATTTGATCTTCCTCTCAGATGTACAGTAGCAAGAATGCAGCCTATCACGTCTCAGCTCTGCAGAATAATGAATAAATCAGCACTCACAGCCTGAGGAGGGTGAGGCCGGCAGGGGGCGAGTCATGTGACGCTCAGCTCTGACCAATGAAAACCGTGACATGGTTTTAGGGATCTGGGCCGATCGTCCTGCATCTGTTCTCACTCACTCCTGTCTGTCTCTGTCTCTCTGACTGTGTCTGTCCCTCATTCACTGCCAAATCTCTCACAACCCTCTGTCTGTCTGTCTTTCACACGTGAATGTGTTTATCTGCTTATATGGCAACACATCATAAACTTGTATTGTTTTTATATAAAGTTAATTGTGTAAATTACAGCCTAACTAAATCAAACACCTTAAGGACAAAATCCAACTAAGAACACTGGTCATAATTACATACTTGTTAAAAATCATGTTGTTTTGTATGACAAAAAAACAGTTTTATTTTATTTTTTTTAGAAATCTTAATTTATTTTACTGTAAATGCTAAATGGAAACAGCAAGGATCTTTAAAAAGTGGTTCAGATGGATCAAATCCAAACACACTGTGACATTCTGGCCAATGAGAGAGAGAGAGAGCGAGCGAGGTTAAACTAGCTCAAGGGTTTAGTTGAACTCCGCTGAGCAGTAAACACACTTTCACATGCTGCTCAGTATGACAGCCTCTGACCGATGCTTCCTTTTTCTGTGTGTTTCCTCTTTAATAATCATGTGTGAATACACAGATATTCCCACAATGCAGGTGTGAAATGAAAGAGTATTAACTTCTGCCGCGCTCCACTTCTTCAGTCTCATTTCAGCAAACGCTAGATGATAAACTGATAAAATAAAAGAAATATCCCAATTATCAGAACTAAGATATTATTATGGTTTGACAGCCTGATGCCATAAAAGAACTGTTTATTTTATGTTTTAGTTTGTTAAAAACTTTATTTTAGCTTTAAAAAACCCAAATCAAAACACCAATGTTATTTTAATTTTATTTATATACAGTTATAGTTTTTATTTTTTTTCAGTATTTTAGTTTGAATTTCAGTGAATTTATGTGCTTTTGTCATAATGATGATGATTCAATTATATTTCAGTTTTAGTTTTTATTTATTTCCAGTTAATGATTTTAGTATTTAATTTTAAAATATTTCAGCTTTACATGTAACTAATTGTATTATTACATATTTAAGTTAATATTTATGTTTTATTTAAGCTTTACTTCAATTAACAACAACAACAGTTTGTAATCAGTAGCTTTTTTCCTCCCAAAGAACTGTTTAGCTGCAGCTGAAGAACTCTAAACAGACAGAATGACTCTTGATAAGAAGAGGATCTTTTGCTGAACCTTAAGAACTATTGAAGAAGCTTGATTTCTGAATGTGCTTTAATAGAGACAGGTGTGATCTTCTCAGGATGCCCATTTATTGAATTTCTCAGGTAGCAGCGACATGCAATGATAAATTATTTGCTGGAGTATATAACAGTCCTCCAAAGAGGAAACGTGTGCGTGTGTGTGTGAGAAAGAGAGAGTCATAGGTACAATTCAATAGAGCAGCCGATAACAGCTCATCTCTGCCTTATAATACTCTCTCTCTCTCTCTCTCTCTCTGGATGAGTGTGGACAATAGTCTCAGCAGTGGCCCCTGATTGCCTCTTTTCACATGTTAATGAGCATCTCTGCGTTCCTCCTCTTTCTCAAATCTCCACAAATTATACAGCAAACACAGAAAAGGAAAATCCTATGGCTTTTTTTTTTATTCAACAAACTGACATGTAAATGTAAGAGTAAGTGTTGTCCTCCTCCGCTCTGATCGGCAGCTAATTGTAGCCGTCAATTGTATAAGATGCTCTTTTACTTCAACACAAGCCCGGATCAAACACAATCAACTCTCCTGCCTGTTTAAGAGAGAGAGAGAGAGAGAGAGATGTTCGTTGTCACGGTGATGACTGTGTTTATTCGCATCACACGTTTGAATATAAATATTTGTTGATTTGCTCATTTTGCGTCTCGCTGAGATCTGAACGCTGTGGAGGATCTGTGTTTTGAAGCGCTGCTGTCTGTCTGAACGTGACCGAAGAGAAAGACAGACTAGACACCACACAAATATTCACAGTTCAGCACTTTATTGCATTTATAACTGATAGTACTTAATAGGACACAAATATTTATTCAGCTTCAAATTTATTCAGTATTTATGCAAATATATGAAGTGGCATCCAATTGGTTTCATGTTGTTATATTGTGTATTTTTTGAATGACTGATGAGTAATTGACCAACCAGCATCCAGGAGTGGAAGGATCTGTTTTATAATACACTTTTATTTTGTTTACTTATTACATATTCTGACATTTAACATTGCATTTGATAGTGAATCATTTGTCTTATTTAATGTAAGGCCATATGCTCTTCCTCACAGCAGATTTTAAAATAGAAAGAGGAAAATGTGAAGAATCACTCACTTGCTCACACACACACACACACACACACACACACACGTACACAAGCACACAGCGCGTCTTTATCCGGCGGCCCGGCGCACTTCCACAAGAGGGCCGAATCCTGCAGGAGAAAGTCACGTTTTATTTCATAGGATAAATTAAATTTCACACCCCTGCGAAGTTTATAGAGCACATAGCAGCAGATTTTTACAAGATTCATATGCAAATGTGCGTCGAGATTAGAGATACAACAATTATTCCAGTTCGTGATAAATTATTCATTTAACAACCGTCAATTATTAATTCCACAGAAACAATAAGCCGTGTTTCTGTAGGCAGAGTTTCCTATTTTAACGGACCTTTACCTCTCTCTCTGTGAACTCTGTTAATGTCAGAATTAATCGTGAATGTTTTCCATTTTCTTCTCTGTCTCAGAAAGCCAGAGCATCAAAATAGTAAAAAAAAAAAAATGTCATCGCACTGCTACTTTTACCTCACTGGAGACCTGACCTCTTTACCGAGAGATGCTCGGAATCATCGCTCTCTTCGCCGAGCGTCTCTCGTTTGATGTGTGCAAATGAAGAGAGTCGGCTAATAATCAGATCATTGGTGTTCAGAGTCCTTCCTCTGCACAGAACAAGTGCTACATGTGAAAATCAATAGCTATTTGATGCATACGGCATCTGTAGCTGTGCAGTCAGTATCCCAGCATGCTTTTATATACAGTAGACCGAAGCCGTGTGAGCGCAGGAGCCTGCGGCTACAGCACAACAACTCATTTCATATGTTTGAGAGACTTTGAAATCACTAACTCTGCACTATAATTGTCCATCAATCTGCCATGGTTCTCTTTTTCCTTTCTTTTGTCTGTGCGTGTGAGATACGCTCACCCTGTACAGCTGTCATTCACATTAAAATGTGTCTGTGAATGGAACAGGTTTGTTGGGTAAATGCATAATTAATAAGTACAGATGAGAAATTGCTACCGCATGTAATGCATGTGCATGCATGCTGTATTTGCACAGAGGTGGATCTGTGAACAGTCGGACAGGCTTTTTGGCTGGCGATGTACACGCACACATGAAGATGTGATAATTATGCTAATGAAATACACGCCTGTAACTCTGGTACTGTTGTGTGCGGCGCAGTGCGCTTTATAATGACTACCAAAATTAACTAGCAACACAGGACAGGGACCCCAGCAGTTCATACAGGAAAATGACATGTATACTGATGAAGGGAAAAACAAAAGAAGAGGAAAAAAAAATATTGATGTACAAACAATTTTCCACTTAGAAATTGCTAATAAATTATTTCAAAGAAATATCAAATAATTCATTGTATTACATGTGAACTATCTAAGTAGAAAGATTGAAATAGCATTTTCTTGTGAAACACTTCAATAATCTGTTTTTTGTAAATATTGTTTTACAGTGCATTGCATTTTTTCAAACACATTTACTGTTGCAGTTCATTTTAGATATTTTTATGCATTTTTTTAAATGCATAATGTCATATTCAGTTTTCTCATATCCTTATCGTTACTCATTTTACAGGGATTTGCTTGAATGATACGTTTCGTTTACAATTTGAAGTACATTACAATTGTAAGTTATAATGCACCACTGACAATGATCGTTCAGAGAAAAGCCCCCCAAAAAATCCTTTAGTAGCAAAATGTTTCTGAGCTGAATATGTGACAGGTCAGAAATGAAGGAGAGGGTGTAACGGGAGCGAGCGCAGAGAGGGGGCGTCTGTCTCCTCCATTAAATGAACACATTCGTGAACCCAGAGGGTCGCTGGATGAGCGTTTGGCTGTCTCACACAATATTTAACAACGTGTAAAATACTTGCATATAAACAGACACAAAAGACGACATTCATGCGGAAAGGATAGATAGATAGATAGATTTAGAATAGAATTGTCAAAAAAGCATGCTTTATGTGATGGCATACAAATAAGCTGATTTTGTTTTTAGTCAAAATTATTATTCAATATGTTTGAATCAACCTGATTATATCAGTGGACATCAAATCAAGTAAAAATCACAGACTAGCTGATTGATTAATTATTGTCTGACTGATTTGTGTCACTCACCCTACAGGAATACAGCAGCTCCAGGTGATTCAGACCAAGTGCACACCCTCACAATTTAAACAATTCAAATAATAAAATGTCATATTATAATATAAAAGATGATATAATAATAATAATAATAATAATAATAATAATAATAATAATTTATTATTATTATTATTATTATTATTATTATTATTATTATTATTATTACTTAATAATTTGTATTTGGTATTTTTAAATGCACACATACATACCTGACTGATTATAGATTGCAGGAATCTGATGCTGAACAAAAGCATCAATCAGTGCAGATGCCAGTAGACTGATGTCTTCATTATCCTCACAAATACTGAAAGAACAGAAAGTCTATTCACATAAAGCGGTGTCGCCCTCTGAAGACTTCAGCACTAAAACGTAAAACACAGTAGAAGACAAATAACAATAACGGTGAAAGAATGCAGAGAGAGAGAGAGAGAGAGCTCATTCACGCCCTTAAATGTGTCGGAATCCCTCTGAAATCTCATCGAGAAAGCAGTTCATTCTTTCATTTTGGGCTGAGAATAATGAAAAAAAAAAATAGCATAAAATGCACTAAAACCCCCATTGCGTTGCATTGAGTGCCTTAGGTTTTTAAAAAGCCTGAAATCAGCTTTCTTACCTGTGCACCTGCAGACTCACCTGTCACAGGAGAGCGCGTGCTCCCCGCGTCTCCGAGCTCTGACAGAACACTCCTCCTCAAATTCAGCGCTTCTCCTCCTCAGATTCGTCTTTTTGATTGCACACTCCTTTATTTCTCCTACAATCGTGTCTGTCGCCGGCGCTGAAGAGAGGGAGCGTAACCGCGCCTGAACTTTCTTCAAACGTTATTCGTGTCTTCGCTATAAAGGTGCCTGATGCTCTGTGTGTGTGTGTGTGTGTGTGTGTGTGTGTGCGCGCGCGCGCTCATAAAACACACACGTTTGGCTCTATTATCCCTCCCTGTGCTGATAGGTGGCGTGTGTTTCTCTCTCTCTCGAAAAGAAAGGAGGAAAACAGTGTCATTCGAGGCGTGTGAGCGCGTCAGTCCGAGCGCAGGTTTGAGTCCTGGAGTGTGTGAGAGGATCAGTCAGGAATAACGCGCCTCTGTTTCTCAGGCTTTATTCTGGACCCAGACACTATAACACACACAACACACACTCCTGCAGCCGAGACCACAAGGTAAGACACACTCTTTTACCTTCACGTCATCTTTAAAATAACCCTAATGCGAAATAAAGCCGCTTTCATGCTGCTGGATTCGGGATGCTCTCAGTTAAAGTCAAACACAAAGGTGTGTGTGTGTGTGTGTGTGTGGTTTTTCCCTCTTACCTTTGCGTTCACCTGTGCAGGTGCGCTGAGCAAGCGGACCAACTTATTCGAAACTGACGTTTTATTCTAGAAAGGAAACCAACGCTTGGCGTTGCTTCCACTAACCATTTTTTTTTAAATGCAAACTAAATTATTATTATTATTATTTTTCTTTCTGTACTGCTGCAACGCGGGAGATCTGTGATAGAGAAAATCATGCCACATCGCTACAAATTCAGCTGTAAATGCATTGATTTTATTGAGCTTTTTTAACAAATACAATTTTAACATCCAGTCACAAAAAATATATAGTTATTTTAAGTAAATACAACTGCAAAGTATTTATGCAGTTTTTAAATTCATTAATGATTATGATATCTGTATGCGTTTTATTTCGCAATTTTATTATCAAACACTGCGTATTTATTCAAGCATGCAGTCATTACCATTACAGAGAAATATGATATAGATCCAAATTTTTCAAAGTTTTCGTCTTCACTAATACTTGAAGCAAGAGCTCAAACACTCAGAAAGTCAAGGGGGGAAAAACAAAGAGAGAAAAGAAAAAACAAAAAACAATAGATCTCTGATACACGCGGGGTTTATTCTAGATAATATACGATTTAAATATTAATTTTCATAATACCCAATGCGTTAAACAACGTGTTCTCATTTTATTATTTCACGATTATACCTTAAAACAAACTACAGAAAATTAATACATTAGACAAATAAAAACAGTCAGCTGTTAAAGTGTCTTTATAGACACGAAACATGTCAAATATAAATCCAGCCTCTGACCTTTGAGACTAGCTGTTATTTCGCATTTTGCGTGTAAATCAGAGGACACACATGCACCGTTAAACTGCTTATTTAGATGTCCATAAGTCATAATGCATGCGTCTTCCAGTCTCCGGTGATCAGATGCATGGACAGCGAATGATCTGAGAGGCTCTCATCAGTCTCATTCACTCATGTGCCGGTGTTTTTCTGTGTCTTTCTGTTCGTGTGCTCGGGCTGATGGGCTGCCAGAGGGAGCGGTCCACCCTGCTGCTGTGTTTGCTCGGGTCTGAGTCCATGCAAACTGCCATCTGATCCACGTTTATCAATGCGGGAGCTGATCATGGCGGATGGCCCCCGGTGTAAGAGGCGAAAACAAGCCAACCCGCGGAGGAAAAACGGTAAGAGCGGCTTGGGAAAGTGTCCTGGTGCGGTGCGTAAACGGACGCGTTACGCGGGACGCAGAGAGAGGAGACCGGAGTCCAGATGGGAATACGCTTAAAAGAGCACAAGTAGAAATCGGACTGACCAGGCGTGATGTAAATAAAGGCCATGTAGCGGAGCTTTTTCTCTCTGTATTTTCGCGCAAGTTTGGAAATGAAAGTTTGTGCGTAATTCTCAGGAGCGTCAAACGCGCTCTGAACACGTTAGATGCCTGTGGATTCTTTACACTTGCGTTTCGTTTGTTTAAGAAGCTGCTGACCGTTCAGAGACACCGATTGGACAGTCCCAGTGCATTATTTTCATTCATTCTCAGATGCATGAATTAGAGGTGCCCGTGCTTGTTGTGTTTTTGTGTGGAGCTCCGTTAGTCGCAGTCAGTGTCACACAAGTGCCTGGTAAACACAGTTTTGCATTAATGCAGCACGCATGCTGATTGTGAAGCACAGATGAGTTGATTTTATAAACTTGTGCTGCTTTCAGGGATGTTTTAGGTCGGTGTGTTGTATTTTGAGGTTGGCTGTTTTGGCGTTTTACACACGCGTAAACACTATAGTGCTTTATATAAACTAACCACACCAGCCTATAGAGTAGGTTGCATTTGAAATTGTGCGTGTGTTGGGTTTGTTGGTTCGGGTGCCGCGCTGCACGTTTGACTTTTTAATTCTTCTGCTTCACGAGGATTAAACGCTGCGATCAGTTCAGTTCCATCTTCCTCTTTCCTTTATGAAATGTCTCATATTGATCCGCTAAAAATCAATACGAGTACGAGAGTCTTTTCACCCTTACGAGTGTCTTCAAGCACTAAAGTTTAAAAAGCGTAATTCTGTCCTCCCACTTTTTGAAAAGAGACTTAAGACTAATAATGCATTTCATAAAATCTAATGAAATACTGTCTTACAGTCCATGCATATGCGTTTGTGTTTTTAATACAAAGTGTGAGTGATTTGCATAAAAAATAACGGTACTGAAATATTCAAATGCAATGTCCAGTTTTGTGTTTATTATTTGTGGAGCTCGTGAACGCGTATAAGTGTGCATGGTAATACGAAATTAATTGTTTAGGTAGAAATAAAAATGCACCAGTGGGGGAAAAAAAATGCATCTTGATATGAAGTGACAGTCGTTTTAAAATGAGGACACATGAAATATTCAGTGATGCTGGAAGACTGCCGATTTAAGCTCAGAGAAATATGAAGGGTGAAACGTGTATGTTCTCACACACCTGCTGGATTCAGTGTGTCCAGGTGAACTCAGGTGTGCACTGTAAGACATTTAGCATAAGTAAATGCTTCAAAAATTAAAATAGCCATATATATATATATTTGCATGCACCCTATAGATATTTGGCATCTTATATAAAGATAATCAAATCCAGCAAGTGTAGTGTTTTATCATTCTAATTTGTGTTCAGTTTTGCACGATGTTTGAAAGTGCTGTATTTTCTGCGTTAAAGGAAACTTTTGGTTCAGTCAGATTAATTGCAAACATCTTGCTTCAGCTCTCTGATGAGCTAAAACCCAAAGCGTAGAGGGAATCTGACGTGTGAAGAGTTAGAGTTTGTCCGCTGGAAGAGAACGCTGCTGTCTCCGGCTCTTTCTCCTGCGTTAAACTTCAGTCCAGCTGCGGTGCTTCTGCTGTCTGTGAATGTTCAGTGCAGTCAGTCAGAGCTGCTTGTGACCGTTTATTTCACGTGCACTATTTTTACAAAATATCTGTAGTGTGCGAAGAGCAGATCAGATGTCAGGGGTCACGCAGGAAGTCTTTTCTGTTTGTCGTGCCTGCATGCACGGGAAGTCTTTCACAAATTCAGTGCTCTGAAATCACAGGAAGAGCCCTTTTCCTCCCGAGCAGTTGACGGCCGTGGGGTGTCCTAAGATGCATATTTTCACAGGTTTCCTGCAGCACAAAGACGTGCTCCTCGTGGTGCATTCAGCCAGATTGATTACATCATTTCAGGTTTGGAAAAGCTCCTGCGTGGCGCGAGGAGAAGCCTCTGTGTTTGATTATGGCAGCTGAGCCGTCGTCGCTGAATTAGGAGGGGGTGATTCTTTCGCTCGGGCTCTTTCATCCCCAACAATGGCAGATTCCGCCCCGTCTAAACTGTTTCTGCGCCCCCATTATGCTGCGCGGCTCCCTCGCCGCACGGCCCCTCCTCTGCCTCCTGTGTTTGGGAGGAGCAGGCCGCTCACAGCTGATTGTCAGCTCTAATACGTGTCATTTACATGTGCGTAAGGTGAACCGACCGTGAGCGTGCACCTTTGGTTCCCCTGCGCGGAGAGAAACTCTGAGTTTCTCAGAGTTTAGATTGCACTGCGAGGAGCTGAGAGAGTTTTAGAGGAAGAGGAGGATGGCGGCAGTGCTCCTCATCTCTGGCGTTCTCTGATCTCCTGCTAGTTCACACGGCATTTCTGAGCTCGTTTTTGCACTCTCATGTGTGTGATTTGTACTCGATTATATTATTTATGCTCTTTATATGTGGAATATATATTGAAGAGTTGTCCGGGTAAAAACCACCAATTTTTGCTTTAAATAATTTTTATTTTCAGGGCAGAGTTGGTTGTGGTGCATTAGTCTTTCTCTATCATTTCAGTATTTTTATTTTTTTTTGCAAGATTATTTTAGCACTGACTTGATCGCATCGATTCTAACGTCTTCGGTGCATGGATGCGTGGAAGTATCTCCCGGGAAGCATACAACACATCAAGGAATAATTGTCACATTTAAAGTGCCATTTTTAAAGGAGATGACAATATTTCATCAATTCAGAATGAACAAAATTTCAAATAGAAATAATATCCTTTTATAATTTTATACATTAATCCTTAATAAATAATAACCTTAAATAGAAACGTTAAGCCAGTTTTCTTAGCTCATCATTTTAAAATTTTATTTTTCCTTAAAAATGCTGCCCTAAAACGTACCTGCTGATGTGAAATGCGCCTGCACAGCTGAAGTGCTTGTCAATCACAAACATACACATGCTCCGCCCCTTGTGTTTGTTTATTGAATACTTTATCTAATTTGATAATGCCATCTTCCACCAATACACTCTCTGTCCGCTCCGTTTAACACATTATAAATCCTTTCAACAGAACTCCACATATTTTTCCACAAGAAAATGTGAAAATTCCATGGATTCTAAATGCACGGGTTTTATTCTTGTCAAAGTAATTATTTAATGCGGCTACATTAAGATATGCCTTTGAATGTCATTTTAAGGTCCTTTCAGTTCCTTGAGGTGACAAATTCATGATTTCACTTTGCACTGCTCCCAGTTGTATTTTATCGTTGCGTTTCTTCTGCGATCTCGTCTCTGAAGATATTTTGGCCTATCGGAGGGTGGGGGGAGTCAGACCCAGAGCTCTGTGGAAATGCCTTAGGTGTGACTTCACTTTCACTCACATCACCGCTGACCCGACTGCCTTTCATATCACATCCACCGCGTCTCCACCGGTAAACATCCCCCGAGGGCCGAACAAAGAACACGGCCCTTTCTCCTTAATCACAACTCAGCCCTCTCTCTCTCTCTCTCTCTCTCTCTCTCTCTCTCTCTCTCTCTCTCTCTCTCTCTCTGCCAGCACGCAGCATTTGCATTCAGCTTCAGAAAGGCGCGCATAAAAAGGGGGAAGAGCGACAGAAGAGAAAAAAAAAAAAAAACAGAGAATAAAGGCAGAACAGAGTGGGTGTCGAGAGCAAAATAACTGAGGTGTTTGTGAATGTTTGTTGGGCCTCCCCTGGTTACGGCCCTTATATAGACCCCCACACACACACACACAGATAGTGTTACGCAGCGGCATGTTCGCTCTATTCATGGCTGCACACTTTCACACTTAAGAGAAAATCATCTGTGTGAGGCACGGCTGCTTTAAGATGCAAGAATAGTTTGGAACAGGTGTGTGTGTGTGTTTAGATAATTTAATGTGTTTGTATTTATCTTTTTTATATTTAAAGAATATCATTTTTGGCATGATCTTTAGCTTAGCAAGCATGTAGAAATCGGACTGTAGACTTTCACTGTAAGTGCATTTGTCATGGCATTTTTGTTTGTTTCTATAGCTGGATCTCACATGTGGAGTCCATCGAGCTTAAATTATTGAGCATGGGAGACTTCTTTAATAGATGACTGATAATAAATAAATAACAAAATAAATAAATAAATAAATAAATAAATCTAAAAAAATGAACAAATAAAAAAAATACATGTTTAAAAATAAAATAATAAAATATTACAAATAAATTATATACAATTTAAAATGTTTTAAATGTCAGTATTTTTTTTTTGTTTATTTTTATATTTTGTTATTTTTATGTTGTTTTATATGCTTTTACAGCTTAAAGCGGACTGATTCAGAATAGACATTTTTCTAATAGTTTCACTCTAGCTGGACAGCTGTTTTTCTAAATATAAATATTTTTGAAATACACAGACATGAGGAGGATGCGGCCTCTTTTGCACACACTGAAGGGTGTTTATCTGGATCGGAGCAGATTATTTTCTCCCTGTATACTCTCAGTCTGAGCGTGTAAAGAGACGGCAGAGAGCTGCTCCACCTCTGAAGGCATCATGTGACGGGAATTCCACAAACTCTTTTCTCCTTCAGAACTTCAGCCGAGAGATTATCAGCCTGCTGGATTTATCCCCATTTACTTCAGCAAACACCTTTGGACACCGTGAGAGAGAGTTAGCTCGCTAAAGCAGTTTGCTAAAACTTGACAGTCTGCTGACAGAGCATCGCGCTCGCAATGCCAGTGTCACTGGTTCGATTCTGCACGTACTGATACAAAGAATGACTTACATGCAGGATACTTTAGAAAATGTATTTTATTTATTTATTTTTTTGTTGTTGTTGAAAACACTTGTGATATTAATGAATATTAATCTCATTTGTAATTTTTCTTTCCATGCTAGTGAGCATATGTCATATTTTTCAGGTGTATATGAATTTTATCTCCAAACAGTACAGTATAAAATTCAGCTAAGATTATTTGATATTTGGAGAATCTGATGAGAAATGTTAGAGTTTATATCAAGAGCAATGCCTTGGCAAATCTTAACACAATTTGAGACATTGTTGAGTTCTTTCCTCTTTTTATCTATATTTCATCTCTTTGTTGTCTAAAGGATATTAAATAGATCTCACTGGTGATTTTTCTTTCATTGTAGTCTGAAGTAAATGCTGAAACTGAGCTCATTTTGGAGGAAGTGATGTTGTTGTGTAGTTGATTGGTTTAGATTAGCTCTTGAGGTTCCTCGTCAGGCTGCTCTTCATGTTTAGCCTCTATAACATACTAACAGCACAGAGATTGTCGGTCTCTTTCTGATTCAGGTTTTGCTGCTGGATGAAGTTTCTTTCAACTGTGCTGATCATAAGGTGTTTGTTTAATGTCCAGTGTGTGTTGGAGTGACATAACTTCATAGTTCATGTGCTTATTTTTTAGTTTTGCTGCTTTAATGTGAGGAAGATTGCATGCCAGTCCACAAAGTTGGGAGAAAACGTGCATCCAAGATGAAGCTGTAGATTTGAATCGCTCACACCAGCGAGGATCAGAATATTGCATCTGCATTTTACAGTTTCTAATAAACTTAGAAGCCAACTGGCAAGTAATCTACGTTTTATTTACTCACCAAAGCCAGTTTTTACTTTCAATTAACAGAGTGAGTGTTCAGTTTGGACCCTGGACAACACTGTACCCTACAGACAAACGTCATATGAAGCTCGCTGTCTGTCCATCTGCACTAAAACATCAGTCCGGTCGGCCGTGTGATTGCGTGCGCTTCTCGTTTTCAGGTATCGTGTGATATCGGGCCGCAGCGCTCTTCATGCATCCGACTCGAAGCTCCTGGAGAAATATCACGGCTCATTTCAGATCTCAGACACAATTCATTTCCCATTGTCTCTGTTTGTGCATCATAATAAAGTGTGTAAGATTTTGCATGGAAAAAAAATCTCAGGTGTCAACATGTTCATTTGCAGGAAGGGCTGGTGTGACTGCCACTCTTGTGCTGCTCAGGTGTGAAAACACGCGTGTCGTCATTTGGACATGCTGCCGTGTTGTGCAGGTTTGTGCTGTATAAATTAGCAGGATGAGTTTGATGGCCACGTTCTGGAGAAGAAAGAATGAGGTAAAGAAACAGATAACATTTGCATCATTTATTCTCTAAAGATGATTTCAGAAGTCTGATATATGTGATATTTAAAACTTAGTCCCACAAATTGTCCTCAGAGGTTTTTAATATGTATATGCACACATTTAGCATATTACAATACTATAATAATCATACACTCGATTCCTAAACCTACAAGAAAACATAAATACGATATTTTGTACTTCATTTATTTGACAAACAAACAAACAAACAATATAAGTAAATACAATAATACTACAAATAATACTAATAAATAATAGTATTTCATTAAACAATGAATTAATCAATTAATTTATTATATATATATATATATATATATATGTACTACATGTTTTATTTATTTTCTTATAGTGTACAGGATTGGGTAATTACAATGATAGATAGATAGATAGATAGATAGATAGATAGATAGATAGATAGATTTACCAGTTTATATTCTAAAATATAATCCTTATATAAACTCTCTCTTTCAAGAATTGCCTGTATAAAGACATCACACACACACACACACACACACACACACACACATACTTGAATTTGTGGTTTACGGGGACTCTCCATAGACGTAATGGTTTTATACTGTAAAAACTGTATTTTCTATTGCCCTACACCTAAACCAACCCCTTACAGGAAACTACAGGCAATTTTTGAATTTCATAAAACACCGTTTAGTATGTTTTTTAAGCCTTTTGTTTTACGGGGACACAGGAAGTGTCCTCATAAACCATGTTTATGTTGTAGTACCCATGTCATTATACACATTTGTGTCCTCATAAACCATATATACCAGTACACACACACACACACACACATACACATAGAGGCAGTTCTCTCTTTGATGATTGTCGGTTTTCTTCTGGCAAGGTCAAGCAATCAATAAGAGATGTGTAGATATCAGATCATGACATTAGGAACCCAACGCGCGCGCACACACACACACACTCTTCCATATTTCAGTTCATTTATTTTCATAGCAGAGATGAAGATTATTAAACCATCATATCAGCCTTCATCTGTTTATGAGCCTTCAGAAAAGGAGAAGTCCGCTTATTTGAGGTGTCTGATGTGTGAGATTTTGACGTCGGTTCTGTATTTAGTGTTTTAATCATCTCACCATCAGCACGGCCCAGGAAATTGTTGAAATTGCCGTGTTGGCTTGTTGCTTTAACCTTAGGTAAAAGTGTGCCAAGGAGACGCGGAGACGCGCACACACACTTGTTTTCCTCGTCCAGAGGGCTGGCGTGTGTGTTGTGGTTAATGGACTTTGACTGCGGATAAAGCCTTGTGCTGCAGCGCCCGTCAAAGCCACGTCTCGCCGCTGTCACACACAAATGTCAAACAAACACCTCCTCAGGTAGAGCTGGGCTAATCATACAGACAGCGTGTCCTCAGCCTTTCCACGGGACGAGCCCCGCGGCTGCGCTTCAGAGCCTTTACCTGCCCGTGTGTGTGTGTGTGTGTGCTTTCATTTGCTCGGTGCATCGTAGAAGTTAACTGGCACTGTTAATGCTTTACAGCTCACACCTGGTATAAGTAACTTGCATGAGCGGCTGTGTATTTTACTCGAATCCCAGAGGAACATTTATTTTGTCGCTTTAGATTCAACTTTAGTTTCTCAGGAGATCATCCACAAGTCACTAGAGCTATAAAATTAACTTGGATAGCAGTTAATTTGGTATTTGATGAGAAATGTTTGAGTTCATATTAAGGTCTCTTGCTTTTGCAGACTTTGTCATTTGGGAAAATGTGAGAACGGTGAGAAGCTTCTCTCTTTCTGACAGGAGGACCATCAGATGATTTGCTTGATCTCTAGAAACAATTGAGCCTTATTTGTGCTTTTTGTTTCCTATGTGATTGAAACACTCGCTGACACTGAGATTTGATGGTTTGTGTAAGTTATTGGTGTTTCTGAGTCTTTAGGTCTGTTTGGAGCAGTCACACTTCACAAACGTTATCAGAGCTCATAATTAGTGAAGGGACGACCGGTGGAAGTGTTTCTCTCAGTAATTAAAGTAATGAAATATTCATTTCTGGCTTTTCTGAGAGGAGTGGGCAGTTCTATTACAATAGCAGACAGTCTCATCTGCAATTAGCGTGCACACACACACACACAGTCTTTTTAACCTTGTGTGTGTGTGTGTGTGTGTGAGTTCCCTGTCCAACGCAGAGGTTACCTTTTCCCAACGGTGCAAAATCGACTTGACGTAAGTGTTCATCAGTTGCAGGACTCTCCCCTCGAGGTATTTGCATCAAATCAACTCAGTCAAGCTACGAGAAGCTGACAGCAGAGAGACAGCCAGAGAGAGAGAGAGACAGCGCTGATAGTGTGTGTGTATCGTGGGTGTTTGGGGTCAAAGTGTGTGTTCAGAGGTGTGAGAGCTGCACATGTCAGGTCGCTGTGTTATGGGTGTAAATTCAAGAACATGCACACTTTGTTCTGTGTCTCTTTATAGAGGTTTACTTTCATTTCATGCAGGGTCATGTGAGAGTGTATGATTGTGGTTTGATACATTTATTATGTGTGTTTGAATATTTGAGGGTTTACTTTGTTTATAGTTTCGAGCCAAAATTCACCAGACTATGACCCTATGAGGATTGCTCTAATATTTATTTATTTATTTTTTAAAATAAATAATACTTTTATTTATCAAGGACACATTCAATTGATCAAAACTGACAGTAAAGACATTTAGAATTAGGGGTGGGAATCGCAGGGTACCTCACGATACGATATTATCACGATACATGGCTCACGATAACGATAATATCATTATACAGCGATTCTGCGATAATCGATATATTTCTAGAAAATCCTATAATGATATATTGCGATATCTGTCTAAACAAAATGCCTGTGAAAAGGTTAAGTGCAAGTTTTCTTTCTTTATTCAAGTCCAAACTGTTAGAAAACAGCAAAAAAAGTTCTGTAAATCAATTTGAACATGTTGAGTAAATTAATAATTTTATTCTTGGACTTATTAAAAGGTTACACTTTTCTTTTTCTCTGTGTGTAAACAAACACATTTAACTGCTTAACTTATATAGCCTCTCTCTCTCTCTCTCTCCATGTAATATATATATATATATATATATATATATATATATATATATAAACAAACAAACCTGGTACATTTCAAAATTTACCTGGAGTGCTTTCTCAACCTTTCTACTCCTCTCATCATAAAAACGGAGCCCCGCACGGAAAAATAGCCGTTCACAATCACATCGCGTCTTTTGCGCGCTCAGGTTGGTTATTTCAAATGTAGACGCGCGGCAAGCACACACACACACTGCACACTTCTGCGCCGCATTACGGCTCTGACAGTGTTTTGTCTCGTCCTCCATGCCATAGGTGCAGATTTATGTTTCTGCTGGTCGGTGCCCACTGTTCACACTGCATAACGCGCACTTGTAATATCTGTGAGAGATGGAGAGCATCCAGTGTTGTTCACATAAAACTGGACGCACCGGCGGCGCTCTCTCTCTCTCATATAGTGAGGGAAATCCACCTGCGATCCGAGCGGAGAGGCTACTCATGAACTGAATATGCGCTCTGCAATAATAACGTGATCGGTGCCTTTGGTCCACGCTGATAACTGTTCCGGGGCAGTTTTTTTAGTTTTCATCTCCATAAACGTGTATATATAGCAGTAGAGCTAATACAGTGTCTGAAAATCTGTTTATCATTCGGTTCCTCGTGCTTCCCCATCTTCATAGAGAACGCGCTTCATAGTTGCTCAGAGCGCTCTTGGAAAGAATGTGGAAATGGCGCGGCCGCGATTTCCACGCATTTTTAGACGCTGGGAGCAGGAAAATGTATTTAGAGCACCTTATTGTATTAATTAAAATATCGATATTTGGCGCCAGATATCGATTATCGTATCGCATGGAGAAGGATCACGATATATCGCCATATCGATTTATTGTCCCACCCCTATTTAGAATGTTGGAAAATATTTCTATTTCAAATAAATGCTGTTCTTTTGAACTTTCTATTCATCTGTGAATCCTGAAAAATAAAATGTATCACTGTTTCCACAAAAATATCGAGCAGCACAACTGTTTTCAACATTGATAATAATCAGAAATGTTTCTTGAGCAGCAAATCAGCATATTAGAATTATTTCTGAAGATCATGTGACACTGAAGACTGGAGTAATGATGCTGAAAATTCAGCTGCGCATCACAGGAATAAATTACATTTTACAATATATTCTCATAGAAAACAGTTATATGAAATTGTAATAATATGTCACATTTGTACTGTTTTTACTGTATTTTTTTTAACATTGAAAAAATCTTATTGACCCCAAACTTTTGAACAGCAGAGAATTTCTTTCTTTCTTTCTTTCTTTCTTTCTTTCTTTCTTTCTTTCTTTCTTTCTTTCTTTCTTTCTTTCGTTTTAGTTAAATTTATAGCTATAATTAGCTTTATTTAAATATAATTCAATTCTGTAGTCCTTAAGTAGATGCATAAAACACTTGGAAATGTGTAGTGGTACATCTTTTAATTATTATTTATGGAATTTTTGGATTTAAATTTTGCGTGTAGCAATAGTTTTTAGTGTGTGTGTGCCATTTACTGCCATGTATTTCATCAGTCTTGACAAAACATATTTCTCTACAGTCACAATAATATTTCAGATCAAAAGCTGCATCAGCTACACACACACACAGAGAGAGAGAGAGCGTGGAATTGTAATAGAGCTTACCTTTGTGAAAAGCATTACAGCAGTGAGCTTCTGTTAGGTCGTTTTGGCCAAATGAAAGATGAAAAGGTTTGTGTTTGACATGGAAATATTGCACAATTATTTTCTGGAATATTCTTCAGTGCAGCTTTAGAGAGCACAGATAAGTCCTGAAGTGTTGAAAGTTTTACTGAATATCTGCTCCAGTTCTGTCTCTGCCACACTACAAAGCCCAAATACTCTGCAAGTTCATCGTGAAAATGCCTCAAATCCCCCAAGAGGAAGAAAGAGGAGAGAGAGAGAGAGACGCCTTTGTGCGTGGCTTTATTATACTTTTATTCATCTCTCACGTGCACATACTAAGAGGAGTGTGTTTCTCAACCTGTCTCTCAGGTGCAGCTCGCCTGAACATTAACCACTTTAAGCGTCACATTACTTATGCTTTGACTGAGCAGAACTGGACTTTGGTGTCTAAAGCTCAAATGCAGAGCTTGTGTCCGTGTTTATCACAATGACATTAATAAAAGCCGCCCTCTCCAACAGAGAGACCAATTAAATCCCAAAGAACACAGCCGGAATCTCCTGCAAAGCCAATGATGTTTTCACAGGCCTGTAAAGACAGCAGATCCACTCCGGCACACACAGAGTTAACCGAATTAAACAATTTGCAAACAGATAAAGTCAGTCAGTCAGTCTAAGACTTTTTTTCCCATGCAAAACAATTACTAAATTACAGTTCATAAAAAACTGTTCTCTGACGGTATTTATGCAATCAACATAACCAAGAAACAAAACAATTTAATGTGGAAAAATCATCATTCATCTGCATTATAATTGCCGCTTTTCCTCATGTACACAGCAGTTAATTAAAATTGTGATTAAATCCATCTCTGCCGCCTAAGATGTCTTTCCTGAAACAGGTGGTACGGAATTTAAAAGTAAAGAGAAAAAGCGTAATTAGCATTGGAAATTGAGAAATTGCCTGCAAGAATCGGTGTTAATTTCATTCTCTGATGAGGTGATTTATAACGGCGGCTCAGCCGAGACTCATCCGCGCCTTTCCCAGCATGCACTGTGAATGTGTTTGCTAAATATTTGAAGTGTTTTAAGGCAGAGAGCTGCACAGTTACCGCGGCTGATGGCTTCAAACCCGGAGCTCGTCTCTTCTGACACGCGTGGATTTAACAGCCAATCAAGAGAACGTTTATCTGCTGTCTACAGCTAGGAGACAATAATAATGCCAACCGCGCTTTCTAAGACGTGGAGATCCGGCAGCGGTGGATTCTGGTGTGTCTGGGAACAGAAGGACACACACTGATAGACTTTCATCTGAACTCTCACCGCACTAATTACTCAAGCACTCGTCAGATGGAAATGCTGATTACAGGGAGATTTATATCGCTGCTCCGAGAGTTTCATCCAGTTGGTTACTTGAGCTTCTGAGTCTGATCTTGTTGAGCAGAAAGTATTTGGACACTTAAAATGTTGGAATGTCTTTGTATTAGATAGCAAATATCAAAATGCATACTTGCGTTGTTAATCAACTGTTGTTTTCATGCCTTTCTTTACAATAAAAATAGTTGCTTTTGTAAACTGAAAAAAAAAAATGGTGTAGGATTTACTTTGAAACAATTTTCACTCAGAAATCACAAGTAAATTTCACAGATTATTACGAAGAAATGGCAAGTAATGCATTGGATTAAATATTAAATTTTAAAGTAAAAAGACTGAAGTAGTATTTTCTTTTAAAACCTACTCAAATTTTTGTTTTTACATTGTACACTTATAAAATGATGCAGAAATAATTTTCATTTAGAAATTGCTAGTGAATTTTTACAAATAATTATGAAGAAATGACAAGTAACGCTGAATTAAATGTGAAATTTTAAATTAAAACGACTGAAGTATATTTTCTTGTAAAACTTACTCAAATAATCTTGGTTTTATTAACTTCTAAAAATATTTTTACAGTGTAGATTGAAATAAAATTGTTGTAGAAATAATTTTCACTCAAAAATTGGTAGTAAATTTCACAATTAATTGTATCATTGAATGAAATGTGAAATCTAAAGACTGAAATAGTATTTTCTTGTAAAATGTACTTCAGTAATCTTTATTTATTAACTTTATTTTTTTAT
This sequence comes from Spinibarbus caldwelli, assembly GCA_039654775.1. Classification (NCBI taxonomy): domain Eukaryota; kingdom Metazoa; phylum Chordata; class Actinopteri; order Cypriniformes; family Cyprinidae; genus Spinibarbus; species Spinibarbus caldwelli. The sequence continues at coordinate 1,457,339 of CM077236.1, read as the reverse complement.
TTTTATTTTTTTACAGTGTATCTAATACAATGGCATAATTTTCAAGCATGACTTAAGTGACTGAATACTTTTTGGAGTCACTGCAAATTATCTTATATAATACTTGTATGTTTATGAATGGATATATACTCATACGTATACTTATTTTGTGAGTGAAATGTGTATTTCCAATGATAATACAAAATGCAAAATGTCTGAGAAAGAAAGAAAACAACAGTTACACACTTTAGCATTTTCATTCTTTCATTTCTCACCCAGAGAGTTTCCTAAAACACACACACACTCGTGCTCAGTTTACGCTGTTTCTCGGCCACAGAAGCGCCCAACATTTGCAGCAGTGTGACAAATTGTTGCAGCTTTTCTGCGGGTGTCAGGGTGTGTTTGTAGTGCCGTGTGTTTGCTGTATTCTGAGATTCAAGGTGCTGCTTCTGTTCAGCATGTCAAATGTAGCCCACACACGGCTCCTTATCTCCAAAGACCCCAAACACAGCGGACACACACACATACACACACACACACACGCTTCCCAGAATTTCCCTTTATTATGATTTCATCCTATTCCTCTTGGAGTCACTCGACTGCTTGGGTCGTGTGTGATCTGACAGGTATTCCAGAGCGTAGTGACCCTTTACGAGCCCAACATACTGCAGCTGTCACACACACACACACACACACACACACACACACATAGGTTTTGTGTGACTGTGCTGGATGTTGGTGTGAATGTATTTCTCTTTAGTGTAGAGTTGATTTGGTGTATCATGCACTTGGAGCCCTGTGTTTTGCATGTGAAGGTGAAATGTTTTAATTTTGTGATTATTTAGACAATATTTGTAGATCTGGTCTATCACTGAGATTGCAGGAATTTTATTTATTTTTTATTTTTTTATTGCACAGGTAGCCAGTTATCCAGATCCGGACCATGAATTGGTTTAATCTGTGAATCATTTCTCATTAATTGACATAATTACGAACATTTCTCCATGTGAAATAATTGACTCGTCTTTACAGTGTCAAGGCTTTGCATGACAAGCTGAGGTGAATATATTTACACAATCAACTGTGAGAAAACTATTTAACTCAGTGTGTGGATTCCCATGCATACAAAATAAGACACTGATTGTTGAGACAATAGTAAAGTGTTTTATATGCACAGAATGTGCATCTGTGTTCTGCTTAAATCTAACACTGCATTGATTTTCCAAAAAAAATAAAAAAAATAAAAATAATAATAATAATAAAAAAAATATATAATAAAAAATAAATAAAATAAAATAGAATAATATTTTTTATACTGCACAGATTCTAAAGCAGCAATCCTCAATATTTTGACTATTTATGATTTTTTTTTTTTTTTGTTTGCTTTTACAAGGTACTGTTTAATAGTTTTTGTTATTATTATGGCTGCCAATTAAAACATTTTGATTGTATTTTCCTAAAATGCACATTGCTTCTTTCATTTCACAGAACATCAGATTTGCTTGGTGCTTTCTATGATTTAATTTCGCAAACATAATATTAAGTTATTGGTGACATTGACATTCACTACTGTTTAAAAGTTTGTTCTTTATTCATCAGGGATGCATTAAATTGATCAAAAGTGACAGTAAAGACATTTATAATGTTCTAAAAGATTTATATTTCAAATAAGTGCTGTTATTTTGAACTTTCTATGGATCTGTGAATCCTGACAAATAAAATGCATCACGGTTTCCACAAAAATATTGGGCAGTACAACTGTTTTCAACATTGATAATAATCAGAAATGTTTCTTGAGCAGCAAATCAGCATATTGGAATGATTTCTGAAGGATCATGTGACACTGAAGACTGGAGTAATGATGCTGAAAATTCAGTTTCGATCACAGAAATCAATTACATTTTAACAGATATTCACATAGAAAACAGTTATTTTAAATAGTAATAATATTTGACAATTTTACTGTATTTTGGATGAAATAAATGCAGCCTTGGTGAGCAGAAGAGACTTTAAAAATCCTACAGACCCAGTTTGTTTTAGGGTGTCTTGACCTTTTTTTATTTATTTAATTTTAATCAGAAATATCCCAAATATTTAGTGCAACAATGTACGTATAACTGAATGAATTGTATGCATTCTTTTAATTTGCAGATTTCTGTCTGCAGGCCCAGATTCTGTGTGGGTCTGTATATCAGCAAACATGCACTAGAGTCCAAACAAAGAGTAGAAACGCACTGAGGACGTGATGCTGTAAAACAACTAGTGTTGAGTTCATTTTCTGGGCATTTTTCAAATGTAGTAGATGTAGGTGAGCATAATTCATCCTAATCCTGCATGAGTTTCTGTTCAGTGTGTGATAGACAGAGAGCAGCCCAGAACACACACTCTCTCTCACACACACACACACACACGCCTTGAAGTGTGTGTCTGTGGAGAGAGAGAGGCGGGTACGGGTGAGTATTGCTGGATTTCACAGGTAACTGGATTACGTGGGCACATAATTGATCCATTTGGGGGAAAATGACGGAGCTCTAAGCTTTGGAAATGGAGTTTATGAAACAGGCATTCGTAAATTCAAAGGAATCAATATGTCAATTTTATTACATCTTCAGGGCAGATGAGTTTTAAAAGAGCCCTGTCTTATTTTCCATGTGTGTGTTTCACACTACAGGTCCAGGGTGGCTGTTCTGTTTGATGTCGGTGTTTTATTGCATGTGTGAACGGCTCGTTCCACCCAGTTTGACCGTCTGCAGAAGCGCTGCCAGAAAAAGATGTTTGTCAGCGCTGCTGGCGGCGGCCGTGAGAACGATCCCTACGACGGAGCCTTTTAGTGCATCGAGAAAAGACAATAAAGCATTCCTCGCTCTTCAAGCCATCCATTTATAACGCAGGAAAGTGGAGTAAGAGCATTTCTGCATTTTCATCAGTAAAATATTCACATTTCATTTACACCGTCGCGCAGCCCAACTCTCTTTTATTACTCAGCCAAGCTTCTGCTCTAATTTAAATGAATTATGCAGGCGAAAACTGATGCAAACAGACAGAAATGCAATGCTCGCTGCGGTGTTGCTTTTGTGCTGTCGAATTAAAACACGGCACGAGAAAGCAGGACCCTCAACCCTGAAGAAGAAGAAGAAGAAGAGCAGGTGGTAAAGGAGTGAAAGAGGGAGACATGCAATTACTCGGCCTGGTTTGCTGGCATTTATCGAGCACTATTATACTAGTTCATTTTCCAGCGGAAGTTGGTGATGCTTGCATTTTTAATTCTGCGTTCTCTTGCTCGTTCACTGACTGGCATCTGCTATCAATGTTTGGCAGATGTGTGCGAGGAACGCCTGATTATCCGTCCCTCGGCCGCAGAACGGATGACTGCTCGGCCGGATCGCGTTTACGCACATGCATGCATGTAGATGTATGTGGCTGCTGAATTAATTACATATGTTAGCAGCATGTCTTCTCATTCACAGATGAACGTCTCACTCTTTCACAGCGGTCACTCTCCTGTCAGCACACCTTCACGAGTGCGATAATGAGAGCAGATACGCCCGGCCTGAAACGCATCAAAATACACAAAGAGTCGGATCTGGATCGTATCGCCGAATATCAGATCTGGCTGCTTTTGTGACGGTGGTGTTTGGCATCGGACTGTTTGCTGTCTGTTTTCAGATAGCCATCAGTCGCTGCTTTCCGCTCTTTCAGAAGCACAAAGACCTTATCGTGGATTATTCTCTAGAAATGAACACATCACACGCTGTGAGACGAGATTCTTCCAGGCTTGGAAGTTTGACAAGAGTCCAAGGCCCGTAGAAAACAAGCGTTGCTCTTGAAATCACTTTAATGTCTCAGTTGTTGAGTTGCTTTCTTGACTAAAAGTCTCCTGTAAGGTCAGATCAGTTTTCTGCGAGGATTCAAAGGAGACTCAGTTTGTGCTCAGATTTGTCAGAGATCTCAATGTGAACTCAAACATTTCTCAACACTGATTTACTCATAAATATGTAAAGAAACGGCAAGTAACAGTGAATTAAAGATGACTTTTTAAAGTAGAAAGACTGAGATAGTATTTTCCTGTTCTCCAATGATCTTTGTTTTTTTACAGCTCCGCAAAAGTGATTGAGTTCTCCTCCTCAGATGTTTTTCTTGAGAAAAAATCTCAGATCTGTTTTCTTCAGAGATTCAAAAGTGCCTCAGTTTTCAGATTTGCATGATCTAAGTCAGAAATCTCAATATGAACTAAGCTTTGACACTAAAAATGATTGTAGATTTACTTTTGAAACTCATAAATTGCACTGTGTTTCAAAATAGTCTTTCAAAATAGTGCTCAGATTTGCACAATCCAAGTCAGAGATCTCAATATGATTTCAAATATTTCTCATCAAATATCTGAGTTGCTCCACTGCAATATATAAGTTATAAAGACTGAAATATATTGTTATACTCCAAAAATCTTAGTTTTATTTACAACATATATATACACAGTGAATGAATTCTGCTTCATTTATTTATTTTTTGCAGATTTGCACAATCCAAGTCAGAGATCTCAATATGAACGCAGATATTTCTTATAAAAGATCTGAGCTGCCACAGAATAAATAATTATATTATATTATAATATATTATCATATCAAATATAGCCTTCACTCAGAATTCGCGAAGACACAGCAAGTAAAAGACTGAATTATATGTTAAAAATTGAAGTAGAAAGACTAAAATTGTATTTTGTTGTACTCTGTTAATCTTTGTTTGATTTACAACTTCAAAAAAAAAATATATATATATTTTTTTTTTACAGTGTATCCATGTTCATTTTAAAACTCTGTTACTGTATGACAACTCTTGACTCATTTGTCTCTATTTTTGTCTCCTAAAAACCTTGATGCTTAGATGAAGCATAACTTACACCATCAAAGGGAAACCTCTGAGCGATAACATGCACCTCTGGGGGCGGATGGTAAAGTGTGTGTGTGTGTGTGCATGTGAGTGTGTGTGTGTTTAGACGCTGTTGGTCTAGTGTGTGTAGGCTGGTCTGTGTTCTACTGTACTCTTGCGAGTCGTCAGTAACACGTTGTACAAATGAAACACTTTTTTTTTTCTCACATGGACCAGAATGAAGCGCGTCTTCCCCTCCCTCCCGTCTGTTGACTGGTTTCAATAGCTGCATGTCTCTCACACATTGGTGTGTCTCCTCTCTGCGTCACTATGAGCCAATCCATGAGTGTGTATGTGTGCATTGACTTCACAATGATAGTACAGGCCTGTTACTATAGTACCATTGTATTACCGTGCCCAGGGCTGTATTTTCCAGTATATTTCTGTTCTAGCCAGATTAAGCCAAAAAAAAAAAAAAAAGGCATTTTAAGGAACTGAGTTCAAAAGAAAGAGTATTATTGTCAAGTGGAAATTCTGATTGTTGTTTTTTTGTTGTTGTTGTTGTTTTTGTCATTTCTATTAGCTTTTATTGTTTTTAAATATGTCTATAGGTTTTAAGTTGTAGTTTTTTTTTTATTGTTTTACATTTACATTACATTTACATTTAGTTATTTAGTAGATGCTTTTATCCAAAGCGACTTCCAAAAGAGGACAATAAAAGCAATCAAAACCAACAAAAGAGCAACAACATGCAAGTGATATGACAAGTCTCGGTTAGCCTAACGCAGTACACATAGCAAGGTTTTTTTGTTTTTTGTTTTTAAGAAAAAAAGTAGATAGAATAGAAAAAAGAAAGCTAGTGTTTTTAAAGAAAAAGTAGCAGTTAGAGAATAAATATGCAATTGATAGAGGGTCAAGGGTGTGTGTGTGTATTTATTTATTTTTTTTAAATAAAAAGAAGACAGATAGATAAAATAGAATTAGAATAGAGAGTGATAGAGTTAGAGGGTCAAATAAAGACTTGAATAAAACATATAATAAATAAAATAAATATACATTTTATTTTATTTTATTTTAGTATGTCAAGTTAAACTAAATGAAAATTAGAAATATTGCCCTGGTAATTAGAAGAATTTTATTTTATTTTATTTTATTTATCAATCAATCAAGTAGTTAAAATGTTTTATGGTTTTTGTTTTAATTTTAGTTAACAATAATAAACCTGGTGCAAACTAAAAACATCATCACATCATATGCACTGCGTAGAATAAGCCAGTTGAGATTATAGTGTGTGTGTGTGTGTTTGTATTGTAATTGTGACTCAGGGTGGAGATGCTGTTGACCTCAGATGTGAGTTAAATGCAAATTGAATGAGAATCAGGCAGTGATAATTATGGTGGAGTGGCGAGGGGTCAGTCGAGGAAAAGAGCCCGCAGAGAGACGCTCTCCTCCCGCTGTCTATCTCTCTGTCTGTCTCTCTGTCTGACCCGCTGTATCTACACACCTAAACACTGCTTTAGGTAAAACTACATTTATTTGCATTTCTCTCGTTTGCTCATTGCTGTTTCCAGATCATTTTTAATGGTGCTCAAGTCACTCCTAGTGTTGATAGTGATGAGATGAAACCTCCAGCATTAAGAGTTAAAGTTGAGTGTGTGTGTCGTCCTGCAGAGTTTTGATGATTCCTCAGAACATGTGTGCTGTTGAGTAGATTGTACTAAGGGTGTGCACTATTTTACCTGCAGGATTATAAAACAACAAAAATCCCATAGATGCATCTAGTTTTTAGACTTTCTCTCTCTGGCTCAGAGTTTTATTGTCCGTCAGTGTTTATTTCACATCTTAAATGTCATCTGGCTGTGCGATCTCTCTGTGAGCTTTTACAAAAGATATAGATAACACAAGACACCAAATTAATCAATACCCTCTTTCTCTCTCTTTCTCTCTCTGGCCGGTGCTGCTGATCGGCCGTGGATCCGTCCTCTTCAAATCAACAGCAGGTAAGCTGATTTTAATATTCATCAGCTTCCTTTATACGCACACAAACACAATGCAGGTGCCGCAGAGCTCATGAGTTTTTTTTTTTTTTTTTTTTTTTTTTTTTTAAGTTTTTGTAATTTTTATTAGTTGTTGTTTTTAAACATGTTGTCTATAGGTTTTAAGGTGTAGTTTCTTGTTTTAGTACTTCAAGTTAAACTGAACTAAAATGAGAAATGTTGCCTCATCAACTAGCTGGAAAGTTTTATTTTATATTATTTTTTATATTTTTAATATTCTGAAGATTTTAATGTTCATCAGCTTCCTTTACGTGCACACAAACACAATGCAGGTGCAGCGGAGCTCATGAGTTTGTCCTGTAACTTTGAATGCATGTGGAAAAAAGCTTCCAGCAAATGCATGAATGTAAATGCATGACTGTTCTCTCACACACACACACACACACACACACACACACACACACAGGTTGTGTTTTTATCTGTGCGTGTCCGTATTGGGCCGTGTCGAATACCTCACACTTAATTACTATTTATTGGAAGTCCCGCTCGTTTATCGCTCCTTTAAATAATTTCCGCAAATAAGAGGGTTTTGGGCTCCTGCGTCTCAGCTTCCACCCATCAAAGTTTAATCGAAGCCGCGTTTTAGTTTTTGAATAAAGAACGCTTAAAAAATTTAGATGCAAATTATTCTGCATTATTCATGCTCTCGTCGTCCTTGTAGATTTAAACATTTGCGAGGCCACCTTGATTTGAGTCATTACCTCGACTCGGGCTGTTCTGTCATGAATAAGGTATTTCCTACAAGTGCAGCACCCGCCTGATGAGCTTTTAAAGTGCCTTTACACTCCGTCTGCGCAGCGCGCATGAGCGAATCGAGTGAAATTCATCTCAGGTGGCAAATCCTGACAGGAGAGAGGGACTCTTTTCACTGCGAAGTCTCGGATCGCTCCGCTCTTTGGGAACGCGAGCAACTTTACCTGAAAGCCAGAAGAGATCCTCAGAAGTATGCCAGCTTTGTGTGAGCAAACTGGAGAATCCTGCTCAATTTGTGCTCCCTTTGTAGCGACGAGGGGTGAAGAGCCCTCGAGAGGCACATCTGAACGCCTGGGAGAGAGACAGACAGTTCTTTTTAATTACTCGACACAGATTGTCGCTGCGCTCGCCATCCCAGATTATTGACTGTTACCTGTATGGATTGACATATGGGATCAATTGTAATTTGCTTTAGCGTTTCTTCAGATGTGGCTCGAGGATTCTTGAACACACACACACAGAGTTTTTTAGCGAGGTGCTGAAGATGAAGCGCTGATGATATGATTTGAAACATCCTGGCTCTTAGCATCACTTAAATCTACCTCGCAAGAACAAACTGGAGTCTTTAAATTATTCCTTTTCATCTGCACGCAAACAGCCGTAAAATGATGAAATCTGCGGATCCCAGAAGCTTTTGCTATTAAAGTCTAAAGCGCGGCCCAAATCTGCTCTAATGAAACCGTTGTTTGTTTGTTTGCTGAGAGAGAAAACCTGAGAGAGAGAAAGAGAGCGAGAGAGAGAGAAAGAAAGAGAGCGTTCCTGTGGCCCCTGCAAGAAAAATAAAGTAGTTGACACAGTGTCTCGATCATCTTTACTACCCGCTGGAAGAATTAATATTTAAACATTCTAATAATGCGGCTTGCCTTGCATGCACTTTTAAGCAAAGCAACAATATTTTTCACCTGGGGTAACACAATGATTTTTCATCCTGCTGAGTGCAATTTCCCTTTCTAATGCGTCTGTGGAGCTTCCACCACTGGGCAGGCCGACTTTACTCTTTATTATTTCCCACTGAAAGAGAAAAAAATATTCATAGAGGTAAATATATTGAAATGAATTTTTGTGTCCATGAGCAAAGAAGAACTCGGGCCGCCATCTCTCTCCCTCCAAAGCGGTGTAATGATTGGAAAAAAAAACCTTCTGCATTATGGGAGAAAGGGTGCGGAAAAATCAAAATCTACATGCACTGAAATCGGCTGCTATTTGAATATCCATAAAGTCGAATATCTAGCGCTTTCCTTCAAAACATCATCTGTTTTTTTCTTTCTTTATTTTCCCCACAATCGCTCCTGACAACTGGGGTGTAAAAAAAACAGATTTTGTTTGAACAAATGCGTATTACCTGGTGCACGACGCTCGTTTGATTTTCTCTCTCTCTTTTGCCTTAAAGCCTCTTTAAAAAGGCACTAAACAGGTGACGCACCTGCAACACAATCACACATCCCGACAAACAAACAAACAGAAAAGAAAGGACGTGTAAAAATGAGTGTAGATATTCCCGGTGGAGTCGAACAGAAAGGATGCGTGCGGAGATCTGCTGTGTGTCACAGAAAATGGATTCCTGAAGCCTGAAGCCTTTGTAATTGATCACGAAAATGAATTGTTGAGTTGTGCGGGGCAAATTGAACGACATAAATAAGAGTTATGATCTCCTCGTCTGTTTATGTGTGGCTGTATAGTTGAAATAGAAAGAGGCTGCGTGTGTCTCTGACCTGCACTAGTGAATATTTACAATATACTACACTGATTTGATATTCTGAGGATATAAAATCAAGCAACACTGTGAATATGTGAGTGAGAGAGTGGAAATACAGATGTATTAGTAGTGTTTTGCATTTAAACTTCAGTTGCAAAACGCGGTATTAGATTTGTTTGATTCCATTCAGAACAGGCTTTTTAGTGAACTGATTCAAAACTGATTAATTTGCGTCATGCATAACTGAGTTTCCATGTGGTATTTTCATGTATTCTTAAAAAAAAATGTGCATAAATAATGATGTTTTGTTATTATGTATCATTATATTGATGCATATAATTGAAAATTATCAAATATAAGGAAATAGGTTCATTTATGTATCAAGATATGTCTTAAAAATATCACTAAAAGTATAAAATATCAAGTCATTCACTGCTATATAAACGTAACAGCGCAAATGCAGGTGGACATTTTCAAACCTCATATTGAATATTACAATATAGTTGTGATTAATATGTTGGTGATATAAATTTAAGGAACACTGTGAATATATGAGAAAGAGAGTGGAAATACAGATGTATTAAAAGTGAATGAATGAATGAATGAATGAATGAATGATTGAATGAATGAATTTTGCATTTAAACTTCAGTTGCAAAAAATGCATCAGATTCGTTTGAATTAAATTTGAATCAGTTCAGAACAGGCTTTTTAGTGAACTGATTCAAAAACACTGATTCAGTGATTCATTTGCGTCATGCATAACTGTTCATAGAGTTTCCATGTGGCATTTTCATGTATTCTTTACAATACATGTGCATAAATGATGTTTATTTTTATGTATCATATTGGTGCATGCAATGATTAAATATAATGAAAAAGGTTCACTTATGTATCAAGATATATATATATATATATATATATATATATATATATATATATATATATATATATATATATATATATTTAATATCACCAAAAGTATCAAATATCAAGTCCTTCTCTGCGATATGAACATTACAGTGCAAATGCAGGTGGAAATTTTCCCCGTCAGCTTTTCATGTCAAACCTCCGGTGAGCTTTACTAAAGCACACACATACAAGCTTTTATGCACTTATTGCTCTCTAGAGCTCTTCAAAGAGATGCATTTTTTTCCTGCGACGTCTCACCTGATTGAAATCTAGCAGCTGCTGCGCTTCGTCTCTCATCTGTCGAGGTGGGAAAGAAACAGACGATTAGTTTCCACTTCACTCCATTTGAGTCTCGTACGTCTCTGCGGCGCGTCAGACCGGCCTTTGAAAAGAGATCGCTCATGCTAAAGGGGCTCTGACAGGGCAAGGGCAACAGCCTCGGGTTCATCTCTACCCCACGGCAAAACAGAGCAGCACTGCTGGCTACACACACACACACACACACACACACACACACATGTGCAGGTGAAACCAGAGATGGGTTGTAACACTAGATGATAGATTAAAGGAACAGTTCACTGAAAAACAAACCTTCTGATATCATTTATTCATCCTCATGTTGTATTAGACCTGTAGACAGACTTTCTTCTGTGGAAGACGAAAGGAGATGTTTAGCAGAATGTTCACGCTGCTCTTTTACATATAAAAATGATACAATAAAAACCTGTTGAGAAATTGATTAATGGTCAGAGTTCTCAAAAAACGACACCTATAAAGACAATTTTAATGATTATAGCTGTATTAGTGTCCCCAGCAATGTAGGATAATTTTGTTTATTGGAAATGTGCGCTGCAGTTTTGTTGTAAATACTTGAGCTCTTTGCAGCAGGATGGATTCTGATTGCTTGGTTTTTATCGTTCATCAAAAAAAAGTGATTCAAATGAAATTTTAGCAATGATTTTTAAAACTACCTTTATCGTTATCAGTTTTTGTTCTTGGTGTTAAAAGGACTTTACACTATACAATGAAAAACTGCAATAGATTTCATGGAACATTGTATGTAATTTTGCAGTAAAATACTGTTAAATATGCAGTGTTTGGAAGTGAAAATGAAGTCATCTCATAATTTACAGTGAAAAAGCATTTTACTGTAAATTGACATTCCAAAATCTTTTCAAATTTGATGTTTTTTTTTTCTTTCATTTAAAATAACTGTTTCTTAATTTTTTCTTATCAGTAATGTAAAATGTTTTTTTTATTTTACATCATATGTTGTTAAATAAGTGCTTTGTGTGTTACTGTGTTTTGTGTTTGTGACACTGTGGACCTTCTATATATTAGTATTGGTATTATTCGGTTTGTGGAAAAGCTTCTTGATGAATTTTGATTCGACGTGGCTTTCTCAGCTGTTTTTACGGTGGTTGTCAGAATATTATAAAGGTAAAAAAAGAGTTTTTAGTAATTTGGTGTATTAAAATTAACTTAATGAGGCATTTAATGTTTTTACAATTAAGCAAATTAGTTCAATTTGTAAAATTGCTGCAGTATTTTTTCAGTAAAGCTCATGCAATCACAGCTGCCTTTTTTTACCATAAATTTCACAGATTTTTCTTTTTTGTTATGGTATACAGTGGGCATGAACGTGAACAGATGCGTTTACACCGAAAAATGGCAAAAAAGTTTCTGTTTAACATTCTGCTAAACATTTCCTTTTGTCTTATGGGCTTGCAACAGCAAGAGGGCGAGTAAATGGTCTCATTTTTGGATGAACTGGCCCTTTAAGGCTTCGGTGTAAGCACAGAGAGAGACACACAGTCTGTCGTCCCTGGAGAAGCTCTGTGTCTGACTCTCTCTGTTATAGTAATATAGAGAGGCTCTGGAACACCTTTTTAAAACTTAATTGATTCTTTTAAAGCAGCGGCCCGTGCTGACACACTGCGTTATGATCAGGGAGAGCAGCAGTCGGACGGAGCGGCCCGGAGCTGTGAGTCGCGGGGAATTACTCTGGACTGCTGGGAATGTGGGTTAGACGGATGGGGATTTGTTGTGGGTCGGCCCAGATGACATTCAAACAATTAGATAAACTCATATCTAATTTAAGTCCGACTGACAACAGCGGTGCACTGGAATGCATCACACATGCGTGCGGAATGTTTGTCTACCTTTCTTGCATAGTGTGTGTGTGTGTGTGTGTGTATCCATGTCCATCTGGTGTAAATCAATCAGACTCATCATTGCACACATGCATCAGCATTCAAGAGGTTGGTATTGCTCGGGTGTTGCTCTTTCATATCTCTGGAGAGCTAACAGAGTTCCTTTACGACTAACTTTGTCGTAGAAGTTTCTCAAAATTCCTAAAGAATAATAAAATAAACTAAAACGAGTCTCAAAATGATTTGTTGGTGTAACTTAAACCTTAACATTTTGAATTATTGAAACTCAAAGCTTGAGTTAAACACTTTATTTTTTAGTGTAACTTTATTGTTTTGTCGTGATAACTTTAAAGTTACAATGGAAAATTAATTAATTAATTAATTAAAAAAATATATATTTTTGACTTGATTTCCAGTACAAATATCTAAATATCTTAAATTTCAAGAATGTAATTCAAAAATTAAGTTTTTGCTTAAAACAAGATAACATTTTTCAGAACACAAGTTTCAATATATTCTCTCATTTTGCTTCCTTAATACATCTATCTTGATTTTAGAACATTTAGAAATGTGAATATATATATATATATATATATATATATATATATATATATATATATATATATATATATATATATATAATATAGTTTTTTTTTTCCAGTTCATCCAAGAGTATAGAGCTATAAATGAATGTGGAGAGCAGCTCAGGTCAGAAATATGTAAGTTCACATTGAGATATCTCTGACTTCTGATGGCAGATTTTGGCAAATCTGAGCACAGTTTTGAGAGAAACATCTAATTTTTGGCTTTTTTTTTTTTTTTAACTACAGTAAATGTTCCCCATGCATCTGAAGATGTCAGTCTAAAGGCAAGTGAGTGAGAAGCTGTATTTTTTTTTTTCTAGATAGATGAGCTCAGATTGAAGGACTCAAGAAGAGGTTTATGTGTGCTAATAAAGACACACTCCCTGAAGCATGCACAGTTTCTGAGCGTGAGTTTGAGACCGCAGCGGACGGCGGGTTACAAGATGCCCTGAATGAGTGACAGGGAGCCGCACGCTTCACAAAACCCATGAAAGACAGAAATGAAACCAGAGAAGAGGATGAGTCGAGACTGTAAAGGCAAAGCAGTCTCTCTCAGCAGCTGTCGCGCGTACAGTGACCTTGATAATTGTGATCGTCATTAAAATAAGTGCTCATTATTCTTCAAGGTGCGTCTCAACATTACACTGATCAATGTGTGTCTCTCTCTCACACACACACACACACTAATGAAACCTGTTATTGTAATTGCATCCTGCTCTGTCTTACCCACCAATCAATATTAACAGCTCGTAAAAAAAACTGCGCTGAAGAGATTAGCCGCAGAAATGAGCAAAGATACTTAAACAAAGTGCATCGAGCGCAGGGTGAGTTTAAACCTCACGTGATGGAAAGATGCAGCGTGTGTGTGATTGGGTGTGACTCGCTCCATAACAGAGAAACCCACGCAAGTGTGAGAATATCACATTAATAAGAGTAAAACTGGACTTTTGTGGCTTTTAGTTCATGTTTGTAGCTTTGAGAAAATTTACACTAGTGTTCAAAATTTTGGGGTTGGTAAGATTTTTTAAAATGTTGCTGTGAGAAGTCTCTTCTGCTCACCAAAGCTGTATTTATTTGATCAAAAATACAGTAAAAACAGTAAAATTGTGAAATAATATTTCAATTTTAAATAACTTTTCCATGTGAATATCTGTTATACTGTAATTTATTTCTGTGATCAAAGCTGAATTTTCAGCATCATTACTCCAGTCTTCAGTGTCACATGATCTTCAGAAATCATTCTAATATGTTGATTTGCTGCTCAAGAAACATTTCTGATTATTATCAATGTTGAAAACAGTTGTGCTGCCCAGAATTTTTGTGGAAACTGAGATGCATTTTATTTTTCAGGATTCACAGATGAATAGAGAGTTCAAAAGAACAGCATTTATTCGAAATCGTTTGTAACATTATTAATATATTTACTGTCATTTTTTTTTTAATCAATTTAATGTGTACTTGATGAATAAAAATATAAATCTTACTGACCCTAAACTTTTAAAGAGTACAGTATATGTTAGTGTAATCTACAAGTGAACAAAAAACACTTCCAGTAAGTAAATATAATTAATTTGGTGTTAATGTTGACTTTATAGACTGGCATTTATCTGTCATCAGTAACAAAACCACAAGCGTTATTAGGGTCATTTGACAGATGAGAATTTAAATAAATACACTTGTTGACACACAAATACACAACTTATGTCAGCAAACATTTCATTAGTGATTTCAGCAACCTGTAACACAATTTCAAAGCAGAATCAACAGTCTGTATAGTATATGTTATCGCAGTTAAAGCGTAAGTTTCACTGCAGTAATCAGCACTGAGCGTCACAGATAGAGACAGTAACGCTTCTCTCTGTCAGCCGTTCTAAAACAAGGCCTGTAATTGTGGCAGTGACCTGATCTGTGTCTGGGCGGCAGAGAATGTGTAATTATCGCTTGTTAACCAGGACGGCGCACCTGCTACACTGAAAAAGGTTTGAAGAAACAGCGCTGGCAACCTCTAGAGCTGCCAATCACGAGAGAGAGAGAGACAGAGAGAGAGAGAGAGAGAGAGGCTATGCTGCTATTCTTCGAAACATGTCTGAGCAGTTAAATGCGCCGCTGTGTTTGCTCTGCTACAATAGAGTGAACATTACCCAACACAACTCTCATTATTACACACACACACACACACTTGCATGGGCCTCTGACACACACACACACGCATTACCGGCTCACATTGTTGAGTTGGAATGGCGCTCCTGCATTTCTGAGATTTGCTCATTATGCGGCGTATTAAAGGCGTGAGTCAGTAATCAACCCGTGCTTCGAGCCAAAGGAGAGCGCCGCCGCTTCACGTATCCCAGCAACAATGTGTGCTCCCACGAACCGCAGCGACCGGAGAAATTGTTTAGTAAATACAGGACGGATCGAGTTTTATTAAGCGGGCCTGACACCATTCACACATGCAGAGCGCATGTACCTGCCTGATAATCACGAGCGTTCAGATATGTCGACACAATGGGAAACATGGCGGTATTCATCGCAGACTGAAAGAATTATAGGGAGACAAAAAAAGTGAACAGAAAAAAAATCACTGAACAGAAACAAGATACAACCGAGAACATGACACACAACTCAGATTTTCTCTCTCCACTAGTCTCTGTTCTGTTTTTTCTGGCCTGCTTGCTGGAGTTGAACTGAAGCGTGTCAGACGCGGAGCTGAGAGATGTAGGTTTTAGAGGAGATCGGAGGGCCGTCGGCTCACCTGTCAGAGCGAAGCACGTTTGATAGCTTTACTAGAGGATGATGGGAGCGGTCAGCCCTGCGTTTAACACGCTACATGCTCGAAACTGACGGATACCGAACCGTAATCCGTGAAACAGCCGTGTTTGTTTCTTTAAATGACTGAGCGCACTTAACATGGCCTGTACATGATCTCCAGCAGGGTCGTTATAGTTAACGAAAACTAAAACCATAAAGCCTAAACCACAAGGCCTAAACCATTAAAAAATAAAATAAATAAAATGAAATACAGAAAATCTTAACCATATTTTATTTCAGCTAGTTGCCAAAGTTTCTCATTTTTATTTAGTTTAACTTAATATACTAAAAAACTGAAATAAAAATTAATAACTATATGGAAATGTTTTTTTTTTTAAATAAAAAAAAATCTAATTATAATGACAAACACAATGTAATTACTAAAATTTTAAAATGAAAATGAAAATGCACAGAAGTACAGAAATAAAAACACTCAAAATATTAAAATATTTGAAATAGGATACAGAAAATCTTAATGTTATTTCATTTCAGCTAGTTTCCAAAAGAAACATTTCTCATTTTAATTTACTTTGATGCTGATATACTAAAATAACCAGTGGCGTACCGTGGGGTTTCAGTCAGGGCCTTCAGTAAGCAACTGTAAACTACATGCACACATCTTCTACATCTCTGTTACAGATAATGCAGCCATATGCATATGATGCACATAATATGCCGCATACAGGCTCTCAACAACAATGACGGAAATCAACAATTTCAACAGTAGGCTAGATTAGGGTGGGTTAAATTCCGATTAAATTTCCCTACATGGATCAGTAAAAGTAATCCGCCAATAAACGGGTCACTATGCACATTCACGTCACTCTAAAATGACGACGCAGCAAAACTGTACAAATATTGGACATCCACACACCGTACCACAGTATTATCAACACACCACGTACACCTCCATAACAATGTGCATGATACAATTCTCATCAAATAATAAAGCACTCACCTGTCACTTGTAAATAAAGTCCATGGGTCTGTCATTCCATGTCCCTTTACTCGTATTAAAAAGTAAACAAGGCCAACAAAATAACTTGTGCTTGGTGCTAGCTGTTAGCCACTCATAGTCTAACATAGTGCACTCATAGTTGCATCTTTAAAATGGCACATAAAACCTTTGCTGACCTCTGTTAGCAAATTCAGTTTGGGTGTAGGTCTTCCTTTCTTAGTTATTCTCTTTTGTCTGCAAAAGATGTTTTTAGTAGATGGGCAACAAGATCTGGTGTAGGCGCCGATGACTGCGGCCGTCATTTTCTTTTTGTTGAGTTTCACTTTCGTACCTTGGAGATCCCTGACTGAAGGGGCGGTCTAACGCTGGGGTAGCACTGGGCACGTCACTAGACCCGGAGGGTGGGCTGTCACTGAACGTCAAAATTTGATTGGCTGATGATTCTGTCACTAATGCTCCTAACAAATCAGATGTGATGTCTTTCAACAAAAGGGTAGCACTATCTGTAGTGTTGGCCGCAGACTTTTTTATGTAGGATATTCCAGTTCAACCTCAACGAAACTAATCATAGGCAATTTTGTGGGCATTATACAAATGAAAATGATAACTAAATGATCAATAAAAACATTTTTCACACAATTTTATTTGTTATAAGGCCAGCAGAGAAGGCCCTGCTGCCCCTTACAGCCCACCACTGAAAATAACTAAAACTAAAACTGAAATATAAATTGGGAACTATATAGAAATATTTTTCTTAAAAAACAAAATAAATAAATAAAAAAAACTAATAAAAGCATGCTACAACTTTTAAAATTATGATGAAAAAGCAAATAATAATAAAAAAAATACAAATAAAAACTCAAACTATTCAAAACTACTTTGAGTACTTTGAAACTACAATTTGGTCAGAATAAAAACTGCTAAAAAATACAGATAACTAACTAAATAAACAAACTATGAGACGATATAATCATATTTAATTGGTAATTAATTTGCACACATTTTTAAATGGAAAATTAATAACACCCTAACCCTAACTACACCAACAACAGCATTTAACTAAATATTTCAATGCAATTTATAGAAATAAAATGGCAAGCAGAGACTCAGCATCCAAATGAACTGATTCACTAAAATGAATCAAATTCACCAATGCTGTGTACTTCAGTCATGCAGCTTTTCTGCTTATGCGCTGTGTTTTTATCCATATATAATGAGAAAAAAACATTGATGATCGGATTTGATCAATATCAGGTCCCAGAAAACATTTGATCTAAAGGTACCAAATCTAATATTCACATTTATTTTTTTTAAATATGTATTTAGTCCACAATCAGTCTCCATATATAGTGCCAGTAATATGGAATATGTATAAATAAATAAATAAATAAATAAATAAATACAATAATATATACATAAAAGTGAATGAAGTAGAGTTTTGTTATGTGACGCATGATTTTTCTTTGTAAAGTGTAACTGACTGCTTGATAACGACTGTCGGGCTTGAGTCGGTAGCATTAGCTCATATTACGGTTTGTGATTTTCTTTGGTATTAATTATAGATGCGATTTGAAGAAGTCCGAGCGAATGCGCCGAGATCAGGACTCGATGCGATCCCCTCAGGAACGCCGCCGCTGTTTAACCGTGTGACATGTTGTCATATTGGAGAGCGGCGAAAGAAAGAAAGAAATCAATTGGCAATTAAATGCTGCACCTTGTGACGATGACAAAAGACATTTGGTGTGGAGAGAGAGAGAGAGAGAGAGGGAGGAGAAGGTAATGAAACTCTAATGACTATTCATAAGCGATTTGCAGGCCTCTGATCCAGCTGAGTGGAAGTTGTGCCCTCTGGTCTTGGAGTCTGTCAGCTCGGCTCTCCTCAACCCTTCCCTGACATCACCGAATTACCCAGCAGGCCCTGGGGCGCGACTCAGGATGCCACTCTCTCACACATCTGCCGCACTAAAGGTGCCACCTTAGGACAAAACACCCAGAACCACCAAAGTGTAAATACCTGAAATTGACAAGGGCTGATACCTTTTCCCCTGCTCTCCACATCGCCCACTTCTCTCTCAGCACGAATGCACATGGCACGTCTTTTCATTCTGAGTGCGTCTTTTTTTCTGCGAGCTCTAGTACACAGGGCTTTCTGCTGGCATGTGTGTGTGTGTGTGTGTGTGTGTGTGTGTTGAACTTGTGACCAATAGGTGGTAAATTAGTATATTCTGAGAGACGCAGAGTTGAAATGTGCTAGCTGTTAAAATAGACAAAGGAAATGCTCTCTGAAATTAGCAAGCTACAAACTATTGTGTACCAGAGTTAGAGAAGCCATCCTAAACAGTTTCGGTGTGTATAGTACCCTAGTGAACGCCCTTAATAGATGGCATTCTAATCAAAATAAAATATCACGAGTGACTGATGTTGAATATATAGGTAGCAAATTCATGTGCCACACATATAGTTCATAAAGCATGAAAATAAATAAATAAATATATTAATTAATTAATTAATTAATTAATTAATTAATTATTTAATGCTGTTACTTAAAATAAAATGTGAACTGAAATAAAATAAAACTTAAAAAAAAAAGCTTAAACATTTTATTTTAGTTAACATTTTATTTAAAATAACAATGGTTTAATGACATTTCTAATTTCCATGTAGTTTGATTAGAGGTACTGAAATATCTAAAACTGCAATCAAATTGTATAAAACTATTTAGACACATATAGTAAACCTGTCAAAAAATGTCAAAACACAACAAAACTACTAAAACTTTAACAAAAATGGATATAATTGATTGCTTTGCAGAATATATCATCCATCATCATCATCATCATTATTATTATTATTATTATTATTATTATTATTATACATGAGTTTCATTGTTAATTACAGCAAAATGTCATTAAGATTAAAATGTCATTAGTGATTTTTATTTTACTCAATATTTTTGTGCACTACATATATACTGTATTTATAAACAATTCTTCTGGCTCAGACACCTTTTTTTTTTTTTTTTTTTTTTTTTCATTGAGCTGGTGGCAGTGCATTCTGGGATTGTGTACTCCATGGCCTTAGATTTTGGCCAAAAAAAGCGTGAAAGGCAGCAGGCAGCATAATATTGCTGCTGCTCACTAGTGTTTGTAAGGGAGCTGTAGACTGATCTCATATTCATACAGTATGAATTAATCTAGATAAAAGCTACATCAGAACTAGAGCGATCGCATTATATTTCCCGCTCCCACCACTGCATATCGACTGCGGTGTGTGATATTCTAGACTCGTGTGGTTTTGCCTTCAGAACCGGACCTGGACAGACGTGCCGTGACACTTTTTCAATCGTACCAGTCAGAGTGACTATATTTGATGTAAAAGCTGGAGTCAGCTGGAGCTGTTGTTGTTTTTCTCTGGCAGCTGTGGCCGGTTTGTTCTGACCTCCAGAATCAGGGGGAACTCTGAAGAATAAAACCGTTTCAGCCCAGTTTTCGTTTTCTCCCCAGAGTCTGAATTCATTTCAGCTCTCTGTTTGTCTGTTGGACCGTAAATCTCTTCAAGATCCTGTTTAAAAAAAGCTCCTCAGTTCCTTCTTTTATTCTGGAATAATCGGCTCTTTAAGGAGCTGTGAATGATGTCAGTCAAGAGCAGAGATCTGAAAACATCAGGACCAATATGACGCCCACATGAAGACCTCTGACCCATTTCATGGATGTGCTCTAACTCAAGAGCTTTACAGCCACTATTGCTCCAGTGTGTGTGTGTGTGTGTGTGTGTGAGAGAGAGAGTGTTGTTTATTAGGGCTGCAATAGTGCTTGGCTGAGTGCGTCTGCATCATTCACCTCATCAACACTGAACTGCCAAAATCCAGAGGGATATTCACCAACAGAATCACTATAAAAGATCAGCAACGTGTGTAAGACAGTTTTATAATATAAGACTAGTTTTATAATATTATATACTGTATTATAATATACTACTATCTATTATTCATCAATTTTATATATAACATCTAAAGATATGCATAGTTTTGTTGATGCATTTCCTATTATAACAGGATGTTGGGAAATTTCATAAAATGGCTTGTCATTTTTAAATAGTTAGTTGACCTTATGAACCATGATTTGCTATTGTTTGTCATTCTAGATTTTTTTTATAGGACAAAATACTGAAAGATACAAATCTCCCCTTTTGAATTCAGGAGATCTTTAATATTTATTTAATATGAATATTTTTTTTTCAAAGATGTTTAGTAATTATTTATTTATTTTTATTTTTTTCAAATTTATTAAAAAAAATATTATTATTAGTAGTAGTAGTAGTAGTAGTAGTAGTATTGGTGTTTGATAATAATAATAATAAAAATAATAATAATAATAATAATAATACTATTTATTATTATTATTATTATTATTATTATTATTATTATTATTATTATTATTATGCATATATACTCATATTAAATACATTCTGCAGATCTGATTAATTATTTCTGACTAGTATTTACTACTACTACTACTACTACTACTACTACTACTAATAATAATAGTAATAATGTAGGGCGTAGTTGTTGTAGTAGCAGTAGGACTAGTGCTGATAATTTGTCATTAGTGCTAATGAAATCTTTGCGGCTGGAGCTGATGAAGGTAATGATGGGACAATGGCATCTATCAGCCACAAGTTTAATTAGAGAACTGAAGCATTACGCTGAAATATTAATGATGCCGACTGTATTTATGAGCCCTGCGCTCATATCTGCCACACTGTTTGACCAAATCTCTCTCTCTCCATGTATCCCACAAGCCCTCGGGGCCAAAAACAGACCCTCACCCCACATCTTTCTCACACACACACAGACACAGATTTTATGTTTGTGTGTGTGTGTTTTTTGTCTGTGCCTGTAAGAGAATCTAAAGTCTGTCCGGTGCTCATTAGTATTATGTTTAAGTCACACCCTCATTTTCCGGCAGTGAAGTTGTGTTATACTGTGAATATAGTCACTCTACTGTGTGTCGTTTCTAACAAACAGTCTTTATCTATGACTATATCCACAATATCATGTCACTTTGAGTGTCTAGTTGCTTGAAAGCAATACTGAATAGGATACAGCACTCCTGGGCCAAATAAACACAAACAAATCGTACTCTATAAACCATAAAACAGACATTTATATACATGCAGCTCATAATAAGGAGTTCTTATAACCTTATTTCATGAAGAGCCGTTTCTGAAGGCAACAGGCCACATGCAAACACGTGTGTGTGTGTGTGTGTGTGTGTGTGTGTGTGTGTGTGTGTGTGTGTGGGCTGGTCCTCTGCAGAATCCCAGAAGGTTTTGCTCTCTTGCTCTGATCATGGCGTAGGCAGAAGCCTTAGAAACGTGATCTCTGCTCACACACACACACACACACACACACACACACAGAGTGAGAGGGCCGATGCAGGTGGGGGTTTACTGATGTATTGATTTTTATGATGGTCTCTCAGTATATCAGTCTTTGTTTAGCCAACGTGGCCTGTAAATATCCAGCACTAACCTTCACGATGAAAGTTAACACACATTCGGTTTAATCCTCTATTTCTCTCCCTCCCCCTCACTCTGTTCATCTCTACTCGACTTCTTTTCGCTGGCGTTTCTACCCTGCTAGGATTTTCTCTACGAGTCTTTTGCAGTTGTTCTGTGATTTCGGAACGAGCGCGTTTAGATGTTCCTGCCAAATACTATGCAACAACACGCACAGATCCGTTCGCTGACTGTTCGACCTTCTTCTGCTCAGAATGCATCCCTGCCCAGTGAATCATACAGGAATTCATGACTGGAGAGGTCATACAAGGTCAAGTGCAACTCGGAGCCGCACCTGTTACGTTCCTTCTGTGTTTGCATGTTTTGCATTTGGCAGATGTACAGTACATTCAAGACATACATTTGATTTGGAATAAAGACTCCAAAAGAGGTTTTTGCAGCAATGCAATAGGAGAACAATTTAGAAGAACCACATTTCAGTGAACAGCACCTAATACACTAATTAATTGAATAAAAAATAAAGGTTCTTCATTAGCATTGGTGGTTTCATGAAGAACATCTCACATCCATGGAATCACTAAAGGTTTTTTATAGTGGAAAAAAAGTTCTTTAGATTATTAAAATGCTCTTCACACTTAGAAAAAAAAAATGTTGTTTTTAGAACTGTTTACTGAAAGGTTCTTTGGAGAGGCAAAAATGGCATTGCTGCATTTTTGGAGCCTTTATTTGTAACAGTGTAGAACCATTTTTTCTTAGTGCGAGGAGCGTTTGAATAATCTAAAGAACCTTTTTCCACTATCCAGAACATTTTGTGCAATGGAAAGATTCCACGGATGTTAAAAGTTTTTAAAAATAATGGTCCTTTATTGGCATATGTGGTTTCATGAAGAAAATTTAACATCCATTTTATTTTTAAGAGTGCATGTGGAAAACTCAATTTGGAATCTTTATTTTTTAGAGTGTCAATCTATCAATGCCAATAGAGAACATTTATTTTTAAAAGTGTATGCATGTTCCCAGGGAATCGAACCTACAACCTTGACATTACGAGCATCAAAACTGCGTGACATCGCTTTCTTCACTTACTTTTGCATTTCACCGCACTTTGATAAAAGCAGGTTTGTATTTTGTACTCCTGTGAGCCGGTCGTGTCGGGTTCGAGGGCCAGCGTTCCCTCGTGGTTTGGTTCAGAGCGCTGACAGGAAGCCAGAGGGGCTGTTGACTCACAAATCCCTGCCGAACGGAGTTCAGAGGAAAATGAATCTGACCTTCTAATGTTACAACACCTCCAATTTCTTCACTTCTGTCTGCCGCACATCTCTTGTTCTCTTAAACGGGCCACACGGGTTCATTCAGCTAATCGGATCTGTTCCTCAATGAGTCTGATCACATCTCTTTGCCAGTCTTAGTGACTTGTGACTGTGTGGATGCTCGTGTTTCAGATATAGTGGTAGTGACCCAATTTGCATGGTTCTACAGTGTCATAAGATTGCATGTTGATACCAGAGACCCCTTTGTTGTGGATAATATTAGCCAAAAAGCATGCATGGATGCATGAAGGAAAAAAAAAAAAAAAAAAAAAAAAAAAAACATTCACAATGCTATCTTTAATTGTGCTGCAGTAATTCATCTCACACATTTATACTATGGATACTATTTAGGATGGATACTGTGCAGATTGGGATGCAGCCAGTTTGGAAAAGGATACTAAGATATACATTTTACTTCTTTTGCAGTTTGCAGCATTATTCCTTTTTTTTTCTTTTCTTTTTTATTTTCTTTTCTTTTTTTTTTAGTCTAGTCTATTTTGACTACTTATTTGCAGTGTAATTGTAGTTAAAGTAAAATTCTAACTAAAATTTTAATCATAAAAATATGATTTTTGTTACTTTGTATATATATATACAGGTGCATCTCGATGAATTAGAATGTCGTGGAAAAGTTCAATTATTTCACTAACTCAACTCAAATTGTGAAACTCGTGTATTAAATAAATTCAATGCACACAGACTGAAGTAGTTTAAGTCTTTGGTTCTTTTAATTGTGATGATTTTGGCTCACATTTAACAAAAACTCACCAATTCACTATCTCAACAAATTAGAATGTGGTTACATGCCAATCAGCTAATCAATTCAAAACACCTGCAAAGGTTTCCTGAACCTTCAAAATGGTTACACAATAGCCTATACAATCATGGGGAAGACTGCTGATCTGACAGTTGTCCAGAAGACAATCATTGACACCCTCCATAAAGAGGGTAAGTCACAGAAGGTCATTACTGAATGGTTGGCTGTTCACAGAGTGCTGTATCAAAGCATATTAAGTGAAAAGTTGACTGGAAGGAAGAAATGGGGTAGGAAAAGGTGCACGAGCAACAGGGATGACCACAAGCTTGAGAATACTGTCAAACAAAGCTGATTCAAACACTTGGGAGAGCTTCACAAGGAGTGGACTGAAGCTGGAGTCAGTGATCAAGAGTCACCACGCTCAGACGTCTTCAGGAAAAGGGCTACCAAGCCACTTCTGAAACAGAAACAATGTCAGAAGCATCTTACCTGGGCTAAGGAGAAAAAAAACTGGACTGTTGCTCAGTGGTCCAAAGTTCTATTTTCAGATAAAAGTAAATTTTACTTTTAATTTGGAAATCAAGGTCCCAGAGTCTGGAGGAAGACTGGAGAGGCACAGAATCCAAGCTGCTTGAAGCCCAGTGTGAAGTTTCCACAGTCAGTGATGAATTGGGCTGCCATTTCATCTGCTGGTGTTGGTCCATTGTGTTTTCTGAAGTCCACAGTCAACGCAGCCATCTACCAGGACATTTTAGAGCACTTCATGCTTCCTTCTGCTGACAAGCTTTATGGAGATGCTTATTTCATTTTCAAGCAGGACTTGGCACCTGCCCACACTGCCAAAAACACCAAAAGTTGGTTAAATGACCATGGTGTTGGTGTGCTTGACTGGCCAGCAAACTCACCAGACCCGAACCTCATAGAGAATCTATGGGGTATTGTCAAGAGGAAGATGAGAGACACCAGACCCAACAATGCAGATGAGCTGAAGGCCACTGTCAAAGAAACCTGGGCTTCCATACCACCTCAGCAGTGCCACAAACTGATCACCTCCATGCCACGCTGAATTGAGGCAGTAATTAAAGCAAAAGGAGCCCCTATCATGTATTGAGTACATATACAGTAAATGAACATACTTTCCAGAAGACCAACAATTCACTAAAAATGTTTTTTTTTTTTTTTGGTCTTATGAAGTATTCTAATTTGTTGAGATGAGAATTGGTGGGTTTTTGTTAAATGTGAGCCAAAATCATCACAATTAAAAGAACCAAAGACTTAAACTACTTCAGTCTGTGTGCATTGAATTTATTTAATACACGAGTTTCACAATTTGAGTTGAATTACTGAAATAAATGAACTTTTCCACGACATTCTAATTCATTGAGATGCACCTGTATATACTGTATATATTTATATATATTTTTAAATTTAAAAATATGAATTAAAAACTATAATAGTATATCAGTCATACTAAAATAACTGCTTATTCGATCAGACTACCATGTTTAATAATACATTTTTAGACAATAGACTTTATGCATCATCATTTGTGCATTTATTCTTAGTGGCCACTGCAACTTCTGATTAGTGCATTGACATTGTGAGAAAATCAAGCACAAAATAAAATCTAGAGGAAGTGATGTAATGTGGTATGCAGTATACATGGGCTATGTACATTCAGTAAGCTAGTATTGTATTCTCAACGCAGTCATTCTGAGTGTTAATGGACAGGACAGTGTTGTGACCGCTCTAACTGTCCAGTTCTGGGGTCACTCTTGTTTTAACAGTCTGAGAATTTCCTTCATGAGGAAAAGTAACATTTCTCTGTTCATCTTGTCTAGAAGTTTGAATTATTCAGATATTCAGGAAGTCTTGCTCTCGTTCTCTATCTTTCACCCTCTTAGAGTGTGTGTGTGTGTGTGTGTGTGTGTGTGTGTAGCTGTACAAGCTAAAATTGCTTCATCATGCTAAAGTGAGGTGAGCATAAATTATTTAGTTAAACCTGAGGAAATCACTCCTCTCTCTGGGAATTTGTGTCAGTGTAGGCTGCTTAAATTTCAGACAGATGGACACTTTCTCTCCCGCTTCAGGAGCGTGTGTGTTTTCAGCGCAAAATAATGAAATAAAGACAAAAACCGACCGTGAAGATCTAATGTGAGGAAGTGCTGTCAGAATTCACTCTAGTGAATCTGTAAAACAATTTAAACCTGAGAGTATTTATTTGCATACGATTTGACACAGATAAACCGCACAGAGCTTGTAAGCGTGCAAACGCACACACAGTGCTTGTGAAGTGTCGTGTTTGGATGCTCGTTCATGACGGCTGAATGCATGACTCCACCTGATTTTCCCAGGAACAAAACAGCATGATAAGGCGCTTGTACCTCGAACCTCTCTGCCCTCACTCACACTGAATCTGTCTCTCTCTTATCTCTCACATACAGCTCAATGCCTAATACAATAAGCCCAGCAGCCCCACCTCTATCTCTCTCTCTCTCTCTCTCTCTTTGTGTTTTTGGTTTTTACTCAGGTTAACCACTAATACTGTAACTCACACTCTTAACACGTCTAGTTTCTCATGAAGTAAATTATTAAATGTATTTGTTTTTAAAAGCACTTTTGCTCTGATAGTGGTATAGTCCAAATATCTGCCTTCATAATCTTTCATCAGAATCTGATTTGATCACCTTTCTTTGTCAGTCATAGTAATTTGCAGATGATTTTAAACATGCTTGTGTTTCAGATATATATTTGTATAGTGGCAGTGACCCAGTATGCATAGCACTACTGTACCATAAAATTGCATTTTAATATCACTGAGCCCTTTTTGTTGATAAAATAAGCCCAGAAAGCATGCATGGATGCACACTTAAAAATCCTCAACATAGTAAACTGTAAGAAGCCAGATAGTGTGTTATCTTTTATTGGGTGGCAGTAAATCTAATCTCATACAATAATTAGGATGTATTGTTCAACATTATTCCAAATAGTTTGTTTTCATAATCTGCTCCATGCTTTTCAGTCATCAGTTCCTCTTATGGACCCTTTTCACAACACTGTAATGACGTGTTTAACGGTCATCAGCATCGTAAATCCTCGAAAGTGTTTTTATATTGTTTTTCTTTTTGTTTTTTGTTTTTTAGATGTATGTACATTTATAACACTATAAATTGTATTATATCACATTTGCATCAAATTCCAGAAAAAAAAACAAAAAACAAAAAACTAGTTAAAGCTAATGCAAGGGTGTTTCTAATGCAGCGTCTATGGGAGAGACGGTAAATTTGACATTGTTCTCTCTTCTGACTGTCGTTATCAGTCTCTCTCAGTTTTTTTCCTTTGATTGAAAGTCATAAACACTTCCGTGGAGTTTTTCTTTTGCTATTTGAGCAAATGGGAATGCAAAAAATATACATTTATGTTACTCTCCCATTCACTGCTCTTGAAGTTAACCCAACTATGACGATTTCCGCTGCAGAGAAACCCAGAAGTGTGAAAAAGGTCCATTTATCAACCACCATTCAGTCAATTCCTCAGAGATAAATTCAAGCCTCTGCTTGAATTATTGCATATTTTGTTTTGGAAATCACAGAGTAAAATTATTTCACTTTTGACTTTAAATTGTAATTGCGAATATTTACTGTACAGTTCATCTTGTATACTACATTAGTAAGTCGTATTAATAATAGTACTTACTGAAATAGGTTTTAAGCTACCTATAACATTTTTCAACACACCTATTTTATTCAGACCAAAGTCACTTGAATACATTTTCAACTTCTGAACTCATACACAGGAGGACTTGAAGACAGCATGAACCTTGTAAACTAGTTAACACGGCACATGAAATAACAGAGTGAAACATCTGAAGGAATTCTGGGAGGCGGCGTCTCCTCGTGTGTGTTTCCCGTGTTGGCGTTGGTGAGAGGTTAGGTCACATTTTCACGTGTGTTTTCAGAAGAAATGAAGTGCCTCGGCCCAGTGGAGGGAAACAGTTTCTCAAGGCGAGAGATGATTAACTGTTATCTCAGCACGGATTTGACGTGCGCAGCTCCGCTGACTCAGGTAGAGTCTGCGAACGCTGCACAGGAAATGAAATTTCTCCCCGTCCCACCAGGACAGAGTATAATCCTCTCGACACAACCAGATTAGCACTGCCGCTAATTGGTGACAGCTTCCTCTCTGTCAACCTGTTTACCGCGTGTGCAGGTGCGTGTGCGCGCACGTCTGATTTATTTTCAAGCCATTAGAGAATAAAGACACGTTTGTGTAGTGCTAAAAGGAGCTGTGTTCTTATTTACTCTAATATCCAGGTCTTCCCTGCTGAAAAAAAACAATTCATCACAGAAATTCTAATGGTTTCCACTTCAAATACTATTACAAACATTACAAACCATCAACTTTTAACCATTACAACCATTATAAAATGTTTTTCTGTGGTGTGTTTTAGGACATATGTGACCCTGGACCACAAAACCAGTCATAAGGATAAATTTTCAACCAGCCATTAGGGTCTAAAAAAAAAATCTAAATATTTAGAAAATTCCATTTAAAGTTGTCCAAATGGAGTTCTTAGCAATGCATATTACTAATCAAAAATTAAGTTTTGATCTTTGTTGTGGTAGGAAATTTACAAAATATCTTCATGGAACATGATCTTTACTTAATATCCTAATGATTTTTGGCATAAAAGAAAAATCGATCATTTTGTCTCATTCAGTGTATTTTTGGCTATTGCTACAAATATTCCCATATGCTACTTATGACTGGTTTTGTGGTCCAGGGTAACATATTCCATTAGGATTTATTGGTTTTAACAAGCCACCAAGAGAAGGCAACTGATTAGAAGCCAACAGGCACCATTACAGTTTCCATTAAAACCAGTACAATTCACATTATAACCAGTAAAACCATTACAAATTCTGTGACCGTTTCCTTAGTTTTTTTTTTTTTTTTTTATATATAAAGATGTGTAAATAGCTGATGATGAGTCTGTTGACTTTACTGGCATTTCTTAACATTTTTTATCCTGTGAAAAAAACATCTTAGCTCCAGCAGAACAGAGATATTCCAGAGCTCCAAACATCCCTGATCAGGAGCAGACAGTGTGAGTTTTACTCTGCGGGGAGGTGCTGGTTTTTTCACATGAGATGCTAGGAAAACTCTTGCTTTTGTGCGTCTAATGGTCCATTGGCACCTTGAGTTCTGTAAGAAGCCAATTTGTAGCGGTGACAGAGCTAGCGCGTGTGCGGTTAGCGTGAGGCTACCTAACCGCCTCGGTTCAAGCTGTAAAAGGCTGATTAGTTTCTTTCTGCCGTGCCGCAGCTGAGTTCCTGTCACCCACACGGCTTTCATCCTCTCACACCTTACACATACACCAGCACAGATAAGAGCCGCGGTAACAAACAGGCTCACACACACACATAAACCAAAAAAGAAACAAGCCCATCACAAATAAAAGCTTTCGGTAGCGGCTGCCCTTTCTGTGTGTCCTCTCACCTCACAGCTTTATCCTGCTTTTCTCCCTCTCCGTCCGTGGATGTCCCTCTCCGTCCTTTAGCCGATTGATGGAGTTCTGGGTTATTATGGGTGTCAGTAGATGCTCTTTAATAAAGATGAGCTGGTGGGAGGCCTGTGATACTGACAGAACACTGAAAATAACAAAACAGCCAGTGGAGTCCGATGAATGGGTACACTTTCTGTTTCAGGTTATATACTCTCTTTATTTAATCAAAAAGATAGATAGGTAGATAGATAGACCTTACCAAATGTACATACTGACATATATTTCTGCTGAAGGTTTAGCAGCGGAGCAGGTTCACTCCTGAATTACTGTGTAGGAAACTCCATTATGTGATTCCTCAACTATAATTACCTGTTTTGCGTTTGTTAATGGTGATAGCGGGAGTGTATAGTTTGGATGTAAAGTTCTCATATCTACTGCTGAAAGAGAAGAGGTTTCATTATCAGCTCTGTGCTTAAAAGTCTCCGGCTCTTGGAAGTTCTGGAAAGCAGGAGAAGATGAAAGGCTTTTGTTAAACATCTGCATAGTCCAGGTTTCCTGTGACCCGGCGAAACCCCGGCCCGAACCAAATCACTCCCGTCTTCCTCTCTCTCTCTATCTTTCTTTGAGACAGAAAAGTAAACCCTGCCGTCGTTTGATTCTGTGCCGAGATGGTGTCAGGAAGCAGGAGGGAAAACAAATGACCTCCAGGGTGAGCGATGGAGGGAGAATTATCAGGTTGGTGACGGAAAGTGCCAGTTTGCCTGACTACCATTTTTTTTTCTTTTCGGCTATAAGTCCAAATACAGTTTTTCTTAGCTCCGGCACAATCTGCTCCCCCCACTCCGTGATGACACAGTCTCGCGTCCTTCAGCGGGCAGAGGGGTGGGGTAATTAAAGCTTTCATTATTGTGTTGCTTATCTCTCTGGAAGGAGAAACGTGAAAATCCCCAAACAAAGAAAAGCGTGTATAAGATGATTATGGTGCGGTCTAAACGCAGAAATATCGAGAGAAAAAATGGTTCCTTGCACTTTCTTAAAGCAGGAGGAGTGTGTTTATGGAGTTTGTTGGAGGATTAGATCCCTGTTGGCTTAGTTTGGAGAAAGTAAAAACTTAGCAGTCTGGATTTTAACTGGACTTCCATCTCAAAACTCTGTGGGGTGAATTCACTAAAAATTTTGTGGCCCTTTTGATCATTTTTCAGTCCAGCACGATCAACTTGAAAATTAAAAAAATAAATAAATAAATAAATAAACCTTACAAATGTGACCTTGGACCACAAAACCAGGCATAAGTAGCACATGTATATTTGTAGCAATAGCCAACAATACATTCTATGGGTCAAAATGATAGATTTTTCTTTAATGCCAAAAATCATTAGGATATTAAGTAAAGATCATGTTCCATAAAGATATTTTGTAAGTTTCCTACCATAAATATATCAAAACTTAATTTTTGATTAGTAATATGCATTGCTAAGAACTTCATTTGGACAACTTTAAATGCGATTTTCTCAATATTTTGATTTTTTTTGCACCCTCAGATTCTAGATTTTCAAATAGTTGTATCTCGGCCAAATATTGTCTGATCCTAACAAACCATACATCAATGGAAAGCTTGGAAAGCAGATGATGTATAATCTCAATTTCAAAAAAAATGTCTGGTTTTGTGGTCCAGGGTCACAAATGCATAAATACAATTGCATAAGTCACTGTTTTAGAATTGTCTTCAGCACAAACATGCCTCCATTCTATATGTATAAGGATTTTATATAGAAATGTGCTAGAAATGTGCTTCTATATAAAGACCCCCCCCCCCCCGAATAATGAAGGCAGTGCTTAACAAAGACTTCCGGTCTGAATAAAGATCTGAGAGCAGCTGCAGGGAATTCAGTTCAGACAGGAAGTGCATCGAACGGCCAAGAAGAGGGAAACCTCTGACCCGGAGACCCGTCAGCTGTCTGGGAGAACACACGGATGGCTCGCAGGCGTAGATGCAGCCCTGGTGTGTGCGCTTCTGTGTGTGAAGAACCGCTGAGAAAGCGGGAGTCCATAATCACAATAACGTGTTTAACGTGTAAACTAGCGAGAGACGGATTATAGCTGTCTGTGGGAACTGCGAGGAGGCGACAATTCAACTGTTCACCTTTTCCTCTCCACATCCGTCCTCATAATGACCTGTCTGTTCTTCCACTGTCTTGCCTTACCTCAGGCACGTTGCCTCCATTTCTTCATTGCATTTCCCAATTAGGCTTGTACTCATTGTTAGTTTATTAGCAATGGCAGGGGCTCCACAAATGTGTTTGCTGATATTCACTTGTTAATGACCAAATTCAAACCCTATTGAACGGATACGCAGCTGTGAGAGGCCGCTAATAATAGCCTCTCTGAGACAAAAGATGAAGGAAATGGCATTACAGGGTGTAACAATAGAACTCCATTGGTACTCTAATGGCACGGCCTTTCATTTAGAAATTGTTTCCTTTTTAAATTCTTTGAGTTGGCTGCATAAATCCCTACGCTCAGCGGAGGCATTCTGCAGGTCAGGAGCGTGCATGTGGGAGCGCATTTGTGCGCGCTCCCTCTGAAAGGTGTTTCCACCTGGGGAAAGCCCTCCCCGCGCATTCGGCTGCGCATTAGCATGGTTTTAATGAGGCAGGTACTGTTCATTAGGGCAGAGGTAAGGGGGAGGAAAAGTGAGAAGAACAAACAAGTCGAGGCATTTGTTCGCGGTGTAATCTACACATCAATTATCCTGCTGAGCTAATTAGCACCTAGCCGTACCCCAGGTACCTGCACTCTCGCAAGAAACAGCTTTCATGCCTGTGATCAAAAGAGAACGGCTCGGAGGGAAACGCTTGGAGAACTGAGCCAGAGAGGTGGACAGGACATCAAAACTTCCACTTTTACTCACTGAACTGTGCTGCACAACTCTCTGCAGCCCCTCTGTACACCTAGAGAGAACAGGGAACGCTCAATTATGTAAGGAACATGCTTGCATTGTGATGCACCGCTGGCAGAAAGACTGAAGCTATGTTTTCCTTACACTTATAAAAAAAAGAGTACTGTGGCAAAACTTTACACATGCATTAGGCAGACTCGTTTTCATTTTGTGACAAATCTTTTCTTACATATTGTGACGTGCATCTGAGCGTAGCGAATAATTGAAAAAGAAACAAATGTTGGACAGTGACTTGGTTGCATCAGCTGTTAATTGATATGTGAGCATTAGGTTAAGTGAGCATCTCATAACTGAGGCCGATACGATACACATCTCAATGCATAGCCAACGATACGATACATTAAATTTACATATGAAGCAGCTACCGATGCAATGTGATACAATTTACCCCTATTACAATCCAGTGGGATCCAATTTCGATTCGATTCAACACAATGCAATTCAATGCGATACGATGAAATGGGGAAAAAATATGATGCTATGCAATTCAATATGGTACAGATAGCTCGCTTTTATTTCTTTGGTTCATTGTAATTATTTGGTGGAAGATGTAGCTCTACCTCTGCCATGTTAATCTATTTTCTATTTGACTCTCAGGACACGCCTCGATCTCAGTAGTGTTGTGATACGTCATATTCACGTAGCAGCAACGGTGATAAGAGAATGCTCTTGAGAAACAGTTTAGAGAGGAGAAATCAATCTACATAAACAATATTGGTCACAAATTATTGATCACTTTCTGAATAATAAAAATATAGCGCATCTACTAATTATATATAAATGTTTTTTTGTTTTTTTTTTTTACCGATGCAAATATGTTAGAAACGATGCATCACGATACAAATGCCAACTTGTTTAAGATGCACACTTTTTTAAATTGATGTATTGCATCATTAACTTTTATGCCGATGCACCAATGCGAATTGGTGAATTTTACCATGCCTAGTGAGCATTATATGAGTCTTTCACTTAGTGGAGGCAGATGAGCATGAGCTTGCAGAAAATGAATGGAGAAGTCCTGCATACATCACCAGAGAGAAGGACCAGTTATTACATGTAAATGACAAGGTCTTTTTGAAACACATGCATAGATGATATGTTCGCAATAACATGCATTTTGAAAAAAGGTGAAATTTAATTTCATACGGACTTTTTTTTTATAAATGGTGCTGTAATATGGCAATATAGCCGGTCGGCATGCATGTTGGGTTTTGTATACTGATGTTGTATGCCAGTAAGTGTTGCTCTGGAAATTTTACTATTTTTGTTACCATAGTATGACTATTTATATCAGTACATTTAAAACAAAATCACTCGCATCTTTTGAGCTCAGCATTTACTTGATTTGGCTGCAGTTTTACAAATATTTTTCTAGATAAGATCTATTATGCAGTGTAGGTCATTGTCTCAACGTTCAGCATATGAATATGAGCATCTTTGTCATGCTAACGGCCTTCGTTCTGCAGTAAAGGTGCAGCATGCTGTTGTGTTTAAGCGGCCCAGCTGAAGATTAGGCTTAAGAGAGGCGCATTTAGCATAAGAAAGCTTGGCGGGGGGTCCGCCAGCGTGCCGCGGGGCTGTCTGTCTCAGGTCGTTATTTGGGTTGAGCTGTGCGCGGGTCTTGTGTGACAGAGCGTGGGGTGATCGCAGCATCCAGCTCTAATTAAACACGTCGGTGTGTTTCTCAGGATGGCAGTGAAAAGGCAGGTGAGAGAACTAGAATGTCTTTCCGTGTGTTTATGCCATGCATTAGTAATGCGCAGGGACGTTTACCAAGTCAAACTCGTTTCCAGAGCTAATCGTTGATGGAATATCATGTTGGTGAACGTGTGTAAACCGACCGGTTGAATTAAACAGCTTGCTGCTGGTGTTCGTCAGCGAGCAAGGGTTAATTGGACTGTGTAACTGTGTCAGGTGCGTGTGGGGCATCAGTGGCCCCGCCGGGCTCTTGGGGGCCCCTGTTGTCACCAGGGCCTCATTTGCTGATTGGAGAACGGAGGTAACAGGATGAAAAGGGGCTGTTTCCTGCAGCTTGTTTGATACCTGGTGGGGAGCTTTTCAGGTGACAAAGACCCCAAGCGGTAGGGGGGGAACAGATGTGTTCTACCCTCTCATTAGCATCTGAATGAGCAGCTCAGATTGGGCTGGCCGGGGGGTTCTACCTCTCACCTGGATAGTCCTGCTCTGATCTTTATACCATCTGAGGACCTCTGCCCCCCGTTCTCTCTATCCGTCTGACCCCCAGCTGGGCGCTGGCAGAGTTTTATGACAGTAATCGACCTGAGCACAGATGCTTTTCCCAAAACCTGCCCTCGCACGGATTTCACCCTCTCATTGTGCCCAAAATGCATCGGGAAAATTCGGCCCCACAATGAATGCGACCCCCCCCGTGACCCCCTCGCCGAGGCCTGGAAGACATCCAAGAGGCTGTTTTCACCCCCCGCCCTGTGCGCTTTATTATTTTATTAATTTTCCATTCATGCGGACAGAAAGGCCTCTGTATTTTACAGCATCAGGTTGATAAATGGCATTTCCTTTTCTTCACTTCTGACAGACCCAGAGAAAACAAAAAAGCCTCTGTTGCTCCTTCTTTGCTCGTGAGAGATGTTTCAATATAAATTGTGTTACCCAAATGAATGAGGATTGCAGTTTAGATCATTTGATCATGGGAGAATTTGTAATGAGATCTCAGACTTTGGATTGCAGACTCAGAGCACAGTTTGAGACAGATGTGACATTACGGAGTCTTTTCTTAGGAAACTAATGTCCATTTGATCTCCATTTGTTCACATCGCCATCTACAGTAGGAGTAACTCTTGAGTTCTCATTTGTGACTTTTTTCCTGTGGGGAAAAATGTTTAGGAATGACTTGGTGTGTGTTCTTCTTCTACGTGTAAACAACAACAAGTTTTATTTCAATGTGTTTGATTTGTAGAAAGTCATGCTGATCTTCAGCTGGGACTCTGTAGGACAGAGATAAAGGTTTTCTTTCTAAAGGCTGGACTGCGAGCCAGGAATGCAGTGCAACCTTGAGTGGCTCAAAACGCTGTTCTCAGCTTGTACTTATCTCAGAGTCTGGCTGATAGTTTAGCACTGCAGAATAAGAAGGAAAATATATATGTACCGAACACAGGACGAAGTGCTACTCTGTTGTTTTCGCTGTCCGTAGAGAGACTCATGTAAATACTCACTCTATTTGCTTTGCCTTAACAGACGTTTCTGCTCTTATTGTGAATGATTCATCAGTGCAAATTATTCCAAAGAAAAGAAAACACACCTTACCTTTGTCTGCCATATGCTCATTCTTTATTTATATCAAAGCAAATCACAGTCAAATGATCCCGTTACAGAGTATAATTACATCTCAGATTGTGTTTAGCCATTATTACTCCAAACACACAGTAATCTGCTCTGACAGAGCTATATGTTATTATAGCGCTCCTATTAATCTTGCACGAGGTGAAATACGTTTGCAAAAGCAGATCGGGGAAATACTCTATACAATATGTATTGATATTTTAATCAGCTGTGGCAAAATTAATTTCACCATGATTGCTTACATTTGAATTTGCATGTACTTAGTCTAAGTTATTTATTTTTATAGATTCCTGTTTTATTAAAATAGGCCGTACAGCCCTTTATTTGCAAAACATGCCATGTTTCTGCTGGGAGTATCTCTGTGTGTAGTTTGTTTTTCCAAGAGCTGCAGTGTGAATGTGATCATGAATCTGTGCTCCTTAGTTGGGGTCACAGATCATAATTTCCACAACACAACTGAAATGAAGGTACACGTATAGAAGGCTCAGTGAAAGTGTGTGAGCGATGCAGAACAGATCAAATGCCTCACCCTTATTAAATAGTTTGTCTGGCTGATAACACTGCACTGTGACAGCCACACCCACACAACCCCACAACACAACATACTGCACCCATCACAACTTACTGCGGCCGTCAGCGCATTCCACTACCTGCCCATGTGTGAGAGAGAGACAGACAGACAGACAGACAGACAGACAGAGAGAGAGAGAGAGAGAGGAGAGCAGGGGGCAGGGAAGGAGGCGTCCACCGCTTGAGTGTCTTTGTGTCTGTCTGTTGTACAAGAGTGTTTGGGTGGGGAGGGCAGAGAGGCGTTTACCCCTGGAAGAGACCTCGAGTATTCCACTGAGAGAAGATCAACTGCATTATCAGACCTTATTACACGGCTCTCTGGGATACTCGATTGTGATTGGTCAATGGCGGCATTCTGCGGTCAAATATTTTAACTGTGCTTTAACTCTGCTAAATTGTATCAAGCGAATTCATTCATAACTTGTTTGTGTAAATGAATCATTTAATAAATGATTCACCAGTTCATTTTCATCACTCCACTTTTTATTTTTTTAGTAATTTTGAAATTTTTTTCAAATGCTGCTTTTTTATCGCTATGCTTTTGATGCAGTTTTATAAACTAGAATGCTTCTAGTTTTGTTAGTTGTATTCAATGTGAATGTGTTAAAATGTAATCCCATCTGACAAAACTGTTCTAAGAACATTTGTTAACATTCCCATTAAGTTATGAAAACATCATCTCTGAATATTCTCTGAACATCCAAAAGGTTTTTTTTTTTTTTTTGTTATTATTGTTATGCGGACATTAAGAGCACATTTCTTATAACTTTGCAAACATACTAGGAATGTTATATTTGAATATTCTCTGAACATTCTGAAACAAGTAGTAACATTTAAATAAATAAATAAAGTTCAAACTAAAATGTATCAGAAATAAAACATTCCATGAATTCGGTATACATAATGTTTAATGTGCTAATGTTTTGAGAACATTATTAAGCACCAAATAACTCTGAACCAATGTTCTGTTATTGTTACTGGAAGAATGTTTGTTCATAACTTTGGCAGACAAATTTCTGAAAATGTTCCTTTTTAGCTGTGATGTTTTACGGTATATAATGAAATAAATAGATATGTATCACTTAAATAGCTTCATGTTAGTTATCCCTGTAAAGTTTAATGAATTACTTTTTAAAAGGACATTTAACTTTAGTTTAACTACTTTAAATTATGACTAGCCCCAGAAACCACAGGTTCATCCCAGCAGGCACAAAACAGGCACACAACGTCATAAGACGCTGATATTTGGTTAAATTTCTGTTGCGATGTCAGGTGACTAAAATTCAACGTAAATTCAACGTCTAATGTCAATGTTAAATTGATGTCCAATACCGACGTCAGCTGATGTTGAGATTTTGTTGTTTTTAGGTTGTGCAACCAAAATCCAATGTTAAGTCAACATCAAATTGACGTCAAATATTGACGTCAACCCGATTTTCATTTTCAACCAAAATGCAACGTCTGTCCGACGTCATGTCCAACGTCAACCTGACGTTACATAGACGTCTGGTGCCTGCTGGGATGTATCTCTACTGATAACTCGAGATGCCTTTGTGTGACACGTTTGATTCTTGGCGCATCAGAAGTCTAGAAGTGTGTTTTTCAGGTAAACACCAGTAAAAGGCTCCTGTCTCTGTGTGTGTACTTGAATGAATGTTTTAACAGCGCTCAGAGATCAGCTGCAGTCAAATACGCACTAAAGCGATCACAGCTGAGGACTTTTTGGAGTTGCATCAATATTTGATGAGCAACCTGGTTGAAAAGAGTCGAGGAGCATTTCCACGTTCCCTCATCCTGTTCATTCACCGCAGCGGCACGTAAACGGCCCCATCTGAACATATTTAGGTGGGAAGACAGCAACAACCCCGAGAGCAGGTGTCGTTCTGTTCCTCTTTTATATTTATACACGTTTATGGAAAATATAAAGCGGCAAGAGAAAAGTGAAGCGTGCTGAACGTTCGCCTCATTCACCACCGAAACGACCGCCGCATAAAAGGCCCTTTCAGACGAGAGAAAATAAGAAATTGTGCGTCTTTGTGCGAGAGAAGTGGCGGTGTGCCGGGACTGGGGCAGAAAGTGTTTTATCCTGCTAAAGGTTTTGTGTGTATTTGGTTAGTTACGGCAATTACGGTCACTAACTGACAGCCAAACGCATGCGGGAGAGCGAACGGACTGCCTCTGCGCGCAACACTCACTGTCGAACATCTGCTGAGAGATTTGCATATTAATTAACCCATATTAACTCTAATTATTCTGGGAAATTATCAAATAAATTAAATTTTCTAATTTTAACCTTTCCTTTGCTTGACGGATGTGAGAGCCGGAGATACCCCTGTTACCCCGCGCTCACCTGCACAGATGCCCCCGTCTCTTCTCTCCTCTCAGTTCCCCTTTGCACCGGGGCTCGACATGAAGGATTTTTTATTTTATTTTTTGGCCCAGAAGTTCAGATTTGGGCTTGCCCTGACAAAATTTCCATCCACTGCCCCCACCACAAACAGGATAAACAGATGCTTTTGGAATTGTGTGTACTGTATCAGCATTCTTAAAATATATTTTTAATGTAATGCAGTTTTTTTTATGTAAAAAATGCATTTAGAGTATATTTGCAAACATATATATATATATATATTTATTTTTTCTGTGAAGCATGACTTTATAATCTATTTTAAATTAATTTATTACTTTAGTTTAATTTATTTACTTAATTTATTACTTTAGTTTTAATTTATTTATAGCACTTTTCACAATACACATTGTTTAAAAGCAGCTTTACAAAAAAAATCATTGAATCTATACATTTACAAACACTTTATATGTGAAAAAAAATGATAACTTATTTTGAATTAATTTATTATTTTATTGCTTCATTTTGAAAATGTTGTATAATTTTCAAGTCATGTCAAATTTATTTATATATCAATTTTCACATTGTTTCAAAGAAGCTTTACATAAAATCATGATGTTAATGTTTATAATATATCTTCATGCCTTGTTGCATTTATCAGATTAGAGCTGGACAATAATATAGTTACATTTTGCAAAGATATAAACAATCAAGCAGTTGAGATTCGTTATATAGTGTATATATATTGCCCTATGCAAGTATTCTGTATGTATAAAGTTGGACATACATATGTATCCAACTATATATAAAGAGCTGGGTGAAGATGTAGTTATATTTTGCAACTAAAAAAAATATCATGCTATACCTACAAAATTAAAAAATTACTCATTTATAT
This sequence comes from Spinibarbus caldwelli, assembly GCA_039654775.1. Lineage (NCBI taxonomy): Eukaryota > Metazoa > Chordata > Actinopteri > Cypriniformes > Cyprinidae > Spinibarbus > Spinibarbus caldwelli. The sequence goes on along the minus strand of CM077236.1, from coordinate 1,417,393 downwards.
CATCCGGTGTGACTTACTTGATTTGGCACAATTTGCCACAAAAGTGTTCAATGCATAGAAAAAATAAGGCATAAAAGCATGTGTATGTTATTTTTAAGATGCATTGATGCGTCTTTGGTCAGTTTGGCTGAATCTCTCTCACGTTGGCTCTGGGTTTTCTGTATTGTTGCCCTGTACACACAGATTTTCTTGCGTCATTTATCCCGGGGTGGGCGAGAGATCTTTTGTGTGCATGTGTTTTTTGGTTGGCTCATGGATGGAGAGGGGGGCGACCTGGAGCAGCACAGATGGTGGAAGCAAGCGGGCCGGGCTGGTCCGGTCCGAGCAGCTAAACCTTCAGCCTTTCCAGCCTGTTGCTCCGGCCCCGCAAAATAAATGGGACTTTAATTCAATTAGAGTCCGGCTACTGTGGCCGCCTCACGGCAGAAATTATTGAACATATCCACCCCCTTCCTGAAACACACCCACTCGGGCCGTCCTGGATCCGCTCACAGACACAGGAGTTGTTTTACACATCGCTGAGTTTCTCCATTCACTAGCCTCTCAAAGCTGCTTCACTCTTTCACTCGTCTTTTGTTTGCTCTCGGCTGCTGCCCTTCTGTCCCTTTCTCTTCACCACACCACCCCATTTCGTCTTTCACTCCCTTTCTTTCTTTGCACATTTTTTTTTTTTTTTTTTTTTTCTTGAGGCGTTGCACGGCTTCCCCAAAACCCCCATATCAGACTGGAAGAGTTTCATATGAAAACAGTTCATGGACATAAAAGCAAACAACTTGCAAGCTTGCAAAATAAAAAAAATAAAAAGATAATTTTTTTTGATAAACATTATAGGTACAAATTATGCTTCTCCTGAGAAAAAGATCTCTGTAATCTCACGTGTCTCTTTTAAATGAGATCTCAACTTTGTCTCAAACATTTCTCATCAAATGATCTGGACTGCTCTCTGAATTCATCTTGAATCTCTATGGTCTTTCAGTATTATATGAAACATTTGTGTCTTTTTTTTTTTTGTTTGTTTTATTTTTACTTAGAAATATTAGGTAAAGAATAGACTAAGTTGAGATGCACAACAGATCTCGTCTTGTGAGCCATGAAAGAGCAACCTTTGAGTAATAACATTTTCCTTTGGGGTTGCATATACTACCAGTAGTAAAAACAAATAAATAATAATAATTGTCTTACAAATTCCTTCCTGAGAAAAGAACATAGTTTTTGTTGACATAAAAATGATTTATTTATAAATGAGTTAAACATTTAAATAAAATTGGGTAAGATAAGTTCCAATTAGTATGCGTTAACTAATGAGCAGTACATTCGTTGCAGTATTTATTCATCTTTGTTAACATTAGATAAAAATGGCAACTGTTCATTGTTAGTTCATGTTAGCTCAGGTCCAATAATTAATATTAACAGATATGACTTTTCGTTAACATTAACTAAATGCTTTAAGAGTATTTTTCATTGTTAGTTCACGTCAACTAATGTACTTGACTAATGTTAACAAATTGAACCTTGTTGTAAAGTGTTACCAAAAAAATTCCACATATAGATCATCATTGGCTCTTGCAATCTCTGAAACCTGAAGTGAAAGGAAAATGTGAGTGTTTAAATCTATTGTTGGAGCTCAAACACTCATGCCGGAGGTGTTCAGGTGATCTGCATGTGTGAGGCAGCACGCGGAGGGCCGGTTATCTTCAGCACGGTTCACGTCTGCTCCCATTAGCCCTGACAACTCGAGCGCAGTGTGTAGGTTTACCTGCGGGGAGTCTGTCACCTCCACACACACACACACACACACACACACAGCGTCAGGGCCACAGGCTGGTCTCTGGGCTCCTCTAGGAGCCGTGTGTCTGCGCCGGACCGCTGTGAGGCCCTCAGGTTGGGCTTGTGTTGCATCGAGAGAGAAACCCACCCTGGAGCACTTTGGGAATTTCAAAGGTACTAAACTCCTCAGACTCGTGCAGATTACTGGATTCAATGAGGAAAAGAAAGCAGAATACTTATTGTTTATTTATTTTTTTTATCTGCCTATATTTCTGGCTTCATTTTGAGGCTTTTCTGCAGTTGACATAAGAATCCATTGGATTTTAAACAGATTTTCCTGCTGATAATGAATTGGAAAAGACTGTAGCTCTTTCATTAGGGACAAAAGGACAGAATTTGTGGTTTGATGAGCACAGTTTTCATGACACATTTCCTTTTCAAACAGGAAGTTGAGGTGAGGAATATCAAAAGGCTCACCACTTTTTATTTGCATAACTGAGTTTATTTACCAGTACAATATGTATCAATACACTTATAGTTTTTGTTAAAATTTTGAATTAGAGTGTATTTATATGTTCTGTTTATAGTATATTTGTATGCATTGTTTTATCTGTTTTAGTTTATTTCAGTAGTTTAAGTTCAGCTAATGCCAAGTTCACACTGCACGATTTTAGCATGATTTTTCACTTGCCGACAGGTTTTGTGAAATCGCTAACAAATGCCTGAAATCGGAGGCAAATTGGTGCTCGTTCACGTGAGTGACAGTCACGCAGTGTGAATTATCAAAGACACGATCTGAGAGAATCGTCGATGCGTCGTTGACGCCAGTGAAATATTTGACATGCTAAATATCTGGAGCTGTCGGCGATTCACAGTCCTGCGTGTGAAATGAGTTCTGACTGAAACATACATCGGCGATGACCTACAGCCTACAGCCAAGATACAGGGCAGCGGAAGTTTGGGGAGGACTTTTTTTATTTCTTTTTTATTAAGCAATTACTTATGTATAAACAACGTGGCAATATCAGTACATTTTTGCATTAGAATATACAGAACAGGTACAAGAAGATATATATATATATATATATATATATATATATATATATATATATATATATATATATATATATATATATATATGCCTAATATAATATATACACACACAAACGTGTTTTTTTTATAAAATAAAAAAAATAAATAAAATTAAACATAAAAGGGTGTTAGGGTTTTTCCTGTAAATAATATTCTTCTATAAAAAACAAAAGATTTACTACATTTTTATTTTTCATCACTTTGAGGGCTTTTGTAGGCTAGAAATAAACTCGTTATAAAAAATGCACAAAACGTTTGTTTCACTTTCAAGTACTTAGATTTGTGTATATAAAATTTTCCCAGCAGAAGTATGTTGTTAAAAAGGAAGTCATCTTTAAGTATTGTGTGTTCGTGGAGAACTTATAGACCATAATATCAGCGTGATCTTGCATTATTTCCTCACTTCTCATGTGCGTTTGGCTGTAGTTTGCGGAGCAGACAGAGTTGTCGGTGATTCTTCCTATTGTAAAAGCATGCAGTGTGTAACCTCTTGTCGCCGATCCATCATGCAATGTGAACACAGCAGCAACTGACTGCTACCCCAGATAGTCGTGTTATGTGAAAACAACGGTGATCCGATGAGTTTGAAAATCATGCAGTGTGAACTCGGCATAAGTGAAAATAAGAACGTTTTTATGTATTTTTTTTTATTAGTTTACTTCAGTTAACATTTTATTTCAATTAACACTTTTTTTTTTTTTTTTTTTGGTTTTATTTTTTATTGGTTTTAGTGTTAGTTAACTATAAAAACCCTGAATTCATTTTACAGAGAATTTCTGTAAAAATGTGGGTGATTTCGGATTATTTTTGTGCTGTTTTGCAAGAAGAGAAAGTCTCTTTTAAATGTGCTGCTTTTTTTAAAAAATTTTTTTTGTGAACAGCTAAGAGTGCAGATAGTTTGTCACACTTTTAACATCTTTGAATAAGTTCCTTTGGTTTGTAGTCTAAGTGTGTCTAAGTGTGTGTTTGCATTGAGAAAGCGACCATCGGAATCAATACCATCTCGCGCGGCCCTGCGATTATCAGCCACAGAAATGACAGGCCTGTCTGCGAGCGGCGCGTAGGTTAAGCCCAACATTAACGGTGACTGGGGCAATTAGGAATGTCATTTTAATTATCTGTGGCATCGGAGTGAGAGATGTTCCTTTTATTTGTTTGAAATCAAAAGCAGAGGAGCAGGTAGCATCGGCGCGAGAATGGCAGCCGTAATCGCCTTTGTTCCCTTTGACACTCGCAGAAGACGCCGACGAATAGAGAGTGTCATCAGAGGAGAACTTAGCCGGCAAGTAAACATTATCGTTTCTTTGTGTCTGCGCTCTGGAAACACAAAAGACTGATTAGAGATGAGGTGAGGAATCACTGTAATGGCTGCCGTGACATTAGCAGGTTGGAATTATTGTGTTGAAGAGCACAATACCGGCGTGTGATAGGCTGTCTGTCAGCCAAACAATGCTCTCGCTCCGGAGTTTTTACTCAATCTGAAGTTCTACCCAACCCATCATTATTTATCGGCCTTTTCAAATCTTCCAGCAGCGAGTACAAAGTTGATGGATTTTGTTTTTAACTTCTCAAGATGTCATTTCTACTTTGTAGAAGCGCTGTCTCTCTCTTTCTGTCTCTCTCTTTCTCTCCTTCTGTCTCTCTTACCCATTTTCCGTAACCTGTTCATGAACACATGCTCACTCATTTTGAGAACTTCTTTTAACATCCAAATGTCTTTGTGCTATCACAATCTGCTCTGATGTGATGGTCAGAAGGTATTTAACTGTACACTACCGTTCAAAAGTTTGGTGTTGGTAAAGATGATTTTGAAAGAAGTCTCTTCTGGCTGCATTTACTTGATCAAAAATACAGTTAAAATTGTAAAATGTTATTTAAATTTCAAATAGCTGTTTTCTATGTGAATATATTTTAAAATGTCATTTATTTCTGTGATCAAAGCTGAATTTAAATAATAAATTTAATATGCATTCTAATATGCTGATTTTCTGCTCAAGAAACCGCATATCTGATTATTTTCAATGCTGAAAACAGTTGTGCTGCACATTGTTTTTATGGAAACCGTGATACATTTTATTTTTCAGGATACTCATATAGAAAGTTCAAAAGAACAGCATTTAGTTTTAAATAGAAATCTTTTGTAACATCATAAATGTCTTTACTGTCACTTTTGATCAATTTAATGCATCCTTGATGAATAAGGATGTTTCTGATTTGTGAGCATGCAGTTAAAGTGGCCGATGCGAAGCCCATGTTTTTGCTCCAGAACCGCCTTTTCTGCGGTCAGACTTGTGGAAGTGTTCCAGCACCGGTAGCCCGTCCAGAAATATTGCGTCCGGTCGCTGGGTGTTTTGAATGTAAATGTGTTGAAGGTATATCTGGACCACACATCAAGTCTGAATGTCTCACTTGGCTTTTCTATTCTTATTTCCTCCCTCCCTCCCTCTTTCTCTGTCTCTTTTCTTGGGTTCTTTCTCTCACAGAGAGCATTACTCAGTCTGAACTTGCCTAAACCCTTGTGGTCACACCTCTTGAAAAGGTTTTGTTTCCCCTGTCAATTGGTATTCAGCCCAGGTCACATACGCACACACATACACCGTTTTCATTTTAATTTGCACCTGTTGTGCAGTTGTTCGGGAGGCAAGTGCAGACCAGTGGATTAGCCAAAGATCATGTTAGGAACAGATATGCCTAGTGTAATCTTTTTGTCCACAGGGGACTGTTAAGATAGACTGCGCTTAGTGTGTGTGTGTGTGTGTGTGTGTGTGTGTGTGTGTGTGTGTGTGTGTGTGCTGGCATACTCTCGATCTCCAAACTAAACAATGCACAGATGAAAATAAATATAAATCTACATGGAATGCCTTCCTTTATTAACTCATCCCAGAGGAGTTTAATACTTATTCATAGTTTATGTATCACATACATTCACAAGCTCAGTGATAACTTAATAATCTGTAATACTGATTATCCGTTTGTATATGTGTTTTAATGACAGTGTTGGACTATGAGAACGTTGTAGAAACTGGATCAGAGACGGAAGAGGAGGACAGACTTCTGGTGTCAGAGGAGGACGGCTTGCTCAATGGGGCGGGGAGTCCAATCAGCCTCGTCAATCATGAGTCTGTGGCTCCACCCTCTCCGACCCTGGGTCACACACTGCTGAGGAAGACTGTGGATGATGAAGATGATATGAAGGACAGTGGAATAGAGAACGTCTGGCACGAAAACGACTTGCTGAGTGCGTCAGTCGATGGTACCGGTGAGTTACGCCCACTTTCTTTATGAAAACACACCCCTTCCATCAAAGACACACCCTCTTTTATCTTGGTTGCACCCATCTTCACTAAGACGCATCTTTTCTCCTAGACATGCACATCTTCTCCTAGAAACACCCTTTCATCTCTTAGACACACCCGTCTTATCTCACACGCCCTCCTCTCTTAGTAACTCACATCTTCTCTTAGACACACCCTCAACTCTTAGACATGCCCATCTTCTCTTAGACACACCCTCAACTCTTAGACATGCCCATCTTCTCTTAGACACACCCTCTGTCCTCTTAGACCCACCCCTCCTCTCGTAGCCATGCCTATCTTCTCATAGACACACCCACTATCCTCTTAGACACTCCCCTCCTCTTGCAGCCACACCCATCACATCTTAGACACACCCTCTCTTCCTTAGACACGCCCCTCTCATCTGTATGTTATCCCTGATATTTTGTTGAAGCCTGCTCTCAGTTCCAGTGCAACTACAGCAGAACACTTCTCTTTAATTATCACATAAGACCTGTTTCTGCCTGTAATCGTCGGAGGTGCATTCGGCCTGGTTTGCAGAGCATCATTGGTAATTGCAGTAATAGCAGAGTGTCGCATATCCGTGTAAACGCAGCTCCCGCTTTCCTCCTGCAAGCATCATTGGTGCGGGAGGCGCAGTCAGAGACACAGAGAGATAAATACTCTTAATGAGGGAGAGAGGTAATCATTAAGGGAGGCCAGGCTGCTGCTCAAGTCATTAAGAATCTTAAATGAAATTTTTATTTTTATGATAGCCATTTACATGTGTAATAAGAGTCAATGATTCTTAGAAGCGTATGACAGAAACATAGGAGTGTGAGAGCCCATGGAAGACAGACCATCTAAATGAGCACTTCTTTGCTATTCATTTTTGCTAATGAACTAGCTGTGCACAGAGCCGAGAGAAAGAGGGGGCGTTCGCTAGTCTAAAAATTTAATACGCCCCAAAAAAAGCCAGGGTAGTGGCATTAGGAATATTATGAAGTCTGATTTTCCTTCAGGAGAGCAGCCGGCTTCATTATTTACAGCGGTTTGGAGAATCCAAGCTTTTTTGGCTGTCTTTAGTCCAGGATTTCTCACACTTCTTTGAACTAAAGGCACCTTTCATGACCCTAACAGTTTGAGATGCCATAGAGTACCACAGAAATGGGAATCGTGGCCACCCATTTTCATAAGCCCACATCCACTGTTACATATGAGAGTAAAATAACACTGAATGTGGTCTTACGAAGTGGTTATATTACTTTTATGTTATTTTTAGATTTTTTTTTTTTTTAATTTAGATTTTAGATAAAGTTTTAGTAATTTTGTTTTTATAATTTTTATTACTTTTTATTTTATTGTAGTTATTTATTTATTTATTTATTTGATTAAAGTTAGCATTTTTTTAATTAAATTTTTTTAATGGTTTTAGTTTTAGTTGTTTTAGTACTTTACCGAAAATGAGAAATACCTTGGGAAGTACCTTAATATTTTATTTTGGTTAACAATTATTTTATTTTAGATAACTTTTTACTTATTTTTTATTTATTTTTAGTTAATGATAACCCTGCCCCACTCTAAACCAACTCTAAACCAACTACAGTCCTGTGTTTGCAATTACGGTTCTTGTATATATTTGAATATTAAGTAAACAAGTTTTAAAGTATACTTTGATAGCCAGTGATATATTTGTTGTTATTATTTTTAACATGATGCCACAAATGCTGTTGATAGAGCTTAACTTATATTGAACCCGGAACATTCCTTTAATTTGATAAACCCTCTTGGAGCCGGAATGTCTGTGATTCCGCTGTGTTGCAATTCCATGATGTGTGTGTGTGTGTGTGTGTGTGTGTGTGTTGTGATAAAAACCACTGCCATGTTTCTGCGCTGCTGGGGTGACGTTCATTAGCTCCAGAGGAAGACGCCAAAGTCTCTCTCTCTTTTTCTCTCTTTTGTGCACTCTTTCCAAACTTGTGGGCACTTTCCTTCTGCGTCTCTGTGTTTTTTCTCACATTTGGTGCCGGAGTGTCTGCACTGGTACCTCAGCACATAGCTCTGTCCTGAGATAAGCCCAGCACGCTCTCCCTCGCTCTTTTCTTGTCTGTTTGCTCCGGTCAGTCAGATTGCTTCATTGGTGTCGTCCTTGACTCGCTCTGATCTCCCATAATGCCCTTCACTAGTGTGTGACATTGTTATCACTGACAGAATCTTTAAATAAATCACCTGCGTTCCTCCCCATGCTTGTCTTTCTGTTTCCCCCCCCATCTTTTCTTGTATTTTGGATCCTTCCAAGGACCTCAGAGAGTCAGGAGGTTCAGACGGGAGCTGTGTGTTTTCACAGAGCACACTAACGGCCCGTACAGACATGAATGTTTTGAGAGTAAACCAAATAGATGGAGTGAAATCATCAGGAGGAATAGATTCAACACGAGTCTCCTTCAGAGGCCTGTTTACTCACCCACCACCTCAAAACTGATTTATCAGCCTGAGACGAGAGCACAACTCCCTCGGCTCTCCAAACTGAGGACTAGCTCACCTCCTACTGGAATATTTGCCCCTTGTCCCCCCCCCGAAACACTGATAGTAAAACTGATAGAAACAAGAAGGAGAACAAAGAAGAATCCAAACTCTGGGTTCCAGTAAAAGCTCTGTGCAGAAGAATGAGAAAAAAAAAAAAAAAGATGTTGGGAAAGATCAAAAGAAATTTAAAAATTCAGAAAAAAAGTGAATGAGTGCATACATGTAAAAAGAATAATTGAAAAAATAATGTTCTATTATAATATAATATATTGTTTTATAGTAATATACTATTGTTGTTGTTATTATTATTATTATTATTATTATTATTATTATTATTATTATTGCAAATAATAAATACAATAAATAATAAATAAAAACACATTTAGATATGTTATTTTAAATATATAGCTTTTTAAAAAAAATTGTAATATAGTTCCACAACATCTTTTTATTGTTGGAATAAATTACAATATATAAATTATAAACATAAATTATAAGGTGTTGATGCATTTAACACATTATATTTTATATTTTTACTGTATATATAGTTATATATATATATATATATATATATATATATATATATATATATATATATATATATATATATATATATATATATATATATATATATATATATATAAAAAAAAAAATTGTTGACATTTGCATTGTAGACCGTGATCACCAGAGAAAAGGTGATACAATTTCATCATATATATCAGTTGTATTATTAATATATGTTCACAGGTCACTTGCAATAGCAGGTGAAAACCCTGATAACTGATCTCAGAATGATGATGTTTAAAGCAGAGAGTTGATGCAGTGATGTGTTTCTGCGTTTGTGTTTCTCATGATGTCAGTGGTTTAATTAGAGACTCGGTGTTTGGTTTGTGTGCCAGAGACACGGAGCAGCAGCGGATCAGTGCACTGGAGATCAGAAGACTCATCCTCTCCGTCTCTCTCTCTATCTGTCTCTCTCTCACTCTGTTTGCTTGTTCAGGTGGATGGAACATTCTTGAGCTGATCTCTGAGTTTGCTCTCGCTTGTTTCCCAGCGCGCTCTGCTCTGTGTGTGTGTTCGTGTGATTGTTGTCAGTGTAAATAAGTGGGTCATTTTGAGTCCTACATGAGATGCAGAACAATATGTTTTCTGTCCAGATGTAGTGTGTCAGTGAGCTAATAGACTCTCCTCTCCTCCTGTCTGTCTCTCTTTTACAGATGAGCTGAAGGGAGACTATGACACTATGGGGCCCGATGCCGCTTTATTGCCGGTTGGGAACGGTACAGGTGAGTCATGTGACCATGTTGATTTGCTGTATTGATATAGAGTGCATTAGTCCCACCCACTTATTCAGCAGCCCTAGTTCCGGAAGTATTTTTCCTATTCATTTTTACCATAGGGATTTTTAAAAAAGTCTTTAAGCCATGAAACGTTATAAGGTTTTATTTGAAAGTAAAAGAAAATCAGACAAAAAGAAAAGAATGTGTGCTTAATGGCTTTAGTTAGGGAAAGAACTACAGTCCCATGAAGCATTACAAATGGAATTAAAAATGATTGAGAAATCTAAAACTATTCATTTAAAGTTGATTAGATCTATAGAAAAACATATTTTAAGTCGATTGCAAAATATGCATATATACAAATATGTAAGTATTTTGAGAGCATAGGGAGACTCAATTACATCATTCACGGTGCTTCATGGGAATGGTGCACTTTTCTCGCTGCAGCTCTCTGATTGGTGGAATTTTTGTACAGCATCATGGGTAATGTAGTCTTTATTGTGCTATTAAACATGGTTACATTAAAAATGTTGAATTAATACGAACAGATGGGTTCAACACAAGCATGTATCGTTGATTAGCAACCTCAGAGCTCACAACAGGTCTGTCTTTAAAGGTTTATCAATTATTGTTAAAAATCATTTCCCTATTGAGAAAATGCATGGAGATTTACTTCTGTTGTGCTCTATTAGCATGTCTGTGATGCAGCATTTCATGCAAACTGAAATGTCTAACTTAACAATGATTCCACTGCTGAGATTTACGCAGCAGAAGCACATCAACATTGTTCATCTGAATCCACAATCATCTGAGTGATTCCTGCTCTCTGTTTGACATCATCACACACACACAAGGGTTTGTTTTATGAGAACACCGTTAGGCCGTGTTTGAGCTGTCATCGCTTATGTAGTTCAGGAGGAAGGATGTGTAGTTTTAATGAAGCTTTCTAATGTTAGACACACACTCCAGAGATAAACGGCTCCGCTGTGTGGCCCACGATCCTCCTCTGCAGGGAAGGACGTTCTCGGCTCAAGCATCAGGAGCGGAAGGAAAACATTAGGACGTTGACTTTAGAGCGCTTTCTTCTGCGAGCGCGAACTTTCCCAAATCGCATTTCAGGCCAAAATTTAATTTGTGCGCAAACTCGATTTGTTTAGATCATGTAAGCAGCAAAACCCACATCAGCGAGGAGCTAAACGTGTTCATTTGTCGGGCCGCGGCGCTCACGCGTGTTCACGTGAACGATAGATAGCGAGGCAGGTCTAGTAATGAGAGAGGAGGGAAATCATTTGCTCTGTTAAATAATGTTAAAGGGCTGCCGGCTCTCTGACATTTCAAGACATTTTTGACAGCGACACAGCCCAGCGGCTCGACCTTTGCACAAATGAGACGATAAAATGTTTACTGTCAGACAAACCTCAGTGCAGAGTTTATACCTTACACAAGCTCATCCTAATTAAAAAGTAGCTGATAAAACTCAAGCCGCACATGCACTCTCTCTGCTGTAATATTTAACTTGTCTGACGAACGGGTGAGAGCTATTTATTCTCCGTTAGATAATATTCTGTTACATAATAACGTAAAACACCTTCGGTTTCCTGTTTCTGCTCTTGTAGAGAAATGATGTGGAGAAATAATTATGAAGCTGTCTTTGTGTCTATTTTGTACATACACTAATTTTCCATATGAGCACCTCCCAGTGCAAATTTTATTGCTCAAAGGATGTTTTTTTTCACATCTCAGTACTCACTTCTCAATGATGTTTCTTGTTGTTCTCAGATGTTTTTCCTAAGCTTTGCAAATGAGTGACTAGTTGTCATCCAGTAAGAGTACAGAGCTGTAAAATGCATGTGGAGCAGCTCGATCATTTGATGAGATTCACATTGAGATCTCCGACTTTTGCTGACTTTGATATCTTAGCAAATCTGAGCACATTGTTGAGATCTCTTCTGAACCTTTAGAAGAGACACAAGAGATTACTGGATTTTTTATTTATTTTTTTTCTCAGGAGAAACATCTGAGAAGCAGGAAAACTCTTTATTCAATCTCACTGCTGTCTTTAAGAAACAATTGAGATTTTAAAGACATTTGAATTTTCTTTCTGTTGGCATTTTCATGACGATTTTCAATTGCCAAAAAACACATAGCCTCAGCCCTATTGTCAAAATTTTCCCTCATTTTTAACGTAAATATCAGAATCCACCTAGTTAGGAGTTCGATTAGCGAAGTGATGTTGGGATTTCAGCAAACGTTTCAGCTCCTTGTCTGACTGCCTCTAATACACTTAAAAGTAGAAAAAAGGGTTTATCGTTAAAAGCTTTTCCACAATTCCAATGCTTCTCCTGTTAGATTAACTCATATTTCTTATTTTAGTGGCCATTAGGTGGCTAGATAAGGCAGTAATTTAGATGTATCCCTCCCAGAACATTTCTCTAATGTTCCTGCGTTCTTTTTTATCACAGCTGCTGCCGCATGTTTCCATCACCTTCCAGTGCACCATATTTTTCACATGCAAGCAAGAATCCAGGTTTTATTTAAACGCTGCCTCTTTCTTTGTTTCTAGTGAAGAGCGTTCACTGCACTACTGACTTTGAGGATTTCTTTGGGAAGCGTAAACTGGTGGACAGTGAAAGTCATGTGGTCAGCATTGCCGAATACCTCCAGAGAGGAGACACAGCCATCATCTACCCCGAGGCACCGGAGGAACTCTCGCGCTCTCGCCTCGCCACGCCCGAAGCCAACGGACACGAGGAGAACGGTGAGAATGTCGGGCAGCTGTTGTCGCCGTCTGATTGGCTGCATGCCGGAGTGTTTACCTTTAGAGCGAGGTGCAGCTGTCCGAGTGGTGAAATCATGAACCCTAAATTTCCCGTCCCAAGGGGGGCAGCCGGGGCGCATTACAGCGCATACTTATCTTATGAAGAACGTGTGAAAAATTAGACGTGCGAGCCACCAGAAGTGATTACAACGGAGAGAACACAACTGGCCCCTAAACGCCATCAGCAATCGCTCTGTGTTCAGGTTTAAACAACTGCTTTTAGCCGGTTAAGGTTAGTAGCAGTTTATTCCAACACAATCCAAAGAAGTCAAGGCCAATTCTGTGGCTCCCAGACCCGGATTTAATTTTGGACACCAAGTGGTGACCCATATACAAAAACCGTAATGTTACCATAAGCTGCATAGAACCAACACAAACACAATTTTAATATAAGAATGTTTGGTAACACCTTACTTGATGCCTTAATGTGTAATGCAAAGTGTGTTATAATGTATTATATCTTTCAGAAATGATGGTAACCAAAATATTTGCAGATTTCTTGTTATAGTGCAATACATTGTTTTAATGCATAATACTTTCTAAAGGTGTAAAAAAAAAAAAAAAATAGGTAAGAAATATAATGTATTCTGACTGTGGTTAAAATTATTCATGAGATCATACAATATATTATGAGTTGCGTTAAAAGGCATAATTAATGCATTGAAATGCTGTTATAATTTATTATTATATATAAAGGCTTCGAGTAAAGTGTTAAATGTTTTTATATTAATATTAAATATGTTTCTTTAATATCTACAGAGCAGAGGTGGCTAGTGGCTAAAACAATGCTATAACTGCAATTATCATATAAATGAGATGGACACAATTTAGTACATTTATTTTCAACTTAATTTCATAATCTATTTCTTTAAAATGTGCACAATATTTATATTATCCATTCCCAAAATGCTCATATTGAAATTGACCACCTTTTTTTAAAGTTATTGGCCAATGCCATCATCTTAAAATGGTTAAACATCATCCTAATTATGGGCCTGGCTAACATATCTGTCTGTCACTAGTATGTTCCCACTTTAGGAGTGGAAAATAGTTTAAAAAATGAATGTGTTATATTTCTTCCATCACATAAAGCCCATGAGCAAAACTCGGCGAATTGTGTGAATCCGAACGACCTACTGTGTGTGTTCATGCATTGGCGTGAGTGCGTGTGTGGGTGGCAGTGCCAACTTTGACGGCGGCACACAGTGGAGCAGATTGTACAGATACCTCCTCATAACACCCTGGGCACAGCGCCCATTCGCTGCCATTGATTTGCTGACCTTTTGGCCCGCTGCCCTTCTCTCTCTGCTGCAGACCTGCCACCTGGAACTCCAGATGCTTTCGCCCAACTGTTGACCTGCCCCTACTGCGACCGGGGTTACAAACGCTTGACTTCCCTAAAGGAACACATCAAGTACCGGCACGAGAAAAACGAGGAGAACTTTGCCTGCCCTCTGTGCAGCTACACGTTTGCTTACCGCACTCAGCTGGAGAGACATATGGCCACACACAAGCCAGGACGAGATCAGGTGAGCTGCACTTCCTCTCTCGCTCTCTCTCCGCCTCGCTCTAGCTCTATATCTAATGCGCTGTATTCCCTCGGAGAAAAGATATCATTTTGATTGGCAATCATTATTAATTTTTCATGGCATTTTGAAGATGCAGATCTTTTAATGGTTATAGCCTTAATTGAGGTCTAAATGGTTTTTTGATGGCCTGCTCTGATATGATTCTGCAGTCTTATATTCACGATCGAATGACTATGTTAATTTCCAATTTAGAATTTGTATCCGCTCTTTAGGTTTTCTTTTTTATGTTCTTTAAAAATCAGTTTCTCTGCGGTGACAGAGTAACACATCATCATTTCCATGTGTGTAAATGATAAACATGAGCTGAGCACTCTGCGTTTTTTCTCTTAACAATCTGTCGCAGCATTATTTACACACATTAAATGGGTTGTTGTGGCTGTCGTGTCAAATATAAGACACATTCCCCTGTATAAACTGGTAGATACATCGGGTCTCTACTGGCAAATAAAGCAGGTAAAAGCAAAGTGACACGCTGATCACTCTAGAGACTGAACCACTTGAAACTTATCTTTATGACTCAAAGCGCAGTGTGACATCAGAATTGCTCCTGTAATCAACGGAGATGAGGTACAGCAGCTCTTTTATCTCTCAGACATGACGTTCTGACTAGAACAGAATGATTTGATACACAACGAGCTGCCAACTTCTTCACCTGATGCCACGAGCCGCTCAAAACATGAACAGATGGCCCATTCTGCACCCGTGACCTCTCTAATCCACAAATTACTTCCTATTTGTTGGTCTTTGTTTGTGCGCTTCATATTGAAAGACTTTCCTGTTGAAAATTTGCTGTTGTCTGAAAATCCGATGGCCATTGAAATCTGTCCGTGATGTGCAGTAGAGCGCTCTATGTGTGTACGTGACTCTGGTTTACCGATCCTTGCTAAGCCCAATAACATGCATATACCCAATCAAATGCCCCGCCCACGTCATGCTTGACACACTTTGTGTAAGTGCATCACGCCGGGCGGAAAAATCCCTCTCCTCTCGCTGCTGCCAGTCACAATTAGGCCGACGGAGTGACTGTATCACATCGAGGGTGATGGTGGGACCAAAACCTGCCTCCATCCTCAGAGGGAAGGTGGGGGGCATAAAGCAGCTGTTGCTGTTTGTTTATGCGACTCAGCAACATATGAGCGAATGGTGGGGTCCCTCCCCGCCGTGGGCCGCCCGGCTCCCTGCTTGATGTTTGAAGGTTGCCGCTGTTTGAACAATCCTCCCTGTGTCCTGTGCTTTATGCCATCTGTCTCCAGCGGAATGCGGGCCTCTCTCTCTCCCCACCAGTTGTCGGAGCCGATCATGGGCGGCGCTCACAGGCCTTTTGTGTTCCTCTGCCCGTTCGACATACTCACCTCCCACTCTGAATTAATTGTGCTCGCCTGGTGCGCTCTCTGCTTCTCTGCACTGACGCCCGTATTGTTGTTGTTGTTATTATATTTTGATTTTCGAGGCTCTGCTTTGAATTGCAAATGCGAGGGGCACAGTGCTCATGTTCTACCTTTGAACAGCAAATGAAGTGCCTGCCTACGAGCCGCATTCACGCATTATTAAAGAGACGTTTGAAGCCTTTAAACAGTCTACAAATTTGTGTCCAATTATGAAATTGCAACATTTATGCGAGCCCACCTTTTTGCGTAATGAACTCTTTGCACAGGTATCTGAAGGATGTGTTGGTTAAATATGCGTGGTTTATTTGGAACGATTATGCTAAATTCGATGAAGTGGATCATTTCTGCCTCCCTAATGAGGAAAAAAGTCTTAAAAATAGGATTCTTTTTGTTCTTTTTTTTTTCGCTGCCAATGCAGCGTTTCTGGCTCTAGAGTCAGGAAATGAAAAGGTATGAGATGCTCTGTTATCGCTGCTCAGATGCACCCAACCAAAGCAAGATGCCGCTTTACAACAGGAGCCATTTGGCCCGTCATGAAATTATTCACTGAAATCTTGCCTGTTGTTTGTTTGTGCAAGAGAGGCTCATGTGAATATTTTCTCATCCACAGCACCAGATTCTCAACCAGGGTTCTGGCAACCGCAAGTTCAAATGCACTGAATGTGGCAAAGCCTTCAAATACAAACACCATCTAAAGGAGCACCTGCGGATACACAGTGGTACGTCCTTTTCTTTCTTTCATAACTCATTGCCTTAGATAAGAATGTTCTTGATTCTGCATCAGAATGAATGGGTTCTTTCTTTGTCATCTCTTCATTAAAGAAGTTTTATTAGATGAAAAGAGGGAACGCACTCATGACTTTGTCAATAAGAACATCTCTCGCTTCTTGATGTGATCAAATTCTTTGTCTGTCTTCACTGTAGGTGAGAAGCCATACGAATGTCCAAACTGTAAGAAGAGATTCTCACACTCCGGGTCCTACAGTTCACACATAAGCAGTAAGAAATGCATCGGACTGATCGCCATCAACGGCAGGGTGAGGAACAACCTGAAGACGGGTTCATCTCCAACCTCTGCATCGTCCTCCCCTACAAACACCGCCATTTCGCAGCTACGACACAAACTGGAGAATGGCAAACCCCTCGGTCTACAAGACCAGTCCAACCACCTCAGCATCAAATCTGAACCACTGGACTTCAACGACTATAAGCTGATGATGGCCTCTCATGGCTACGGTACAGGCAGCCCCTTCCTGAATGGTGGTGTGAGGGGAGGAAGCCCACTGGGCGTTCATAACTCCCAGAGTCCCCTTCAGCACCTGGGCATGGGAATGGAGGGGCAAATGCTGGGATACCCATCACTGGGAAACAACCTGAGCGAGGTACAGAAGGTCCTGCAGATCGTGGACAACACAGTTTGTCGACAAAAGATGGACTGCAAGCCAGAGGAGATCTCCAAGTTGAAGGCGTACATGAAGGAGTTGGGTTCCCACATAGAGGAACAGAAGCAAGCACTCACCTCTCCGGGTGGACCCCAGAGCACTCTTCCACTCATCAATCACAATGGTGCCACCAAGAGCATCATAGACTATACGCTTGAGAAGGTCAACGAAGCCAAAGCCTGCCTTCAGAGCTTGACCACGGACTCTAAGAGGCAAATTAGCAATATCAAGAAAGAGAAAGCAAATCATATACTAGATATAGGTATAGAGGACAAAATGCACGAGAATAATAATCTAATGTTTACACCCTTCTCCTGCCAGTATTGCAAAGAGACCTTCCCTGGCCCCATTCCTCTGCACCAGCACGAGCGCTACCTTTGCAAGATGAATGAGGAAATCAAAGCTGTGCTTCAGCCCGCTCAGAACGCCTCGACCAACAAAACCGGCTTGTTTGCTGAGAAACATGGCCTCTTGCACCCCTCCATCATCCCTGAGAAGGGCGTCAACGGCCCTATCAGTCCCTACAAGGACCACATGTCAGTGCTGAAGGCTTATTTCGCCATGAACATGGAGCCCAACTCAGAAGAACTACTGAAAATCTCCATAGCGGTTGGCCTTCCACAGGAATTCGTAAAAGAGTGGTTTGAGCAAAGGAAAGTCTTTCAGTACACTAATTCCAGGACTCCTCCTTTAGACAGGAACCATATGGAGTCTGGTCATCCGGTCTCCATTCACACGCCCACTAAAGACTCGTTAGGCATCCGTTCTCCGATGTCCCTAGTCAAAGGTACTGACCACATCACATCCCCCTCCATCCCCGAGCTTCATAGCAACATTAACAACTGCGACACCCCACTCAGGCTCTCCAAAACCCCTCAGTTCTCCAACCACAAGCCGCTGGGGGATAAGCTGGACCACTCCAGAAGCAACACGCCATCTCCTCTAAACTTGTCATCCGCCTCCTCCAAAAACTCCCACACTAGCTCTTACACACCCAATAGTTTCACCTCCGAGGACCTGCAGGCTGAACCTCTTGACCTCTCGTTGCCAAAGCTCATGAAGGAGCCAAAGCACATCTTGGCTGTGAAAAGCAGAACCAAGGTAAACAGCACCCCCACTGACCATAACCACGTCGTGACGCCTCGGGAGCATGCAGACGAGCCGCTCAACTTGGCTTATCTGTCCAAGAAGGAGTTTGGCAGCCCCAATGCAAGCAGCAATCTGGACAAAAGCTCGAGCCCCATGTTTGGTCTGAACCCCTTCGCTGCCAAACCCCTGTACACCTCTTTGCCGCCCCAAAGCGCATTCCCGCCCCCCACGTTTATGCCCCCGGTGCAAGCCAGCCTCCCGGGGCTGAGACCCTACCCCAGCCTCGACCAGATAAGCTTCTTGCCGCACATGGCCTACACGTACGCGGCGGGGGCGGCCAGCTTCGCCGAGATGCAGCAGAGGAGAAAATACCAGCGGAAGCCAGGGTTCCAGGTAAATAACAGACACTCTGTTTCATAAACCCTCAGGTCTTGTGTTTCTTTTTTCTATCCCTCTGGTGAGTGGCGCTCGGCTTCATTCAGACACTAATTAAAAGCCACTCAGAGCGGGAGAGGGGAACTCACCTCACGCCCAGCGGCGGATGAGGCAATGAAAGAGAACCGCGGTTCCTGTGGTAGACATCGATGCCTCTAGTGCCATACGCCATTTTTTTTAGTGATGACGGTTATGTTGCCAGCCCTTGAGTGGCTCGTCCAAGATACCGAGAGCAGGAAGCGTCAAAGTGGCGGGTGTTCATTGGTCTAGCGTAGATACGCCTGTGGCGCCGCTGCTCTTTTTCCCATCTCAGGTGTAAGAAACATCAGAGACATAGAGAGTCAGTGAACCTTAGACGTATCTCTTAATTTCTACCCCTTTTTCCATTTTGCTCCTTTTTTCCCCAATATTTCTACAGTGAGAAAAGCTGAAATGAGCTTGAGCATAAAGATTAATAATGCACACTCCCCATGTTCATTACAGCTCAGCGCTGAGGGCTGTTTAACATCGGGGAAACCATTCTGATAAAAAAGTATTAATAATGTTTCCTATTCTAAGTTATTAAATTAGATTTTAAAAATACAGCTAAGGGCATTTAGCTCAAATTGATTGCGGAACGATAGCACAGAGCTTTTTAAAAGAGAGTGCGCAGAAGTATTGTCAGTCCAGAGCCGGCTGTCCTTAATGAGGGCATCGTCGCTGCAGTTTTGACCATTTTGTGCCCCTCTTGATTTAATCATTACCGTTTGAAATTAGAGGACTGTGGCAATATTCCCTACTAAGACTCTCTTCTTATTGTTATTAGCTTCTAATGTAATAATATTTTTTCCCCATTAATTTAAGTTTAAGCCTATCGGGGTAATCTCTGCTCAGATAAATACTGCGCTAACACCCTTTCATGTATGAAATTAAACCAAATTTGAATGCAAATATATGGAATAAGGTGTGATTAAGAAGAGAGAAAGGCCTCATTTGCAATATCCTGCCTTTACATGCTTTTTTCAGGTTGCAAACATTTTAATGTTTAATTCGTATAAGACTACTACTCCAGTTTCAGCTGAGAAATGCAAATCTTATTCATATTTACATGGTAAATTTTAATCTCTTTGTTAAAAATATAGAAAATCATGAAATACATAGATGAAACAAGCAAGTTCTCTGTTGATCCATTCTCTCATTTACAATTTATTGTCTGTTTTATCTGGGTGTATAACAGATTTTCAGAAGAAGAAAACATACAGTTTAATATGAATATTTTTCATTATAAATAATCATTAAAAATATTAATAAATTATATCATTAGATTGTTGTTTTTAATATATTATATTAGATTTTGAATTCTAATTGATCATAATTGTAAGTAATTGTTTCTGACAACAGCAATTTTTTATGTTTGTTTTATTCTAATGCTTATTCATTTGTGATTTGTTATTTTTATAATTGTTCCACCGTAGAGTGAACCGTTTTGTGTGATGACAATAGAAATAATAATAAACTCAAGGAGCTAACGATCACCGTCTCTTTCCAGAGCGAGCTTCTTGACGGGCCGGCAGATTTTCTGAGCAGTCTAGATGATATGGCCGACCCCGAGGCCTGTCTGTCCAGGAAGAAGATTAAGAAAACAGAAAGTGGTATGTACGCGTGTGACCTTTGCGACAAAACATTCCAGAAGAGCAGTTCCCTCCTCAGACACAAATATGAACACACAGGTATATATACTGTTCTAGACACCATCATTTAATAACTGTCTGTCTAACTCCAGAATATTCACGCTGATTCTTGCTTTCCTTCTTTCGCTCTGTCTTTTTCCACTACCTTAATCATGTTTCTTTTTTCCTTTTTTAATAAAAACTAACATGTTTCTCTCCTGTTGACAGTCAGTGAGAGGATTTGTAAATATAACTAATGTGGCAAAAACATGACACTGACATTGCACTAAATTAAGAAAATAATTAAGCGAAATTAAACAGTTAGGAAAAAACTAACAAACAAGAAGCTGGACTGAATAATCTCTGGAATTGTCTGGGAGTGAACGGGAGCATGAACCTTTGACCTTTACACTGTTAGTAGAGGCTACATTACACCACACATTTATTTACAGTATTTAGACTTTATTTTGGATGACTGTATAAACAGGATAAATTGCATTTTAAATGTGAAAATAAACGGGCAATGTTTTTGCTAAATGACTTCAATCTGAAAATTTTAGGTTGTAAATGTGTTTTTTTTACTCTTTTTTTTTTTATGACAGTCTTACTTAACAGTTGTCATAACTGCATGCTTGATTTACTCTTGAAATGAATACAATACTGTATTCACTATATATTAATTATTACACTGAAGAATGCAGCAATATACTTGAATTTGTATTAGATCTAAGAATGAAGAGAAGTTCGTCTAATTTTATTTTGAAATAAAATATGATAAAAATGTGAAATTTGTTGGGGAAGTGCAGTAAATCAGGATTGGACACTTTGTTGTGTGAATGTAGCCTGACACCATGTCTACACTGGATTTGTTTTTTTAACACTGACCAATCAGCTGTAAACTTGAGGCTATGCTTTCATTGAAATTAATCATTTTCAACAGAAATCCATTTGTATAAATATTGATTTAAAAATAATTATACAGAATATTTGTGCATATCCATATAAAACTGCATGGGGTTAAAAACACAAGATGATTTAAATAAAAAAGGCATAGACCAGAAACATCAATAATTAAATTTCTAGAATAAAATTCATTGCACACATATAAGGTTTTGTTTATGAAATAATTGTTTTCCAGATGGATGGGAGAAAAAAGTGTCTGGAGCAGCTCTACAGGTCTTCAGAAATACAAATGGAGCGTCTGTCAGTTGAAAGCAACTCTAGACAGCTTCATTGATTATAATGGGAGTGAGTTAGTTTTGATGCATTGTGATATGCAACTCATGCCGGCTGTAGACATGGAGCTTAAGGTCACATTCTATTCCAGAGACCAGCCAGTGTGAATAAAAGAGTAAAATAAAAGTGAATTAAAGGAGGAGAGTAACTGCATGCACACACACACACACACACACACACACACACACAGTCACACACAGTTCTTTCTCTTGATTGCATCACCGTTTACAGTCAGTCTGGAAGGACATGGGAATGAATCCACTGACGTGAATACAACTATTTCATTTCCCTGTCTCTCTTTTGTCCTTGTGCTATCTCTCTCTCTCTCTCTCTCTCTCTGTCTTTCTCTCTCTGCGAGTGGGTGATCGTGTATTATGGTGGTGCGTTCCTGTGCTGTTTGCGGTCAGCTCTTGGCCAGTTATATGTGTCACAGAGTAAATGTAAAGTTCTGACTAGGACTGATATAATAGCATATCAGTGTAAATGTTAAATTCAGACTATAGGAAATACATCACAAACAATTATATCTCAATATTTTTCTGCCTTTTTTATATTTTAGTATTTGTTTTTCAATCAGATAAATCATTATTTTAACCTAAGGATATATTTTAAATATTTAATGCAAGCAGTACATTTCTGAAAAATTTTGCTAAAATAATTAATGCATGTTTTCTCGCTGTAAAAAATGAAGAACCATATTTATTCACTTTCATTTATATACACCGGTATAATAATTTTTAGTAATACAGTGCAGCATTTACATCATGTTTTTTTAATTAGTTATTTAATATATGAAAAATGCTACTGGAATGTTTTAAATCAGTTCATTTAAAATAAGGGCAATTCAAATAAATCATGTATATTTCATATATTTAAATAACATTAAATGTCAAATATGAAGTGTATTAAAACTAACACAATATACACAATTTTGTTTAAATTTGCATTGGCTTCAAAAACATCACAAATATTCACAATGTGCACATTATGTTTAAATGTTAATGTAATTTATAGAAATTAATGTTTTTATTAAGGGCAACATTTACCCCTACAGGGACATTTTTGCTTTTATGGGAGCATGTTTGGTTTCTAAACATAGTAGTAATAATAATAATAATAATAATAATACATTAATTAATTAAAAAAAAAACCACACTTTTACACTATATGACAAATGTTAAAAATACTATTTGATTAATTATGGATGTTAATTTTACAATCAAAACTTAAAATGCAAAAGTAGCTATAAGTGACACAAATATAGCGCACAAACATTGAATGCATTTTGCATAACTGTCCAGTGATCTGTTAAATTATACAGCTCGGAACTGTTTTCCATCAGTCCTTTCATGTAAAAATCACTTCATATTATGTGCATATTGAACATCAGTCACCTCTGCGAGCGTGAATACAGATACCTGACAGCTACAGGTCACTACAACATCTGCAGAGACGCTCGACTGGCCTAGAAGAGAGTATGATGAAATATAGCAAATATTACATAGAACCCCAGCAATTAAATATCTGGGGCATTTCTGTCACTTTCAGTGGCTTTTTTTTTTTTTTTTTTTTTGTCTCGTGCACCTGACCGCAGCGTCTCGCCTCACTCTTTCCCTCTTTCATTCATGCCATCCCTCTCTTTCAGCTCTTGTCTCTCCAGGTCTTTTCTCGAGATGTTAGATCATGACACGTCACCTCACGCATAACGCAGCACGTGACACGACAGAAAAAGAGTTACGCAGCAGGAATCCGCCAGCGCATTTCCCTCTATTTGTTTGTTCCTGCGCTCCAGCTCTGTGTTTGTTTGGTTTGCGCTGGTTTATTTATGTTGCAGTGTTGTAGCACTGCGGCCCTGCTCTGCCTCACCGCTTCACGCTTCACTTCTGTGAGGGAATGTTACAGAGTAAATACACAAAACGAGACGGCGGCGCATCAAGCAGAACTGCAACCAGAGAAGGCAAACATTCATAACTGGATTGTTTTGGCTTGTTTTCACCTGAACCCTTTTATTTGGTGTTTATTTTGGTTAGTGTGCAAGATCTGCTGTGTGTTTGTGAGAAGTACGTGTCCGCTCGCTCACCGCGTGCAATCTGTCGTTGTGTGTTTCCGCAGGTAAACGACCGCACCAGTGTCAGATCTGCAAGAAAGCATTTAAACACAAGCATCATCTGATTGAACACAGCCGCCTGCACTCCGGAGAGAAGCCCTACCAGTGTGACAAATGTGGCAAGCGCTTCTCGCACTCAGGCTCGTATTCGCAGCACATGAACCACAGGTACTCATACTGCAAAAGAGAAGCGGAGGAGCGCGAGGCGGCCGAGAGAGAAGCCCGAGAGAAGGGTCACCTGGAGCCCACGGAGCTGCTGCTAAACCGGGCGTACCTGCAAAGCATCGCTCCACCCGGATACCCAGAGCACCAAGAGCGAGAGCCTATCCTGCGAGACGGCTTAAACGGGAGCATTCGGGAGCGACTCAAGGAGGTGGAAGGAGCGTTTGTGAAGATGGGCCGGCGAGACGAGGAGTTCGAGGAGGAGGAAGAGGAGAGCGAAAACAAAAGCATGGACACTGACGGAGACACCATGAGGGACGAGGAGGAAAACGGCGAGCACTCGATGGACGAGAGCTCCGTGGACGGCAAAACCGAATCCAAATCGGATCACGAGGACGGCGTGGAGGACGCGGTGTAGCCACTCATTCGGGGGACGGGTCGCCTGCGAAGCTGCATTATGCAAAAATGAAAAAAAAAAAAAGGAAAATAAAATAAATGAAGTTTTAAAAATGTGTACAGTATTAAGGCCTAAAGTATGTGTGGTGCTACCATCCTAAAATCATGTGTTCCATAGTATTTATAGCACAAACTAGTAACTTGTACAAAAATTGCACTCTGCTTCTATAATCACTACGAAAATAATGAAATTATTTGCCGATGTATATTTATACAGTGTTAAAATAGCATCTGCGGCGCGGCGGGCTGCAGGGGATCAGTATTTAATGCGTTTCTGCCCTCGCCACACACTCTTTTAGGCCAAATTCACGTGAAGGACCGACCGTAACAGTATTCCGTTTGTTTTGATGATTTTGAGTCTTAAAGAGACTGTTTGGAGAGAGAACGACCATTCGACCGGGACAGACGACGACGGATGGATGGAGCTTTTGGAAGGTTGTTGCCTTATATGCAAACCTGTTAATCAGCGCGTTTCTAAAGTGCCAACCCTGTTCAGTATTCGAGGAGAGCAACGCCGAGCCGTCTCTCTCTCTCTCTCTCTCTCTCTCTCTCTCTCTCTCCGATCAGCACGTTCTCTCTGTTAGCACAGCAGCTCTTTAGTTTACAACGACATTTGTGCAATTTTGTTCTCAGTATTACACCAAACCGTTTTGCAATGACAGAATTGCATCCTTTTATTTGTAGGTTTAAATAACATCTTATTTATGTGGCCCATTTTGTATATCCTGATTTTATTTATTTCATACTGTACAGTACAGTATTATAGTTCTTCAATAAATAGATCTATTTTAGTAAAATGGAACCTGGAGTTGATGAGAGCATTTATTGTGTTTTGAAACATTAATTGTGAAATGCAATTTTCGATTTCATTTCAGTTTTTGTTGTTCTTTTATTTTTTTCCAGTTACTGGAAATTCCAAAATTTGGGAACTTTTGATACAATATTGTGAGAACACTGTATTTTCAACTGAAAAAAAAAAAAAAAAAAAAAAAAACTGAGAACAGAGATCCACTTTCATGTCTTTTGTCGAAGTGGAACAGGGACAGTTGAAATTCAATGTATGATAATATCATGACTGAAAACACAAATCTTTCCTGAAATGTCTTTGTAAGAGTATTATGGACTTTTTAATTTGTAATTTCTCTTGGAAATGACCATGCTCAAATAAAAGTAGCCAAATTAAAGAACTTTTCAAGAAGGCGTGTGAATGTGAGTGAGCGTGTGGATTGAATTATCATACGTCGTCCATATATTCATGTGTTTTTGTTTTAGAGGACACTCGCCGCTTCAGTTCTGGCTTTGACTTTATGAGAGTGGTGGAAATTTCACCTTTCAAAGGTGATTCTCAGGCTCCGTCATTAGATATTCCTACAACTTCACAGCCGATGAAGGCCGAGCAGGTTTTCAATGAACTCTTCAAATAAAGAGCAGAGAACCTGTCGAACAAAGCGAGCGGGAGACAGACAGACAGACAGAGAGACAGCTTAAAGTGTCTTGAGTTCCTACGGCATATGCATATGAAAGCACAGATCAAACGCTCTCACACACACACACACACAAGACGCCCAGCCATCCGCGTCTCTCTCCTCACTTCACCTGATCAATTGAGTTTGCAAATGACAAAAAAAGGAATAAAAAGTCTGCTGAAGATGCCACATCACAACAGGTTTCATCTATTCAGTTTTCCCGTTTCAAATGTTTATTGAGATTTTAACAGTATTTAAACTGTGGTTAATACTACTACTAATAATACGTATAACTTATTTTTATATTTATTATAAAATGGCATACATATACACAAAGAATTGTCACAGTTTTTAGTCCAGTGAATATTTCTCAAGGTGGCTTGTTTTTGAAAATCAAAACCAATTCCTGTATGAACACAAATATATAAAATGAACAGCTACTGAAAATTTGTAGCAGAATTATTTCTCATTGAAACTGCAATTAGAAAAAATAAATAAATAAAAAAAAATAATAAAATAAAAGTGTAAAATTGCAACATGTGACAGTTTGCTCGAAAAAAAGTGTGACATTTATGGAGAAAAAAAAACTGCACAGTTCTACAAAAAATGTGTTGTTGGAGTTTTAGTTTGAAATGTCTAAAAACAAACAAACAAACAAAGAAGATAGCTAGATAGCTAGCTTTGACAGCTAGTCCTGGTGTTCCCCGTACAGTATATTTGTACTAACATACATAATTAGGATAAAAAAGGAGTTTTGTGCCTCAGGTTATAGTACAGTGTGACATATTTGGCAGCCACAGTGTGTTTCCAATATAACTTTCATTTGTTCATTATAATAATTTAAAAAAAAAAAAAAAACGTCATAATTCCAGCAGTCAGTAATATCAGCCAGCTCCTGTATTTATGTAGAACAGCTTTTCAGTGTTGGCTCTCTTTTTTAAAGAATATGTGTTTCTGATGTTTTCAGCTGTTGTTGTTATTTTTCATGTGTTCAATGTCTCTTAGAATATTAATTTGTTTTTATTTTTATTTATTTTTAATTTATTTATTTTTTTAGATTAGTCAGGATTCAAACCCAGTGCTACCCACAGGGCTATCGGCTCTGATAACCCTTACCTATAATTTAATATGACTGTACATGCCATTGTGTTATTTATTAATGACAACATGAGTTCAAAATGTCTGATGTAAAGGAGAAACGACATTCATGCATAACAGGGTTAATAAATATTACAAATGAAAGGCCTTAATAATTCTGTGAATCACTCAAATGACTCTGAACAGTCACACGGCTGCCCTACTGTTCTTACAGTACGTGTGTGTGTGTGTGTGTGTGTGTGTGTGTGTGTGTGTGTGTTTTGGCGGGTGTGTTGGTATGTTTGGAGTTTCTTCTGTCTGATGATTCACTGCTGCTCTTTCACCAACTGTACGGAGCACTGAGAGACAGACAGCACTGTTTCTCCTGTCTCTCTCTCTTTCTTTCTGTCTGTCTCTCTCTTTCTCTCTCTCTGTCTGTCTGTCTCTCTCTTTCTTTCTGTCTGTCTCTCTTTCTTTCTGTCTCTCTCTCTTTCTTTCTGTCTCTCTTTCTTTCTGTCGGTCTCTCTCTCTTTCTTTCTGTCTGTCTCTCTTTCTGTCTCTTTCTTTCTGTCTCTCTTTCTTTCTGTCGGTCTCTCTTTCTTTCTGTCTCTCTCTCTTTC
>CM077236.1:1367419-1387419 GCA_039654775.1 Spinibarbus caldwelli | reverse complement strand
TAGCAAAACTGATGACACGCAGCAGTCAGAATCTCAGGATGATATGAACAAGAGCACAAGTGATGTGTTTTGGAAAATGAATCCTGGTAGTGGGAGACAAAAAGGAATAGGAGGGGGAAATAAAAATGAAGGGGATGAGGTCAAAGGTCATCTGTTCTGATGAAATATAAAGCACAATAGTTGACCTTGTTCTTCTGCATGGACTGACCATGAGGGAAGTTGGACTACAGGCTCATCTACAAGGTTTCAATACTACTTACACATACAATATAATTACAGTACATAGCAGCAGTACTTCAGATGAGAGAATGTTCACTGTTATATGTACAGTAAATACTTTAGCACACATTGTACACCCTCAAACTTATTACGGTTTATGTAATTGATTTGTAGCCAAGTATTCATTTCATGTACTCTATTTTTGCAGTACTGAGAGACGACTGTCTAGAGGAGGCAGAGAAGTCTTTTGTCAGATGACTAAGAAACTGCTATAACAAATAAGGATACTACCAATACTGTAATGCAATTCCACAGAGGATGCTGAATGAATCAATTACAGTTTTTTTTTTACAATTGCTTAGGCACAATTTTAAAAACAAGGCTCATTTTGTCAAAACACTACACACAGTTCACACATCTACACACACAAGTAGCAGAACATCTCAGATCTTTTGCAAAATGAAACACTTCATTCAAAACTTTACAACAATTTAACAAAACCCAGTTTTGGTACCATATGGTACTCACATGGTTCATACAGTCGGATTCTGTTTGAACCACTTACACACTGCTGTGCTCGATCTTAAACAGGCATAACATTTCTACCTTTCTGATGAATGAACATGAATATATTGACCAAACACAATACACGAGACAAGTACTGCACACTGATGAAAGCATTTATTTCTCACCACATTGTAAAATCCTTCAGTACATTGTTGCAATTAGGCTGCATTTTGCAATGAAAATCAGAACATATTCTAAATACAATGTAGTACATAATCTTTTGTGGAGATGGGAAAAAAAAAAAAAAAAAAAAAAAAAAAAAAAAAAAAAAACACCTTAGCGTCATCTCTTTGTGTAGCTGGATATGGACACTTTGTCCACATTACAGGCAATGTCTTCCCTCGCAAAACAGCAAGAGAAGATTCTTCTCGAATGGCAACTCCATCCTTTCCCAGACTCGGTTTCTATTAGGTCAAAGGCCTCCTCCATAGCTTGAATGAGGGATGTAACATAGGGTCGGAGATCATAAACCTTCCACTGCCATGTGAAAAAGGAAAGGAAAGGAGAGTGTTGTAGGAGGTACTGGAATAATGGAAATAGTTTCTGGTTGCATTAGTGCAACACCTTGTCTGTCCAATATGTAGTCTATCTAAAAACGTGAGCGTGTGGTCAGTGTTGTAAGGAGCTCTTTTGGCATGCCGGTGGAGGACCCCATTCTGTGTGATTGCAGCATATATTGTGATGTTACCACCACATTGACCCAGGACATTCAAGATAACTCTGTGGCCAAAGATGTTTCTCCTTATTCCTCTTCCTACTGCAACACTGCCTTTCATTTTTGTTGAAGACAAAACTTCACCTGTTGCCTTTTTATAGTGCTTACACCTTGATTGTTGAGTTTACAGTTATTTACGATTGCTTAAGCACAATTTTAAAAACAAGGCTCTTTTTGTCAAAACACAACACACCATTCATTCATCCACACACACACACACACACACACACACACAAGTAGCAGAGCATCTCAGATCTTTTGCAAAATGAAGCACTTCTTTCAAAACTTTACAACAATTTAACAAAACCCAGTTTTGGTACCATATGGTACTCACATGGTTCATACAGTCGGATTCTGTTTGAACCACTTACACACTGTGGCGCTCAATCTTAAACAGTTGTAGCATTTCTACTTTTCTAATGATTTACTGTAGTCTGGGTTTGATTTTTTTTTTTTCAGAAATATTGTTAGAGTAAAGTACATGGTTGACCAAACACAACACACAAGACCAGTACATTGATGAAAAGATTTAGTTCTCTCCACACTGTAAAATCAGTCAATGCATGCATTTCCAAAGGTTGCATGTTGCACTGGAAATCAGAACATATTCTAAATGGAATATAGTACATAAACAACAAAAAACATTTGTGAAGAGAAAAAGAAAGCATGAAAAAACAAAACAAAACAAAAAGCCCTAAACATCATCTCTTCGCCTAGCTGTATCTGGACATAGTACTTTGTCCACATCACAGGTGATGTCCTCTCTTGCAAGACAGTGAGGGAAGAATCTTCTTGAATGGCAAATCCATCCTTGCACAGACTCTGTATCAATTAGGTCACAGGCCTCCTACATGGCTTGAATGAGGGATATCCTGACAATTGGGCTGGAGATCGTAAATCTTCCACTGCCACATGCCGGTGGATGACCCTGTTCTGCATGATTGCAACATAATTTGTGATGTTACCACCACGCTGGCCCGGGACATTCAAAATATCTCTGTGGCCAATGAGGTTTCTCCCTTTCCCTTTTACGGCAACATTGCCTTCCATTTTTGTTGAAGACACATCATCTCATCTTTTGCCTTTTTAATAGTAGGCTACTTGCACCTGATTGCTGAGTTTACAGTTAAGCACCTAAGTGTCTGCACACCTGACGGCTGTGTTTGATCAGTTGGTTTATAGGTGTGGTATTTTGGAAAGCAGTGTCTTGAAATGGCAAAGAAGTGGCATCATTTTAGATTTCTGTGTCTAATGTAGAGAAGTGTGTTTAGTATTTTGCAAAACACTGTGTAGTGTTTTGCAAAAATTGTGAGGCTGAGAATGTGCTTATAGTTCTGCAGATCTGGACTGAGGTTTTGCTCCTTGAGTGTAAGGTTTTACTAACTGTGTGTTATTTTTCATTTTAGTGTGTAAGCAATCGTAAAAAAAAAAAAAAAAAAAAAAAAAAAAAAAACTAATTCATTTATTCATTATTTATTTATTTCTGTAAAGTAACTGACAGTACATTCCAATGTGTGTTTACTGTATATTCAGTTGTTTGGTCTTTGAACTTTTCTCTAGTGCTTTTCATCTACTGTAAGATCTCTTTACGGTAGTGTAATGAAAGTAAACTTTTCTTAAAGTTTATTGGTGAATTTAACTGTATCTGGACCCCTCTATTTATCCAAAGTTTGATTTTGACTGAAGATAATATGCTTTTGACTAGAATATTTGGTTTTGACCTGGAAGTTTGAGGTTTGTGCAAGTTGGTGTATAGATTTGAGATTGTGTTTATAGTTGTGAGAAAATGGTGTATTGTTTCATGAATTGTTTGTTAGCAATCGAGAAAAACTGTAATGAATAGGGGTGGGAATCGCAGGGTACCTCACGATACGATATAATCACGATACATGGCTCACGATAACGATACTATCATGATACAGCGATTCTGCGATAATCGATATATTTCTAGAAAATCCTATAATGATATATCGCGATATCGGTCTAAACAAAATGCCTGTGAAAAGGTTAAGTGCAAGTTCTCTCTTTATTCAAGTCCAAACTGTTAGAAAACAGCAAAAAAAGTTCTGTAAATCAATTTTAACATGTTGAGTAAATTAATTTTATTCTTGGACTTATTAAAAGCTTACACTTTTCTTTGTAAACAAACACATTTAACTGCTTAACATATAGCCTCTCTCTCTCCCTCCATGTAATATATATATATATATATATATATATATATATATATATAAACCTGGTACATTTCAAAATTTACCTGGAGTGCTTTCTCAACCTTTCTACTCCTCTCATCATAAAAACGGAGGCCCGCACGGAAAAATAGCCGTTCACATCGCGTCTTTTGCGCGCTCAGGTTGGTTATTTCAAATGTAGACGCGCGGCAAGCACACACACACTGCACACTTCTGCGCCGCATTACGGCTCTGACAGTGTTTTGTCTCGTCCTCCATGCCATAGGTACAGATTTATGTTTCTGCTGGTCGGTGCCCACTGTTCACACTGCATAACGCGCACTTATAATATCTGTGAGAGAGGGAGAGCATCCAGTTTTGTTCACATAAAACTGGACGCACCGGCGGCGCTCTCTCTCTCTCATATAGTGAGGGAAATCCACCTGCGATCCGAGCGGAGAGGTTACTCATGAACTGAATATGCGCTCTGCAATAATAACGTGATCGGTGCCTTTGGTCCACGCTGATAACTGTTCCGGGGCAGTTTTTTTAGTTTTCATCTCCATAAACGTATATATAGCAGTAGAGCTAATACAGTGTCTGAAAATCTGTTTATCATTCGGTTCCTCGTGCTTCCCCATCTTCATAGAGAACGCGCTTCATAGTTGCTCAGAGCGCTCTTGGAAAGAATGTGGAAATGGCGCGGCCGCGATTTCCACGCATTTTTAGACGCTGGGAGCAGGAAAATGTATTTAGAGCACCTTATTGTATTAATTAAAATATCGATATTTGGCGCCAGATATCGATTATCGTATCGCATGGAGAAGGATCACGATATATCGCCATATCGATGTATTGTCCCACCCCTAGTAATGAATGCTGTAAAGATAAAAAGGCAATACACTAAAACCATATTAAAGTTAATGGAATTATATTAAATTAAACAAATTAAAATGAATAAGCATTTTAGGTTATGAGTTCTTTCTACGTTACAGAAGTTCTAAAATCTTCTCTTCTCTAAAAAAACAGAAGGTCTTTTATATTGAATATATATTTGAATCATATTAATTTACACTGAAAATAAATTAAACGCACATACACTGTTCATCCAAACTTTGAACACACCTGACTAAATATGTTTCACATTGTCTAAAAAATGTTTTGGTCATTTACATTTTCTGCTGAAATGTTTAATATAATAAAAGTTTTCATGTGTGTCATGTTTCAGTGACTACTGTCACAAGATATGCAAGAGAGTGTGCAAGAGAGTCTTAACTGAGTGTAATTAGTCCTTTTTCCTTTCCAGGGGATCCAGACGGAGCATAGAGACGGTGGAGCACAGAAGCTGTGGAGAGCGGGGAACAGAACACAGGAACAACAGGTAGGAAGACAAAGGTAGGGGAACCAGGTAAGTCAAACACAGGGTTAGTCTTGTGATACCAAGGGTCTGTGAGCGGTAGACCCGACGAGGAGGGAGTGTGGAAAGTGCAAGGATATAGTGGAGCTTGATTGCAGACGGCAGGTGCAGGTGATTCGAATGCAGGTGACTGAGATCGTGTCTGATGACTGTAATGACTGAAACCAGGTGATTGTGATCTTGTGCGCTGGGCTGATGACTGGTGACCGGGAACTCGTGACAACTACATCATTCCCATATTTCCATGTATTTCATTTTTTTCATGACTTTAATGTTATGTTTACTGTTATTTGGACATATACATTTATTAAATATTTTATAAATATTTTATTATCAAATTTTATTACAATAGTTTATTATATATAATATTAGATAACATTATACAATATAATGTAATAATAAATTTATTTTGCATCATATTCAACAAAGTCCATAGTCAAAATATTATAGAAATATTTCTGACACACATTATTTAACAGAGTCAAAATTTCTGATTCATCCTCAAGTTTTGCTGGACTTTTGACCTAACTCAATTATTCATATCTCCCATATGCTGCCTGTACAGTCCTGTGTGTGTGTGTGTGTGTGTGTGTGTGTGTGTGTGTGTGTGTGTGCGCGTTTTTGTAACAAATGAGGACATAAATTTGTATAATGACACAGGTATGACATACGTATTACAAGGTGAAGGTGACATTTCAGGACATTACCTCATGTCCCCACTTTTCAAAACACTTGTAAATCACACAGAGTGAGTTTTTTGGGGGGAAAGTAGAAATGCACAGTCTCCTGTGAGGGCTAAGTTTAGGTGTAGGGTAGGTGTAGAGCAATAGCATATACAGTTTGTACAGTATAAAAACCATTACACCTATGGGATGTCCCCACTTTTCGCAAAAACAAACGTGTGTGTGTGTGTGTGTATGTGTGTGTGTGTGTGTGTGTGTGTGTGTGTGTGTGGATGGCCTGGCACTCACAAAGAGAGATGGTTCAGTGTCGTACAGTCTGACAGACAGACAGATGAGCAGCTAGAGGTCAACAGCTGCTCAGCCCAGAGAAAAACACACACACAGAACACAAATCATATAAACCTAAAACTACTACATAATTTAAACAAATTCATAAAATTCGGGGAAGTCGTGGCCTGATGGTTAGGGAGTCGGGCTTGTAACCTGAAGGTTGCCGGTTCGATTCTCGCACTGGCAGGAATTGAAGGTGGGGATTGTGAGCAAACAGCACTCTCTCTGCCTTCAATACCATGACTGAGGTGCCCTTGAGCAAGGCACCGAACCCCCAATTGCTCCCCGGGCGCTGGAGCAATGGCTGCCCACTGCTCCGGGTGTGTGTTCACTGTGTGTGTGTGTGTGCGCGTTTGTTCACTACTCACTGCTGTGTGTGTGCACTTGGATGGGTTAAATGCAGAGCACCAATTTCGAGTATGGGTCACCATACTTGACAATACGTCACGACTTTCGACTTTCACTTTCATAACTACACCAACTGTAAATATATAAAACAAAGTATAAACTAGAGAGAGAGAGAGAGAGGGAGAATACAAAATGTGTGTGCTGTTACAAAACAATGTCTGTTACCATTGTTGAGCTCTGGACTGTCAGAAGTGTAGTTCTGACCTATACTTACAATACTTAGAATAATTACATTAGTGAAGAAAAGAATATTATGTTTGAGATGCTAATTTTAGGCCAATTAATGATTCTTTTTATATAAAATTAATAGTTTAGCTCTTATGTTTTTATTTATTTTTATTTTAGAATGTATTAAGATATATTCATGAACTTTGACCCCACGAGTAGTTACCTTTTAACCTTTATTTATCACTGAACACACTAACATGCAGATGCATACATTCACATATGCCTTGAACACACACACACACACCTACAGTAACAACCTATTTGCGCTATTCGTCTAAAAGAGGAGAAAGGTAATTATAGGTTTTGCCAGCACGTTTTATGGAGCCTTTGATATGCAGAAACACAGATTTGAGCGGCAGGCAGCAGGTTGTGTGTGTGTGTGTGTGTGTGTGTGTGTGTGTGCAGCTGAGTGCTGATTAGATGCCTGATCAGGGCTCTGACTGCAGGGTCTCAGCTGGGGACCAGGAACATCCTTCATTACGCGTTTCCAGGGGAGTGGAATTGTGCTCGCGTGGCGGCCTGTCGCAGGGGTTATAATCATATCTGTTTAGATTAGCGGTCAGTTATCCTGATATAGATCCCCCCCCCAATTCATAACGTGTTCACATACACTGACAAACAGTCAAAGCAGCGGATCTCACTTGAGCCCAGGATAGAACCCTGATGGACACCGTACCACTGTGTGGTAATGCAGCTGATATGGTCATGTGACTCCACAGCTGTCTGTCAGGGGTAAATATGCTAGTTTAACAGTCAGTAATTTAGATTTAACATCCTCATACTTACTCTTTAACTTGTTCAGCATTTATAGGCCGACTGCTGCCAATTTACTCGCCAGGTTGTCATAAACGTGTGTGTGTTACAAGCAGGCTGTTTATAATAGACTCGCCACCGTTGCCCCTCGCAGTCAGATAATTGCACGTTCTGGACTCAAAAAGCAAAGCTGAATGCGATCAGACCTGTTTCAGGGACATGGAAACCTATGCCTTTTTTCATCTTTCCTTCTATATGTAGTTTTTTAAGGCAAGCATTCACACACAGCCGTTGGGGATTAGGCCTAATGACAGAAGTTAATTATATTAAGTGTAATTTTTAAAAACAGTTCATGAACTGCAAATTATAGTTAAGAGCCCCTTTAATGCTCTTCGTGTTAATTACATGTCTTAATATCGCATAAAAAATAAAGGATCCAAGGAAAAAAAAGGAGGGGGAGAGGAAAACAATTTGTGAGTACATTAATTTCATTCATCACTCTGTTTAAAATGGTCGAATAGAGTGTTTATACGGTTTTTAGCCAGAGACTTTACTGAGCTTTCACTGTGCAACTAAATACCAATAAAATTATGAAGTTTTAATAATGAAAAAAAAAAACAATTAAATCACAATAATTTTGCACTTGATGCAAAATATCCAGTTGATAATTATGTATATTTTGCATTGCAAAGAAAAAAAAATAACAAAAATGTGTTGGATAATAACCACAATTTTATACAAATTTTCTTAATTTGATTTAGCAAACATCCAAAGCATTAAAGACGGTCTGTTCAAAACGCCACAAACACACACAAATTTCATTTTTAAACATATTTTTGGCCTTTTTTTTTTTGCTGAAATTTTCATAGGACAGTTTGAGGAGAAGCAGTTGGAGAGGGATCTTAATGCATATTCTTGTAAATGATTGGTTAGTGCATGTTATTTTTGTTCAACAGCTGAAGTGACTTTCCTTTTCAGCTGACGTCATCAGTCCCTATCATTTTGTAGCCACCTGTTTTCGGAACAATCACAATAGAACATTGTTTTACTTACTAAACGTTGCAATAACTGAAATAAAAAGTGAATGTTCATGATGCAATACCTTCCTCTTTCTATAAAGTGCATGTCTCTTCTGCTCAACGTAAAACATTCACAAATGATATTCGGTCAGCGTTCACACTTTGACTCATATGCAAGCAAACCTCCATGTCTCTGTCATTCGTGTGAAACAGAAACTGACACTACAAGTCTAGTCGAGTTCATTAGCCTTCTCATAATTATCCTCCAGGCTCTTTGGAGAGATTTCCTTTTTTTTTACCGATCGGTTATGAAGTTCGGCTCTTGAGAGGCAAAGAGACTCTTGACTCACTCAATTGAAATAAAAGAGGGAGAAAAAGGTCCTGGCCATTTTGTTGCTTTGAAACCTTAATCTATAAAAATTCAACTTTCCTTTATCCTTTAATACCAGATCAAAGAGCCGAGAGTGAACCCGATTCAAACCCCGTCCATTATGGAGGAAACAGCAGAAAGGCTTTGAGAAAGTGTGAAACGTCCTCACACAAAAGAAAAGGTTTGGAGGCTCAATTACTCACTTATTCACCGGCCTAATTTTATGCGCGCTTCATTTGCATGTCATTTTGAGGGCGAGGCAGAAATTTTGCCCTGGTAATTACCCCGCAAATACATTAACGACCCCGAGAGCCACGCATCCGTCTACATGCGGCCGCCGACTCCTCCGCCCGTCGTGTCGTGGCGGGAAGCGGTCAGGATGCCGTGATCTTTTTGATGTTGTTTTTTTCTTTTTGGAATTGCTGCAATCAGTTGAAAGATTTGTGATATGTTAAAAAGACTCGGACGGATTCTGCGTTCGCCTCCTGGCGAGCACAACTTCAAATGCCTCGCTTTCAGACCGAACTCACCGTCTCCTGTCCGGCCTCCATCTTTGAAGACCTGTGAAATGTGATGTTTCAGATCTGGACCAAGTCCAGGACTGTCGTTTCTCTGCCTTTGCATTTCAGATGTTTTTATTTATTTATTTTATTTTATTTTATTATTTATTTATTTTTTTGTGGAAATGTTTGTTTGCGCTCGTGTGGCATGGACTCATTTAATTATTTAATTTTAGCGCAAACGCCAATTTGGCGAGAAGCCGCGTATCGATTATGAAAGAAGGCAGGGTGATTAAAACAGCCGAATTGGTGTGTGAAAACGAAAAAAATAAACAGGAGAAAAGAGAGGAGGAAAAAAAAAACAACAGCTTTTCCTCAGGAGTCAGAGACCACCCTCGGCTCGCTCACTTGTAATCATCTCAGAATTTGCTCAGAAACACTTGCGAACTTGTGTGGGAGTTGTTTTTACTTCATTAAAAGCAGAGTCTAGAGCCCACGAGAACTCTCACGCTGCAGAAACGAACCCTTACCACAAGAAAAACAACCGGGAAAAATACAACCACGTCCTGGAGTTCTTTTAGAAGCTGACAAAATCTGAATCCTGGGAGGAATCGCTGACGAGGGAGGCGGCCGACTTCGATTGGCGGCTCAGAGCTTTGTGTCTCACCTTTAAAGTCATCTCAATACTAGCAGAGAGGATCATGGGAAATGTGGGTGAGAGGCCCCTTGCCACTCTACAGAACATTGCTGCTCGTATTTCAGACATTAAACCTCATTTGTTTAAATATGTATATACTGAAAATGATGTAAACTATTTTGAATTCAAATTTGACCATTTGATCAGACTGAAAATTTTAATTTTATTTAATTTATTATTCTTTTTTTTTTAATCTACCCAAAATGGATTAACTATGCAAAGTAACTGTTTTAGTTCCAATATAAAAATGTCCGTTCATGTGTAATTTCCGACTAGGAAGCTGGTATTTACGATGATTCCGATAGCACGTGAATGCAGCACTAGACACGCTAATGGATTAGCAGCAAAGAACAACAACAAGAAAACCGAAAATATAGCAATCTGCAACAAAGATCCACATAATGAGAAAAACTGAACACACAAACACAGGTATTTCTCTAAAACTCATGCAACTATTTGCGCTTATGTCATAGTCTGGTGTTTAGACACTAAATTGTGTTTCCAGTATTGTATATAAGCAACATGGATTTGTATGCATGGAAGGTGGTTTTTCTACATTTGCTAAATAGTGGTTCTTATAAATGGATTTGATGACTGTAAATGAGAGTGACTGAACTCTGGTATTAGTTCATGAAAAATACATTTCTCTGCTCTTAAAAGAACAGACTCATGACATACATTTATTTTTTTCTATTTTGTTGTATTTTTCATATTTATTTGTTTGTTTGTTAAATGAAAAAAAAGTCCTTTAAATGTAACAATTAAATTGATCAGTATTACGTGTTAACTGCATAGACGGAATAGTAAAATGAAATGAGCAGAACTGATTTAGTGATTTATCAGTTTATCATAACAAACCTGCAACCCATTTTTGGGTAACAATTAACCAGTTGCTATCCAGTGATCTAGCAAAGTTCATAACCAAAACTCCATCTTGAGCAGTTTTCCTTTATTTCCTTATTTTTGTAGCAGCATTGAACTTGTAAAGGACACACAAACTCTATCTAATGCCTTGTGAAACTTTCTGTACCTGATTAAATAGGTCAGGTCAAATGTGATCAGACTGGACATTTGATGACAACGACGATGATTTGCTTGTTGACCTCACCATTGGTCAGTCTTTCTCCTTGAGATGGTCATGGGTGACTCAAGTGTTCATGCCCAGAGGGACAACCAGTCAAAGTCACAGTGTTTGTATGGGTGGCAGGTCACTTCCTGTGTAGCTGGAGGGAAGATCCAGTCTTGCATCCATATGGGTCTTTATGAGGTTTATCTGCTCATGTGCTGTTAGAGCAAACCTGACATGACCGAACATGATGTTTCGCTGCACCTGACCAATGGGCATGTCTGATCCGTGTTACATATCTCATTATTACAGTGCATGACCCGTCTGACATCCGTAAGACCCTCATAAACCCACAAACTGCCAGCGTAAGATCATCCTGTCTTGTCGAATTAAAGCCCGACCCGTGACACGTGCCAGCTGAGGATGATGAGGGAATTTAATGTCCTGTGACAATATGGATTCAGAAAGTGTTAAGAGCAGATTAAAAATTCCTTTCATTTTTATTTTCTTTGATCCATCTTAATCTGGTTGGAGTATTACTTTTTAGCGTTCTTTCATTGTATTCCATCTATGACGATATGCATTTTAATCTACTGTGAAATCTAATAAGAACAAAAGTTTCGACATCTCAAGCCATCTTCTCGATCAGAGGTCAACGAATGCTTTTGGAAGATGAATCCTGTAAAACAAATCACTTCTGATCTGCTTTACCATCATTAAAGGATCACTTAATCATTTCAGTGAAAAACAGCAGCAGGTGGGAGACTATCTTAAAAACCTGTTTAGATCATATTTAACAAAATATTAAGTAATATATTATATTTTGCATGAATAAAATTTGTTTCAGGACCAGTTAGTTTTTTGGGAGTTGTGACATTTTTTTTTATTTTTTATTTTTTTTATTTTACACAATTAAGTACACTAAGTCCCCCCATTAGCATTACTGTAATACAAAAACAATAAATAAATAATCATATATTATGTTAGTGTTTATTCATCATGGCAATAATTGTTCTACTCCCTTTTAATTTGTGCATATTTAAATAAAACATTGCATTAATGTTTTCACTCTAATAGAGTAAATTAAATTTACATTTTTGGCTGTTCAGATTTTAGTCTTTGATTCTCTATGAAACACTTTATTCTGATGTCTGCCTTGATTTATGTTGAGTGTGTTTGAGAATAAGTCTGAAACACAGTCTTTGTAGTGTAAAGAATATTTTAGATGATTAAATAGATTGCAATTACTATGCAAACAGATTCAAGAAGAAAGACCAATCCGAATTCAGTATGCAAATATCATGATGTCATTATTACTGTTACATCTTCAATGCTGAAATATGATCAGTGTAAGTCAATAGGAGATTTTAATCTCACATATAATCTCATATTGTTTAAAAAGTGGGTAAAAAAGTAAATGCATTTCAGTAATGAAATTTGTAAGAGAAATGTGCTTAATTGTCATAATGCCAGAATGTAAAAGTCCTTACATGTTTTCACGAGAAACACTCTAATTAATTTCTCATAATGAGTTCAGTCAATAAAACCACTGAAACTCCTCAGAAACACAGAACTTTGACTGTTTGGTTCATTAGTTTTGGGTGATGGAGTTCTATGGTGAAGTACCAGAGGAGCGTAAGTCAGTCTAATAGTCCTGAGAATAACAGACTTTGAAAAGATACTGTTAATTTGTATATACTCTCTTGTCTCCGATGGGAAGACGCCGAGGACTTCGGAATTCCAGTCAGAGTACAGAGCGTTCAAACCACGGTGCCCGGATCCACTTAAAGAGCCTCTCACGCTTTAATATGTAAATGAAAGGTATGCAAAGATCTGATGCTTTTATTAAAGAAATCTGCCCCGAGGCTCACGGCCGCCCCACTGCTGCGGAAATGCAGTTACATGCCGAAATAAACAGTTGTTAAAAAGGATCACATGAGTTTGTATCTGGGAAGATGAAAAGCTAATTGACATGAATAATTTATCGTGATGCAATATTTTATATAAATCAAACAGGAGAGAGAGTGAAAGCAAATATTTCACATATTAGCAGGACCTCCGAATATTCATAAGAAATGATCTGGGTGTCGAGCTGCCGCTCTTTAATCTGCTGTCTGAAGGTCAATGAACTACATTCACCGGCTGACACACGGCGAACTTTCAAGAGCTATTAGAGATCCATAAATGATTCAAGCACAGAGCCGTAACACACCGCTGAATAAAATTGTCTCATTTACCTTCATAAAGGTCTGAGTGCTTCTATAATACCTACACACACATTGATGGAGGTGAGGACAGACTGATTTAGTCATCTACATCTTTAAAGACCAGAGAGATAAAATCACCTCAGTGAGTAGCGGAGAAAATGATTAGTTTTATCAAATGTGATTTGACAAGATGTGAAGAATGATAAAATAATCTCTATTCAGGTCTCATCCTGCTGTTGTCAGAGTCGCTTTATATCCGAGATCTGAAGTGAGTTTTGCTGTTTCATAATTAATGGCATGAAGAGTTTCTGGGCTCTTGAGTGTTTCTGGAGCTCAATGGGTAGATTATGGAACTGCCAATACCAAGGTCATGGGTTTGATTCCTAGAGAATGGATAAACTGATATAATATATAGTTTGAATGCAGTGTAGCTGTGGATAAATGCATCTACTAAATGCATAAACATAAATATACAGTTTCCATTGCCATTATTTGGTTATTCTTTACTTTTTATTCAGAAAGAAAGTGTCTGATAGGGTGTATTCCTGGATCAATATCCTCCAAAAACACAATCATTTTAATCCAATCATTAACTACCATAATATTTGATTGGATAAGTAAAACATGGGCTAATTTTCATTTTTGGGTGAACTAACCCTTTAAACCTACAACCTTTAGGCTTCTGGTCAACCACCCGTTTCCATCGTTGAAGCCAAGCTGCAGTTTGCTTTTGTATCATTGGTGGCATGCAGAGTTTGGATTGTCATTACTTCCATTTTCTCTTCACTTTTTATTCTTAAATAATTTTC
This sequence comes from Spinibarbus caldwelli, assembly GCA_039654775.1. NCBI lineage: Eukaryota > Metazoa > Chordata > Actinopteri > Cypriniformes > Cyprinidae > Spinibarbus > Spinibarbus caldwelli. Next base: position 1,373,260 of record CM077236.1, on the reverse strand, counting down.
TACAGGTTCAGCCCCTGTGTCCTGCTGTTTAGTGCTCATAGGAATCACTTCTAGGATTTTTACCGACAACCTTTAATTTACAAGCCAAACACTTTACCCATTTGCATTGTTGAAGCCGAGTTGAGGTTTGCTATCACATATTTAACAGCATTTTAGATTATCTGTACCTTTTATTTATTTATTTTTTAATATAATTTACTACAGGATCAGACCCTGTAGCCCACAGTTGAGTGCTCATTGGAATCACTTCTGGGATTTGAACCTACAACATTTAGTTTACCAGTCAACTACTTTACTTATTTCCATTGCTGAAGCCGAGCTGAAGTTTGTCACTATAGCATGAAGATTTTGGATTTTTTTTTTTTTTTTTTTTTAGAGTTCAGAATAGTGCTCATGGGAATCACTTCTGGGGTTTGAACCTACAGCCTTTCGGTTACCTGTAAACCCCCCATTTCCACTGTTGAATCAAAGCTGAAGTTTGCTTTTGTGTTATTGATAGAATGTAGAGTTTGGAGTTTCATTATTTGTGTTTTCTCTTCACATTTTATTCTTAAATAACTGAATACAGGTTCAGCACCTGTATCCTGTGGTTTAGAGCTCATGGGAATCACTTCTGGGATTTGAAACTACAACTTTTAGTTTACCAGTCAACCACTTTACTCATCTCGTTTGTTGAAGCCAAGCTGAAGTTTGCTATTGCATAATGAACAGCATGTAGATTTTGGAATTTTTTTAGAGTTTGGAATAGTGCTCATGGGAATCATTTCTGGGACTTTTATTTGCAAGCAAACCCTATAATTGTGGATTGAGTCACCATGCACATGTCTGGACTTCAGAGCATTAGGCTGATGTCAGGAGGAAATGACATGTCCAAATTATCCATTAGGACTGTCCATCTCAGATGAAGGAGTCCATTCTTCTCCAGGAACGATGGCTTGGACAAAGGCGACTTTTATAGTGCTGAACTTTTGACAGCTCTGTTTCGCTTCTCCAGAAGCTTTGGTAGCTGCATTGCAGTGGGTGAATTCCTTGCATTTCTGCATGTTTGCTGCACTGATGTTCCTCTGTAAGTGTGTCTTTGTTCAAGCCCTCCCATGGAGTGCCCTCCTCAACCCCAGACCCTTGCCCTGCAATGCTTCTAAAACTATTCACCTCCGTCCCCCTCGTGAATGACGCATCTTTGCAGTTTTGATGTATGAGGGTCTCCTCTTCACCCACGGTGTGGTTTGGAAAGCAGGGATGGGTCGTGTCATTTTGCATCACATCTCTGTGGTAGATGCTCAGGGAATGTGTCATTCTGGACTGGCTACTTATGTAGGCGACCGCCGTGTTGAAGTCTGATGGAGTCCTTCGTGAAATTGGGATCGTTTGCAAACGTAGAGCATGTTTGTTGATGTGGGCATTTGGGGAATCCTTGCAATTCACCATGACGTGATTCGAGAAGTCTCAGGCCACCAGAAACTGACCAACTCCAGCCCGTAGAGATGTGGAGAATCTCACTGGACTTGGAAATGGATTCTTATTTAAACGTCTGCGGTCTCCGGTCTGGAACACCATTAGAGAATGGAAAACATTAACACTCGCATAATTAATTCTTCTTTCTTTCTTTTTTTTCAGAAAAGACATTTTAATTCTGAGTGACTATCAAATTATCCAAGTGTAAGATATTTTAGGAAAGACAGCGGTCATATTTTTGAGACTAGTTTCAGTGGTGCGGCCCACTCACTTTCCAGGTCCTTGAGTGTTTATTAAAAACGGCCACTCCTCTCTGCATTATTCGAGAAATAATTTGCTCACAAAATTTAATTCTGTCAGCAATTACTATCCCTTTAGTTATTTATTGTTATTTTTAGAGATCTTCATGAAACTCTTTTGCATGCAACAGTTCACTCTCCAGCTACAAAAATAACAAAAAAGCATCATTACAGTATCTCAATGCAACTCTTTTAGAATTGAGAGGAATATTATGAGTATAAACCAATCAAATTTGGGTCTGTTCATAATAATTATAAGACTTCATGAGACTTGCATAAAACCTACAATGTATGAACCAATTTTATGGTGCTTTTCTGCAGCCTGACTGCATGTTGTTGTATGGAAAAGAGCTGTATGATGATTCTTTGCAAATTCTCCTCTTGTGTTTCACAGAAAAATAACATCTCTGTTTTCAAAGAGAGCAAGAAAACATGAAGCCAAAGTTGTGTTGTTGTCATATGTTGCAAAACTCCTCGGTTCAACGCTTTTGGCCGTGTTGCAAGTTTTGCAATCGTTTATTATGGGCTTTCTTTTCCGTTTATCCGAGTCATTTATAAAATGTTTTTGTGGCTCCGTTTTAATTTTCCCGTGTCTGGCTGCATAGCATTCCATTAACGTGCGGTAATTCGTAAATATGAACGTGTGTCTGGTGACGAGGCTCTCAGCTAAACAGAAGTGATCGTGTGTGACAGGCAGGAGCCTCAGTCATTCACCCGGCCCTTATCCCATCAAATGCTTTTCACATCAAGACAATATTGGAGCCGAGTGCAGCGAGCACGCCGAGGTCTGTGAGCTAATGCAGGGTGAAGCCATGCCATCTCCCCCCTGAGCTCTTTGTGTCTTGTGCCCACCGTGGCACCGTATGGGTCCCTTATGGGCTTTTACAGATGCATGCCCCATCCTCGGAGAAAGGGAGGTGCCGTACGTTCATCTGTGTGTAGACACGGATAATTCAGGGCTGATCTCTCGGCACTGCGGTAATGAGGGTGATTTAAAGAATGTTCGCACATCTCCAAGCGCTGATAAATGTTATTATTCATGCACAGGTGCTGCTGCGAGCTGCCTCTGAATGATAATTAAGATAATCTGTCTCTTTCTTCCCACTCGCCTTTCACACGGATCACTTTGTTCTGCACTTTCTCTGCTCTCAATAGCAGGCGCTGCGGTGGCCCGTCTCTGGCCTGTTCTATTGTCTCGTGCCTTTTCCAGCACAAAACCTCACCAAACAACTGGGACTAAATGTAGATTTTCCCTCGAGCTCTTCCTCTGCAGAAAACGTGCCAAGCTAAATTCAAGTCAAATGAAGAAAGTGAGCAGTCCTGGGGGACTGAGACTGTGATATTGTGTGTACACAGTGCTGGGATATGCTTAGATCATTTGTCCTGCGTGTGCATCTGTATTTTACTGTACATTAGTCAGAAACAGAGATTTGAGAGGAGAAACAGAGCCTCTGTGTAGCTCATACAGTACAGCATGGCACTAGCAACGCTAGCAGGTCATGGGTTCGATTCGCAGGGAATGCATGAACTCATATGTGTACCTTGAATGCAATGCAAGTCGCTTTGGATAAAAGCATCTGCCATATGCATAAATGTAAAAATTTTGATTGCTCAAAGATTGTCCAAGGCTCAAGAGATCTTAGTTAGGGTTCATGCAAATATCAGAATTGTCAGAGTTGTGTGTTTCCCAAAAGCATCATTAGCAGCTGTAACAATGGTCACAAGTTCAATTGAATTCCTTTGGACTCTGTTGGTAACAACGGAACTTGCAACCATCGTTGCTTTTGGGAAGCATACCCCAGATCATTTGGTCCTGCAAGATTTTGAAATGTTTGAGTTCGTCTTGAGATTCGATCTTAGCATATCAGAGAACAGTTTGAGACGTTGCGATCTTTTCTGAAACTCTAGGCGAGACACATGGATCAATTTCTTGGGAGAAACATCTGAAAAGGATCCTTCATTTGATTTCATTTGCTGTCTAGGAGAAACAACTGCAATATTAATAAGATCTAATTTGTGATTTTGCTTTCCTGTGGGTTCAAACCTACAAAAGAAACAAAGGCAGAACAACATCCTTTTTGCTTACAACACACAAAAAGAGCAAAAGCTAATTGCATATGTCTGTCTAAAGCCATTTTGTCCAATGCTTGAGCGCATTTAGCATTAACTAACACCAGTGTGTGTGTGTGTGTGTGTGTGTGTGTGTGTGTGCGTGTGCATACATGCGTGTGTTTGTTAAGCTCTAAAGGTTAGAGTATGTGAAGGGTTTGTGTGTAATTACCTGAAGTACAAAGGCTCTTCCCAGAGGCCCAGCGAATGGAAGTGTCTACTGTCAAACACCCTCATTAGAAAGCAGCTCCATATCATTAATCTAAATGAAAACTCTCCTGCAGACCTCAGCTGAACAAGTTTGTAAACAATTAAGTTAAAACTAAATAGACCTGTCAAAGTTGAACAGGGTTCATGGCATCTCGGGAAAGCCTGGAGAGCCACTCTTTGCCTCTAAGAAGGTTTGTTCATGGGAAATCAAGAGCGTTTTCACACCAGACCTCCTGATGAAGTCCATTTGACTCATTTTGGTTTGCTAGTTGACTGTTTTCTCAGCTCTTCATGTAACTGTTTTATAGACTTTTATGAAATAATTTGGAAATATCGAGGCTTTTGCAATCTGGCTATGGTGGAAATTATTCAAAGCATCAATGTAAGCAGGACACTCTGGCTTGAGAAACTTCTGTGTTTGACCATCCAAAGCATTGTTTTGGTCAGGTCTTGTGTGTGTTTGTGTTTGCCGCGTGAGCGATGACGATGTGGTTGTGTTTAAGTGCGACTACAGCTGTGTCATCTCAACACGACGCCTGTTTACAGGAGCTGCTCTACAGCAGACGGACACAGTTAATCCTCTCTGCTTTTGTGTGCAAATGAGTTGTTTTGTTTATCTTTGGTTAAGTTTGATTTGCTGTGTCTGTGTGCTGATGTTGAGTTGAGTAACCGTGTGTTCTCTGCTCTCAAGAGGGGAACATGAGCACCAGGAAAAGCTTTTCTCAAAGTCGCCAGCTGGTTTTCATGTTCCCAAACCTACAGCAGACCGGATAAACTGACAGTGCTACTGTGAGTTAGACACTTAGGAACATCAGCGGACAATCCAAGCTGGAGTTTGCATGAAGAATTGTCAGAGTTAAGCTGAAATGCATGTGAACGTCAGCGCGTCCAGCAATGCGAGCTTGATTTTGTCCATCACTGCATTCTAAACTGTGTCAGAATGTAATTCATAGGATGTTTTTGTTTCCATTTGAGTTGCTCCACCAGCAATAAAATGCTATTTGTGAAATAGTTATATATTATTCACCAAACATGTAATAATTGGCTGCAATTGTGTTGCTTTCTGCAGTATTTTGCTTTTAATGTGAACCGAACATTCACTGGAAAAAGATGTGTTAGTCAAATGTAGAACAAGATGTAAGAGTAAAAAAGAACTGTGTAGGGAAATAAAAATGTTTTATTTGAGAAATGAGAAATTTTTTACATGTTCCTTGTTGAAACAGCTGTCTCAGTACATCTGTTCTTGTAGTGCTCACGATAACGGTAACTTTCCTCAGTAAAACCCAGATTTCCCTTCTGAAAGCCGGTAAATGACATATATTTAAAGCATACCTCCTGGCTACCGTATAGCCTGAAATGTCTTTAATAAGGATGAAAGAGCTACTAGTAAAGCTTTGCTTTTAAATTAGAAATGACCCACTGCAGTACTGACTTCACAGAGGTTAGAATTAAACACCACACATTCATCTTTTCTGATGTCTGCTGTTAAAATCCTGATTATAGCAGTTTCAGAAACGTCTACTCCCAGTAAAACTTAAGTTAAAAAATTGCAACATACATTATGTAGTTCATTTGTCACATTGGAAATGGAAGGTCAAGCGCCTTGCTTTGTGATATACAGTTTTCAAATGTAGTAATTCATCCAGATATTACATGCACTTTATACAGAAAACTTAAATGCTTTGCTTTTTCTTCAGAGACATAACAACAATATATATATAATGCCTAAGAGTAGTGAAAGTACAAAGAGTATAAGTATGCCATGTGA
>CM077236.1:1219919-1364919 GCA_039654775.1 Spinibarbus caldwelli | reverse complement strand
TAGATAGATAGATAGATAGATAGATAGACAGATAGATAGATAGATAGAGTCAGATGATAGATAGATAGATAGATAGATAGATAGATAGATAGACAGAGAGACAGACAGACAGATCTGAAATCAGTATGATGATGGCCGTTTGATGTCTGTGATGATAAATGTGTGCTGGGTATCCATCCTGAGCGCAGGAGTTTCCAAACACAGAATGGCCCTAATCAGGATCGTTTTCAAAGGCTCCAGAGAGAGGAATGTCTTTGTTTCTGAGTGAAATGTGGGGTTCTCCAAGCGTCTCTGTGTACAGGATGTCCCTGAGACTATTCTTGGCAGCGCTGGGTTGAAGTAGAGGGGTTTCATCTGGTTTAACTCAGGCATTTGCAATGGTTCAGGAGCCTCTTTTGTTCTGGAGTTTTGATTGAATCTTAGAAAGTGCAGGAAATGTAGATACTCCTGGATGGGACGATGCTTTCTGACGTGATTGGATCGCTGGTGCAGACTCGTGGATTGAACCACATGAAAGCTCTGGAGATGAGGGTGATCTGGGGGCTGTTAAAAAGACGCACCCGCTTATGAAGCTCATGGGTTCAGTCTTCTTGTCACCGACCACAGGATGCCTTTTATTAATGGCACTCATCGTCGCATTCAGGCCCAGTTTTATTCTCTGGTGTGTGTTCTTAAATTGTCTGTCTTCAGCTACATCAGTTTTTGATGAGAAAAACCATAAACTTCCTTAAACATTATAACTCAAGATTTTTTTTTCTTTTTCATTGAGAAACTATTTAAATGGTAAGTACAGACACTTATTACTTTACTAACGTGGAGAAGTTGGGTCGCTTTGTGAAGTTATCACTGCGAGCCGCGTATTTGTGGACCTTAACCTTGTATAGAGTTAAATTGGGTTAAAGCGCCTTCAGATCTATTTTCAGAGGTTATTCATCAGCGGGAGGAACTGTCTCGTTTCTCCTTAAATGTCTGGCTGATCACAGCGCCGTTTGAAATGTCTCATGGTTGAAGTGTTGAAGATGTTAGTCATTATTAAAGCTCTGTGACTAATTTACTTAATTGTTTAGAAATGAAACATGCATGAAAACAGCTTTAAAATACAGTGGTTCTTGTATGTTTATGAGCACACTGTTAAAATATCTGTAAGTTTTACAGAACAATTTAAAAATGCTACAATCAAACCCTGTTAACCCTCTGGGGTCTGAGGGTGTTTTGGGGGTCTGGAGAACTTTTGACATGCCCTGACATTTGTGCTTTTTTCAGTTGCTTATAAACATATAAATGGCTAAAGTCTAATAACACTGTAATCAGCACAAACTGGGCAACAATAATATGTTAGCAGCATTTATGTACATGATTGTGTTTTTAAGAAAGCAACATTTATTCGTGGTTAGTGAAAAACTAAAATTTTGAAGTCACTGAAAATCATCTGAAATCAAGACTATGTCAAAATTATCTTGTTTACTCGCACACAGAAAACAATATATTAATTTAAATTTTCTAAGACACTTTTTCAGGTAGAAAGGGCATATGCGAGAGGGCGTCAACTACCCTACATAATGCAGTGTTTCACACCTGAGAAGACAAATGGCCGCATAATGAACTGCATAATGAGCCATTCAGTCAGGTATGTGACTGAGAGGTAAGAGTTACAAGAAAGAATATGAGGACAAAATAAATGTATATATTTTTTTTGTTTGTAGTTTATTTAAAATATATTTAGCTATCTTACAAAATAACTTGAGATTCACTTGCGAGTGCAGTTAAACAGTTTATTAGGAACAATCAAAGCTGACTTTCAAAGCTGAATTTTTAGCATTATTACTCCAGTCACATGATCCTTCAGAAATCATTCTAATATTCTGATTTGCTGCCCAAAAACATTTATTATTATTATTATTATTATTATTATTATTATTGTTGTTGTTGTTATGTTGAAAAGAGCTGAACATATTTTTTTCAGGTTTTTTGATGAATAGAAAGTTTGGAAGAACATCATCGTTCGTAACATGATAAATGTCTTTATCATCAATTGTGTGCTAAATAAAAGTGTTAATTTCTATATATACTGACTCCAAGCTTTTAAATGGTATAGTGTATATTGTTACATTTGGAGTAAGACTGGAGTAATGATGCTGAAAATGCAGCTTTGATCACAGGAATAAATTACATTTTAATATATATATTCAAACAGAAAGCAGTTATTTTAAATAGTAACTGGTTAACTGTAAGTTACCGTACCTTAGCCTGTACGATGAGAAATTGCAAATAGTTTAATGTCACACTTATATATAATTTTACTGCAAAATGCTGTCAAATTAATGCTATTTTCATGTGAAACTATGAATTGCCACACAGTTTGTGGTGAAAAATACTAAAAGTCCATTGAAGACATGTCACATATTAGATATTATATAAATAGTTGTGCTTGTTTCTAATTTTTGTTACCAGTTATGTATATTAGAGTGTTTTGGACTACATTTTCTGTTAATATTTCTGTTGATATTTATTGCATTATTTTGGTGTCATGTGTTACCCTGACAGTGTTTTGCCTTTCTTTGTATGACCTTGTACACTTTCTTTATTAGTATTAGCCATGTTTTATGGACAGGCCACTTATCATGAATTTTATTGATCATGCAGCTTTCTGCAATCTGTTTTATCATTATGATAGTTATCAGTACATTTTAAATTACAAATCAGATTTTGTGAGACTTACCCATTATTGAAAGGCGAAGAATAGCCTTTCTGTGATTTTTGTAAGGCTTCTTGACTGTAAAACAGGTTTTGCCCTACTTTAAAGTATACTCAAAATTTTTACTCAAAGAACATTAATGCACATTAAAAAAAAAAAAAAAAGATTATCAGAATTTGTTATCAAATATTAATTTGAAAGATTGTATGCCAATGTATATAATTATTTAATAATTATTTATTTTTATTTTCTTTGTTTGTACAGTTTTTTGAAGTATTGTTATTAAGGCTATTTTAAATGTTACTATTCTTGAGTTTATTCTTCAGTTCATGTAGCCTTTGATGCTGATATGCTTTGAAATTATAATAATAATAAAAAAAATAAAAATAAAAAATAAACAAACTGTTCAAGTAGATTGGTATATCGCCATTATATCAAAGAAGTATACAATCAAAGATTGTAAAATATACAAGCTCCAGCATGTCGTGCCATTATACTTGAAATATTTATTTATAACCATGAATTTCTGGCAACCACAGCTGAGCTTTTTGCATTCTGGAATTCTGTTCTCCACAAAGTATAGATGCAGTGATGATTTGATGGATGATTTGGCTAAATTTAGCCAAAGCAAGCCATTCCTTTTACTGTAGAAGAGTCTACAATGCTCACTAGGATTTGGAGCGAAGCCTGTGTGTTTGAACACGAAACATACTCGAACCTCCTCTGCTCTCTGCTTTGGAAATCATCCTGATTTAACTGTAATGGTTTTCTTTAAAAGCGTGTTTTTGTACGACTTCCAGCCGTCGAGTCCCGATTGATTCATCTCTCGCCCAGTAAAGCCACTGTCACTTCATATTCAGCCTTCCGTAATATTGGAATAACAAACAGCAAACGCACGGCACAAAGACGCTCTAATGAAAATGCTATAATTGACTCTGTTGTGGGACTTTATCATTAGTTGGGGCTTGATTTGGAGGCATAATCTGCTTTTGCTGGTGGCAGCCTCTGTGCTAGCGGGTGAACGTGCTAATAAAGTAGCAAGCGCTAATGCTCAGCTAATGCACTTGTAATAGTTGTGTTTGAAAGCTGGAAGCTTTATCATTGTGTTGCACAAGAGCCAACAAATCTAAAACCTTTAACAAGAAATAATTAGGATCTATTTAAACTATGCGACGCTGACCATATTCTTAAGACGCAGCTAAGCTTGTTAACCACCCCGGATACAATTAAAGGCTTTAAGCCTACTAAATTTAACCAAGAATGTTATTACCTGAAAACTGATTATCGTTGGCAGGACTGCGCTGGTTTGTTGCCCACAAAGCCGAAAAGTTTCCATCAAGCACTTCCATTACTGACATTAACAAATGCTGCTGCATTATATAATGTTTAACAGATCGTTAGTCAATGTACATTCAAATAGATAGAAATGTCAAGAAACTTTGATTCATATATTTTCATATGTATTCATATCTGCATGGACTAGTGATCTGTTAAGCATTAGGCTGCATAATATTTGTTAATGGCTTATTAATGAAAGTTATTATGAAGTGTTACGCAAGTTCTTTGCATAATGGCACACATTTAAAAAATCTAATTATGAAACAGCTCGTTATGACTCTAAATTCTGATTGGGCGTTCGAAGCCGCTGTGAAATTCTGATAAACACAAACATGCTATATTGATGCACTAAACAGCTAGTTACATTAATTAAGTATATTAATTGGTGAACACGTTGTTAATTACATATAGATGTAATCCATTGGACATTGGTGTGTTTTATCATATTAGTTTTATAAAAGCAATAAGCTACTTGAGGCCATGCATTACACTGATTTTAGCAGGGTGACTTATTGCTTTATATTTGCATGGCATGAAGTGTTGTGTTTGCTTTCAGTGCGTCTCTGTTACGGGTGACTTTAAAACTCGTGCAGACGGCGTGTCGTCGTCCCGTGCAGACAGAGATTGAGCTAAAATTAGTTCAGTCTGCGTATTGTAACGTGTTCCGCCACACTCTTTAATTTCTTCAGAGTTTAACATTAAAAATCAGGTCAACCTTTAAGATTTATGCGCAGAAGAAATTAATGGTATGCTATTTTTACGCTGAAGATCGACTGTTAATTTGATATGACCTCAGTCAAAGGCGCCGAAACAACAAACTCTCCTACTTCCAAAGACAAACGCAAGGTCCCCAGCGCCGGCGCGCAAATGAGCCGATCTGAGGGCCCGGCTCTTATCTGCACACTCACAACACACACACACACACACATGCACACACGCGGCCGAAGCAAAGGCCTTTATGAAAGCAACACTACTACTTCCTGTGACAAGCCACACAGGGCTGATTAAAGGAGCATTTCACTCAAACTCAATTTTATGGCATTATTATTATTATTATTATTATTATTATTTATACTTTATTATGTCTTTCAATTCAAAAATACATTTAATTCAATTATACAAGTGCATTTTCCTTTGAAAAATATTTTTTATTCATAATATTATTATATTTATTATATAATATTTAATAATATTTATTATTACTAATTTTTCCTTCCACTTTCTCTTCCGTTCACTCCCCCCTTTTGTGGTAATACCCAACACCAACAAAAATTAACAATAACAATTACATAATCACTTTTACATATGAAAAATAGGGACAAAAAAAAAAAACTGAACACAGTCACCTATTCATATCAAAACTCTTATGACATCTAATTTCTAGTAAGTAATTTTTATGTTATTACTTAATTTTATGGCATTATTTACTCTCCTCATGTTGTTCCAAACCTGTATCCTGCTGTTTTTACATCAAAACATATTCCTGTAGCTCAAAAAACATAGTTTATGGCACTAGCCACGCCAAGGTCATGGGTTCGATTCCCATGGATTACATAAGTGATTATATGTAAACCTTCAGTACAATGTTAGTCACTTTGGATGAAACCATATGTCAAATGCATACATATAAATGATGTAAAATGCCGTAAAACCATTGCAGCAGCGTTTTAATTTTGTCACAACATGAGGGAGAATAATATTTTCAGAAACACTTTGAAGCCTTTATATATAATGCATTATAAAAGTATTTTTAATGCATTGATTATTCCTTGTAATGCGCCTTATATGCTTATGTATGCATTGAATGATTTTATGAATAACTGGAACCACTGTTATAATACTTTTTAGTTACACTTTATTTTAAAGGGTCCTTGTCACAGTATAATTATACATTTAAGTACTTATGGTTAGGGTTATGGTTAGGTTTTGCTTTAGGGTTACTTGGATGTAATTATGCATAATTTATTGTTACTATAATAGTAAGTACATGTAACGTTTAACAACGACACTCTAAAATAAAGTGTTACCTACTTTCTGTTACAAATTTAGAAAGTATAATGCATTAAAACACATGACAAACAACCAGTTTCAGATGTAAAAATGGAATCTATAGTATAATGCATTTTAACTTTGCTTACAATTATTTATGAAAACATACAATGCATTGCAATATAAATTATGATACATATAATTGATTATGATTTTCATTAGTGAACATTAGTTAATGTGTAATATTAATGAGCTATATATTTGTAACAGTATTTATTAACCTTTGTTAACACTAGTTAATAGAAATACAAATGCTTATTGTTAGTTTGTGTTAGTTCAGGTACATTAAATATCAACAGATTCATAGTTTGAATTTAATAATGCATTAGTAAATGTTGAAATTAACTAAATGCTTTAGAAATATTTTTTAGTTCATTTTCATGGTAACTAATATAGTTCTTAATCTTAACAAATGAAACCTCATTGTAAAGTGTTACCTTGAATATACATAAAGGCTTTATGCTTTACCACGTTGTTCATTTTTTTAATGAACTATTACAAAAAGGCTGTAAATCAGTGTTGTGTCCTTCACTACTGTCTCTAAACAAGAGGCCTTTTTCTCCTTTATTGCTCTGTTTCTGCTCTTTTTTGCTCCGTTTGCGTTCAAAGGGGCTGCACACGTTTGAGTGAACTCCTTCAACAGATCAAAACGCCTCCATCTGAAGCCTTGCAGCGGATGCTGAGCTCCCTGAGGAAGTCTCTCTCTCTCTTTTCCATAATTCCTCACCGTTTGATGTAGCTCACCTCAGTCCTGCTCTGCTCCTCTCCATTCTGACTGAACAGGTTGACCTTTGCCCTTTTGCTCTTGACCCGCCGCTGTTCATCTGAAGAGGTTCCTGTGGCGAGTGCAGGTTTCTAGCGCGGTCTGCTGTCACGGCTGTAATTACCTCAGATTTATGAGCGCTGAACAGCACTATTTAGCCATATCTCTCTCTCTTTTAATCACCAAACATTTGTCCAGCATGTTCTTCTACATGTCATATATTGATACATATTTAATGAAAAGCTGTGTCTTCTCATTACAGTCATATGTGACATTTCTTTTAGAAAGAGAGCGGATAAGAAACAAAACACACTAGGATTACACAGCAGAAAATAACAATCCTGGAAATAGTGAAATAATTTTCTGTGGTATTTTATGTGCCTTTTTTTATTCTTTCCAGAAACTGTATATGTTTTACGTTAAGCATTCAAATATATTATCATATAATAAGGTTTTATCAGTATGATTTGTTAAATCTGACAAAATCTGTCAAGATCTCATTTCAAAATCTCATTTCATTTCACCCCACTCCCCCCCAAAAAATAAAAAAAAATTAAATAAATTAATAATATTTTCCCTAAATATATATATATATATATATATATATATATATATATATATATATATATATATATATATATATATATATATATATATAAATTGGTTTGTAGGACCATTCATTTATTTTAAATGTATTCATTTTTATTTTTTTATTTTATATATATATATATATATATATATATATATATATATATATATATATATATATATTTTTTTTTTTTTTTTTGTAATTGTTCCTTTGTTTTAATAGAAAAAAAAAAAAAAAAAAAAAAAAAAAATATATATATATATATATATATATATATATATATATATATATATATATATATATATATATATATATTTTAATCAAAGATAATACTTTATTCTATAAACCTTATTTTCCCATAATTTATCCATTATTTTCTAGGAAAATGGTTACCTCATTAGCATTATGTATGAATTTTGCTACATTTTTTAATTCTTAAATACTCAGAATCACTTAATTATTAAGAATCCCTTTAGATTATCTTTTGTTACATTTTAAAATGATTGTATCAAGTCATACAATTATTTATTTTTGCCTAAATATGCATAAATAAAAACATGCAACCATTACGATTTTCTTTTTAAAAAAGTCTTATTTTTATATGTAAAACACGATACAATAATTGTTGTGAAACTAATTGTAAAAACTAATTGTAAAAATATAATATTGTTACAATAATAATATTTATAATACTTTCTTGGGGTGAAAGTGACATGACAGGTTTGTGACATTCACCCGTCAGGTCAGTCAAAACAAGCTCTCTCTCTACAACAAAGCATAATATTTATGGTAAATAAATAAATGCTGAACGTTAAATGCGCAGAGGTAATCACCGCAGTCTGAATGTCTCTGTTCTCCTGTTTGCTGAAGATTCGTTACTGGAGGCCACCTAATTATTCACAATAATGCTTAATTAATATGCACAAAAGACGTGTGCTCCACAAAAAAATGTTGTTGATGATTTTTAATTTTCCAAATGATCTTCATCAGTGCTCTGTTAATTATTTGACCGTTTTAGGAATCGGCAGCCCTTTCACTGCTCTGTGGCAAAAAGAAAAGGACAGAATTGATTATTAATGCACAACAATAAACCAGACAAATCAAGCACGTAGCCTTATCTGTACCACAGTTATTGTCGTAAAATTGTTTGTCTGAAAACATTTGGTTTCCAGATTTCTTTAAAGTGACACACGCTCATTAATATTTGAATGATAATTCTGATTGGGTGAATCTGAGCCCTAAATAACTCTGGGATTGTGGCGTTTTCTCCCAGCATCCCCTGCTGTGGCATTTAATCAGACAGCTGTGGGTTTAAAGCTCACCTCGCTCTGAATCTTCATTTCCTAAGTCTTTAAGTGTGATTTTGAAAGCTTGAGCTGACCAGTGCAGATGAAGACGACTTGAGAAGATTTTCTTCCACCTTCCTGTTCACTCTTATAACGCTGATCCTATTGAGTTCCCAGAAGCCTCGGTCCTGAGCGTAGCAGAAACAGAGCCAGAGAGGAGAGCAAAAACCATCAATACTAAACACTGTAGAAACATTGTAGAAACATTTCAGAGAAAGTGACATTACGAGCTGGAGTTTCAGCTCAAGGCCTCTACATGCAAACAACATTCGGCTTATTCTTACTGTACTGAACATTCAGTCTCACCATCATTATATATGCCTTAACATATTGAATAAAATATTTAACTCAAAATTATTAAACCCACAGCATGTGAAGGGGTAAATATCAGAATGTCATTTGTCCGATTTAAATGTTGTTTAACATGTTGTTTATTTAAAAGTTTACATGTTTTCTTGGCATTAAGTTAATTGAGTCATTGTACCTTTCATATATATTTAACATTAATATTCTAACGTTTTCAGAAGTACTCCAGAGATTATCCATCTGATATTTGAAATAGTTCTTTAAATTAAACCAAAAACATATTTAATGTGCTAAAACAGAATTTGTTTTTCATTTTCATTAATATGACTTCCTGTTTGTTGCTGCCGTGTGTTTTGAGATTGAGCTCCGTCAAGTTAATTCTTTATCGTCTATTTTCTAATCTTAAAATCTATTTTATACACCATCATTTTCATTTCTATAATGTTTGAATATATCCCTTACTGTATTCTACAACAAAAACAATCAGAGCGCCTTGTTATCACTAATTTTGATTTCCTGAGTCCGCTATTAGCTTATAGCCCGTTAGCATCACCAGCATGGTTGCCGCTAATCTCGCTTACATTGTTTACATTCTATTCACACACATTACCATTGTTTTACTCACTGTTACTTGCTTTAATGGTGGATGTGTGTCTACCTTTGAGTGCAGGTGAGGACACGTTCGAGCTGCATTCGGTGCAGCTCTAGCTGGAGGCCGTGGAGAAGCAGATCTGCGAACTGGTGGAGAAGCAGGCCCAGCTGAGAGAGCGGAGAGCTGCGCTGGAAACATCCCGGGCTGACACTCACAAGTCCGGGGTAAGTATACAGCGCGCCGCTAACACTCCCACCACCTCTACTCCATGTGTTTCTCTGAACAGACCCTGTGCACCCAGGACGCAATCTTCCCAGATGTCCTTCACTCCGGCGCTGGGACACCACGGACCCTGGGTGCAACAGCAGCGGAAGACGTAAGCCAGGCCCCGGGAAAGGACCTCTCCCCCTCTGCCGCCTCCGGTCTTCGAGATCTCCACTCGGAACCGCTTCGCTCCCCTCTGCGAGACGGAACACGACGCTGTGATCGTCGGAGACTCCATCGTCCGGCACGTCACGTTACCTGAAGGTAAAGCGCACACTCACCGTTTCCCTGGTGTTCGTGTTCTCGATGTTTCTGCACAGATACCCAAGATCCTGAAGGACGACAAGAGCGTCGGCGTGATCATGTTGCACGCGGGGGTGAACGACACCATGCTGCGGCAGACAGAGACACTGAAGAGGGACTTCAGGAGCCTGATCGAGACGGTGCGCAGCGCATCTCCCGCAATGAAGATCATCGTGTCAGGACCACTTCCTACGTATCGACGAGGACATGAAAGGTTTAGTAGACTTTTTGTTAAAATTGGAATCTTTTCTGGGAGCGTCCTAGGCTTTTCCATGCTGATGGCCTGCACCCCAGCAGAGTTGGAGTGGAACTCCTGTCGGATAACATCTCCAGGACGCTACGCTCCATATGACTACTAAGCAAATTCTCAGATAACTGCTATGATGACTTTTGTTCTACCCACTTAAATGATAGAAGTACTTGTGCCGTCCAATCTATAAAGACTGTGTCTGCTCCCCGAATAGTGAGGACAAAATATGAATTTAATGCAGGATCTAGAAATAATCTGATCTTGATTAAACCAGAAAAATGCAAAATAAACAAAAGCAATTTTTAAAACTTGGGCTCCTAAACATTAGATCACTCGCACCCAAAACAGTTATTGTAAATGAAATGATCACAGATAATAGTTTTGATATACTCTGCTTGACTGAAACCTGGCTCAAACCAAATGACTATATTGGTCTGAATGAGTCTACTCCACCAAGCTACTGTTATAAGCATGAGCCCCGTCAGATTGGTCGTGGTGGTGGTGTTGCAACAATATATAGTGATATTCTCAATGTTACCTAGAAAACAGGATACAGGTTTAACTCATTCAAATTACTTGCTCTGGCTACTTGTGTATAGACCGCCAGGGCCATATACAGATTTCTTAAAAGAATTTGCAGATTTCCTCTCAGACCTATTGGTTAATGTTGACAAAGTGCTAACTGTCGGAGATTTTAACATTCACGTTGATAATACAAATGATTCATTAGGACTTGCGTTACTGACCAAATAAACTCTTTTGCAGTCAAGCAAAATGTCACCGGGCCCACTCATCATTTTAATCATACGCTAGATTTAATTATATCGCATGGAATTGATCTTACTGACATAGATATCGTACCTCAAAGTGATGATGTTACTGACCATTTCCTTGTATCGTGCATGCTGAGTATTACTGATATTAACTATATGGCTCCGTGTTATTGTCTGGGCAGAACTATTGTTCCCTATCTGTTGGTCACTACGAGTTATGTCGTGATTACATCAGGGGATTCACTTTGGAGCCCCAATCATCTCTGACTTTAAGAGAAAACGCCATTGAATATTGGATTTTGAATACCTGAGCCACTCCCTGTGCATACGGGTATAAATAGGCGACAGGTGCATCCACTCATCAGATTTTTGCTTTGGAGCTGAGTGGATGAACGTGTTGATCTTCACAAAGCCATTCATCATCTGTCTGGAAGCTGTTCTGGTTGGCGTCACGGTGCGAACAGCAGTGTCCCTTTCTGCAGCGATTCCCCTGGGCACTTCAACTAAAAGAGCAAATTTCCTAAAAGAGCAAATCACGGTCGACTCGCGTCTTTTTAATGATGCCGCTCTGACCGTGTCCTCTTGGTTGCGGTCATTTGCTATCCTCCGTCGACAGCCACGATCATTGTCTTCAATGTCTGGGCATCCAGCACGCTGAAGCTGCGTTCGTGGATGGTTTATGCGTTCGTTTTGAGCATGTAACCATGGCAGCGCTGCCATCGTGCCTCTCTCTCCTCACGGGGATGGGAGGGGCTCCCTCTGTCATTACCCGCGCTGGCTTCTCTGCCACGTGCAGAGAACCATTGGCTAGTGCTCTGGGCGATCTGAGGGTTACAGTGAGAGCCCTTCCGCCGGGCCAGTCCCCACGGACTTTTCACTCCTCCTGCAGCAGCTGTTCTGTGCGGCTCCCCGGTAATTCTGCTGTGCCATTTTACGGCGTGCCCAGCGTTTCACTCTCGCGGCAAAAGCTTGCAATGCTGTGGGCCAAGCTGCCTCTGCCCTGCATGCCATGGCTATCCTCACCTGCGCTTGGCGACAGACCTCGCCCTACGGGTGACGAAAGTCACAGCGCGGTCCCTCGGGAAGGTGATGTCCACACTTGTGGCCCAGGAGCGCCATCTGTGGCTCAGCCTGGCTGAGATGAGCGATGTCGACAAAGTGCGCTTTCTCGACGCTCCCGTCTCCCAGGCTGGACTGTTCGGCGACATTATCGAGGACTGTGCCCAGCAGTTCTCAGCAGACTGAGGCCATCCAACACATCTTGCCCGGCGTGATGTACCATCTGCCACCGCTCCGTCGACGGTCAGCCCCCAGTCTGCTCTTCGCCGTGGGTGCCCTCCTGCTTCCTCCAGAGCTGCTCCGCCCCATGCTGGATCATCACCTAGGCCGGCGTGTCGAACCTCTTGCAGAAGTGCGGCGCCCCCCCGTGTCCCAGCCGGCCCCGAAATCATCCAGGGAGGCAATAAAGCGGCCCTGACACAGGCAACCCAGAGATGTGGGAAGCTGCTCTTTCTCAGGAGATGGCGAGGACAGCGCCACTCATTCCCCCGGAGGAGGATCGGGTGGAGAATAATTTTTTTTCTGTTCCGCTGCTGGCTCAAGGGCCAGCGGTAAACGCATTGTCAAAGAAAGAGCAATTTCCTTTTCCTCTGGGTTCTCAGGCTCGCGGGCTGACAGTGTGTGACGCACTGCCTCCTCACTCTCGCCCACGATGCCCCCTCTTGCCAGCGGCCAAGAGACTGCGGTTGGGAGACGCAATGCCACTCCATGCATCCCTGGCCAGTCCCTCTGGGGACGCGGGGATTTCTGCTGTGGTCAGTCAGAACAAGATGCCTTCCGTGCTATCCAGCACGACGACTCTCCACTGCACCACCACAGGTATGTCGATTGTCCCTATGTTGCCACTTGTACGGAGTCTGGGGGCGTGGCTTGCGCTGCCCAACCCGTCCCGCTGGCTCATTTGCACAATCTGACTCGGCTATGCGATTCAGTTCACCGGGCGACCTCCCAAGTTCAGCGGCATTCTTGAGACTTCGGTGGCAGTCTGAGACGCACCTGTCTTGCACGAGGAGATTTCTGTCCTCCTGGCAAAGGATGCAATCGGCTGGTCCCTCCAGCCGAGAAGAAGC
Organism: Spinibarbus caldwelli; assembly: GCA_039654775.1. NCBI lineage: Eukaryota > Metazoa > Chordata > Actinopteri > Cypriniformes > Cyprinidae > Spinibarbus > Spinibarbus caldwelli. The sequence goes on along the minus strand of CM077236.1, from coordinate 1,351,522 downwards.
AGGGGTTTTACAGCCCTTACTTCATCGTACCCAAGAAAGGTGGTGGCCTCCAGCCAATCCTGGATCTGCGAGTCTTGAATCGGGCCCTGCACAGGCTTCCGTTCAAGATATTGATGCAGAAGCGCATCATCAGATGCATCCAACCCCAGGATTGGTTTGCAGCGGTCGACCTGAAGGACGCTTACTTTCATGTCTCGATTCGCCCTCGACACAGACCGTTGGTGTGTGTTCGAGGGTCGGGCATAGCAGTATAGGGTCCTCCACTTCGAGCTCTCCCTGTCCTCTCGTGTCTTTGCGAAAGTCACGGAGGTCGCCCTTGCCCCGTTATGGGAAGTGGGCATCAGGATCCTCAACTGTCTCGAGCATGGCCCGCGCACGAGAACAGTTGTGCGATCACAGGGACCTGGTGCTCTGGCACCTCAGCCAGTTGGGGCTTCGGGTCAACTGGAAAAAGAGCAAGCTCCCCGTGCAGAGAAATTCTTTTCTCAGTATGGAGTTAGACTCGGTGAGTGTGGTGGCGCGTCTCACCAACGAGCGTGCCCAGTTCATGCTGACCTGCATGAGTTCCTTCAGAGGCAGGATGGTGGTACCACTGAAACACTTTCAGAGGCTCCTAGGCAATATGGCATCCGCAGCTGCAGTCTCGCCACTCGGATTGCTTCATATGGGACCACTTCATCACAGGTTACACTCCCGAGTCACGAGATGGGCATGTCGCCACGGTACAGTTCGCGTGACCATCACGCCAACGCGTCGCCGCTCATTCAGCCCCTGGACGGACCTTATCTTTCCACGAGTCGAAGTACCCTTAGAACAATGGTCTCGGCATGTCGTTGTCACGATGGATGCCTCCAGTGCGGGCTGGTGCGCTACATGCAACGGGCAGGCAGCCTCGGGGTTCTGATCAGGGCCTCGACTGCTTTGGCACATCAACTGCCTCAAGTTGCTGCCAGTGCTACTAGCCTTGCAGCGGTCCGGCCGCTGCTGCTTAGCTAGCACGTGTTGGTCCGCATGGACAACACTGCGGCTGTCTCGTACATCAACTGGCAGGGTTGTCTATGATTACGTTGCATGTCAAAACTCGCCCGCCATCTCCTTCTCTGGAGTCAGACGCAGCGCAAGTCGCTGCGCGTCTTCCACATCCTGGGGAGATCAGTCGTGCAGCTAATGGGCTCTCACGACAGCTCACGTTCCCCAGAGAATGGCGACTCCATCCCGAGATGATCCGGCTGTTCTGGAGTCGATTCAGGGAAGCACATGTAAACCTGGTTGCCTCCCACGTGTCCTCCCACGTCCAGTTGTATGACTCCCTGACCGAGGCCCCCTTGGTACGGACACACTGGCGCACAGCTGGTCTTGGGTTTTACGCAAGTTTGCGCTTCCTCCAGCGAGCCTTCTTGCACAGACACTGTGCAAGGTCAGCAAGGACGAGGAACAGGTACTGCTGGTTGCGCTGTTTGGCCCACCGGACCTGGTTTTAGGAACTCATGCTCCTCATGACAGCCCCTCCTGGCGCATCCCTCTGAGGAAGGACCTCCTTTCTCAGGGGCCCGGCACCATGTGGCACCCGCGTCCATATTTTGGAACCTCCATATGTGGTTCCTGGATGAGACGTGGCAAACTTGAGTGTTTTGTCCACCGGCGGTGGAAGACACTTTCACTCAGGCCAGAGCCCTCTCTACGAGGCGAGCTCTTGCCTTGGCGTTGAGTCTGTTCGCAATCTGGTGTTCTTCTCGCCGAGAAGACCCCTGAAGATGCACGATTGGAGTAGTGCTTTCTTTCCTGCAGGAAAAGTTAGACTGTCACCCTCCACCTTGGAAGCGTATGTGGCTGCTATCGCAGCACATCACGTTACAGTGGACGGCTGGTCCCTGGGAAAGCACGACCTCATCATCAGGTTCCTGAGGGGTGCCAGAAGGTTAAATCCTCCTAGGTGACCCCTGGCGCCCTCCTGGGATCTCTCTATTGTCCTGGCTGGACTTCAGAGGGGTCCCTTTGAGCCTCTGGACTCAGTTGAGCTGAAGTTACTGCCTGCTAAGACAGCACTCCTGACCACGCTCACTTCCATCAAGAGGGTCGGGGACCTCCAAGAATTTTCGGTGAGCAAAGAGTGCCTTGTATTCGGGCCGGACTACTCTCATTTTGTCCTGAGACCCCGGCCTGGATACGTGCCCAAGGTTCCCACCACACCCTTCCGCGATCAGGTGGTGAACCTGCTAGCACTGTCCTCGGAGGGGGCAGGCCCAGACTTGGCGTTGCTGTGTCCCGTAAGAGCACTGCGCATATACGTGGACCGCACCAGGAGCTTTAGAAGCTCTGAGCAACTCTTTGTCTGTCACGGAGGTCATCAGAAAGGGAAGACTGTCTCCAAGCAGAGGTTGGCCCACTGGATAGTGGATGCCATCACTTTGGCATACCAATCTCAAGGCGAGCCATGCCCCCTGGGGGTGAGGGCACACTCCACTTGGAGTGTTGCCTTTTACTATGCGTTGGCGCACGGCGCCTATCTGGCAGACATTTGCAGAGCTGCGGGCTAGGCGACAACGAACACCTTCACGAGATTTTACAGTCTCCGCGTTGAGCCAGTTTCTTCCCATGTATTGGGTAACAGATAAGTGGCGGGAGGAGCTGGCCGGTGTCACGCTTGCTGCACCATTCCTCCTCACCCGGGGATGTGAGCACCTTTTTCCTCCTCCAGTAAGTTCCTCGGATGGCGAACCCTGGTGGAGTTCCTCCAGCACCCCTGGCAGTCAGACTGGGTGGAGCAGTCTGAAGCCAGGCCCAGTACTGGTGTTAGCTCGCCTGGGTCTCCGGTCAGCCCCTGTACTGGGCTAGGTGTCCATATGGCTTGATTCCCTTTGGGCAATCCCATATGTGTATTCTTCCACGGTAAGGTTTCCCTCTCGGTAAACCCGTGTCTTCCCTTTGACAGAGCACTCTGTCAGGCTCTGATGACAGCTCTCCTCCCTACTCCTAGGTAGGACCTGCCTCAGAGTCCCATTCCGTATGTAGTACTGTCCCAGGCCTGGGTCAGTCCATATCAGTATCTCCACGTCACCTCCCTTTGGGCAGGATGTGGCCTCCGTAGCGCCCTTCTCCGGAAGGCTCGCTTCCCCGTCGTTACTGCCAAGCTGTAGCAACAAATAGGAAAGACTTGAAGCAATCTTTCATTGAAGGTTGAAATCCCTTCTAATTTCTGTGGTGAAAGAAACAGCGGCTTGGCTATCTCCAGCAGCGATGTACTCACCTATGAACTCACCTGTGCTCCCTGCGGGTACCAAGGTCAGTGAATTTGCGCTGGGGTGATGGAAGGTTACGACCTTTGCATGGCATTTGTCTGTCACGCGCTTGCTTGTCAACATTTACAATGCCATAAGGTTGTGACGGGGTTCAGGTTGTGGTGCTTTCCATGGACCCCTAATGTCGTCACGACATAACTCGTAGTGACCGACAGATAGGGAACGTCTCGTTTACGTACGTAACCCTCGTTCCCTGATGGAGGGAACGGAGACGTTATGTCCCCATGCCACAATCTTGAACCATCCCTGGGTGCCAGGGACATGTTCTTGGCTCCTCAGCGGAAAACCTGATGAGTGGATGCACCTGTCGCCTATTTATACCCGAATGCACGGGGAGTGGCTCAGGTATGCAAAATCCACTAGCCAATATTCATTGGCGTTTTCTCTTAAAGTCAGAGATGATTGGGGCTCCCAAGTGAATCCCCTAATGTCGTCACGACATAACGTCTCCGTTCCCTCCATCAGGGAACGAGGATTACGTCCGTAACCGAGACGTTCCAGCCACCAAAGCCAGATTCACAAATAACCTGCCTGATTTATCTCAGCTGCTCTGTGTACCCATAAATACAAATGAACTAGACGAAATGACTAGCAACATGGGCACTATCTTCTCTAATACATTAGAAGCTGTTGCCCCCATCAAATTAAAAAAGGTCAGAGAAAAACGTACTGTGCCATGGTACAACAGTAATACCCATTCTCTCAAGAAAGAAACTCATAATCTTGAGCGCAAATGGAGAAAAACTAACTTGGAAGTTTTTAGAATTGTGTGGAAAAACAGTATGTCCAACTATAGACAGGCTTTAAAAGCTGCCAGGGTAGAGCATATCTGCAAACTCATAGAAAATAACCAAAACAATCCAAGGTTTTTATTTAGCACAGTGGCTAGATTAACAAATAACCAGATGCCGCCCTATCTAAATATTCTCTCACAGTTTAATAGTAATGACTTTATGAATTTCTTCTCTGATAAAATAGATAACTTCAGAAATACAATAACAAATGTAGATTCTACAGCATCTAGTACTTCAACCTCATTCATCGCACCCAAAGAAAAACTGCAGTGCTTTACAACTATAGGACAGGAAGAGCTGTATATCACTGCATCTAAACCAACAACATGCCTATTAGATCCTGTACCCACTAAATTACTGAAAGAGTTGTTACCTGTAGCAGAAGAACCGCTTCTCAATATAATTAACTCATCTTTATCTTTAGGTCACGTCCCAAAACCATTCAAGCTGGCGGTTATTAAGCCTCTTATTAAGAAACCACAGCTAGATCCTAGTGAACTGGCAAATTACAGACCCATTTCAAATCTTCCGTTTATGTCTAAAATTTTAGAAAAATTTGTGTTGGCTCAATTTTTGTTTTTCAACTTTTTGCAAAAAAAAAAAAAAAAAAAAAGATCTCTATGAAGAATTTCTCTGCTATTTTCAATATACATGTTGCCCCTTGGTAATATTATTAGAAAATACGTGATTAGCTTCCATTGTTACGCTGATGATACTCAACTATATATCCCAACAAGACCAGATGAAACTTCTTAATTATCTAAACTAACAGAGTGTGTTAAAAATGTAAAAGACTGGATGACCAATAGTTTTCTGCTATTAAATTCAGATAAGACAAAGATATTACTTATTGGGCCAAAAAACAGTACACAGAATCTCTTGGATTACAATTTGCAACTAGACGGATGTACTGTTACTTCCTCTACAGTCAAAAATCTGGGTGTTATATTAAACAGCAACTTGTCTTTTGAAAATCATATTCCCCATGTTACAAAAACAGCATTCTTCCATCTTAGAAACATTGCCAAGCTACGAAACATGTTACCTCTGTTTCTGATGCAGAAAAGCTAGTTCATGCTTTCATGACCTCTAGACTGGACTATTGTAATGCACTGCTAGCTGGTTGTCTTGCATCTTCAATAAACAAGCTACAGGTAGTCCAAAATGCAGCAGCTAGAGTCCTTACCAGATCAAGAAAATATGATCATATTACCCCAATTTTACAGTCTCTGCACTGGCTACCTATTAAGTTTTGTATTAGTTACAAAATATTATTACTTACCTATAAGGCCCTTAATGGTTTAGCTCCTGTGTACCTAACTAGTCTTCTACCACGCTACAATCCATCCCACTCCCTAAGGTCGCACAACTCTGGACTTTTGGTAGTACCTAGGATAGCAAAGTCCACTAAAAGAGGTAGAGCTTTTTCGCATTTGGCTCCCAAACTCCGGAATAGCCTTCCTGATAACGTTCGGGGTTCAGACACACTCTCTCTGTTTAAACCTAGATTAAAGACACATCTCTTTAGCCAAGCATTCACATAATGCATCTCATAATCTTGTACTGCAGTTATATCTGATCAAACACACATTATTGTTCTTTAGCTTGGGTTGAACAAATTATTTTTGCTTGGATGGAACAGCAGCTACGCTAATTACGTCTCTATTTGTTTCTCTGTTTCTGCCGTGGGATTAACATCCCGTGGTAACTAGGAATTACACAAGCTTCAGTCTGGATCCAACCCTTAAATGATCTGAGATGACCAAACACCTGAGAAGAGATGATGCCAACCCCTCAGAGGACCTCAGATGATGCCAACCCTCAGACAACATACAGAACTACCAAATTTCACCATTAGTTAAATATATTAAGTTTCTACAGTATATATATATTTTGTAGAAACTTAGTTTCCTTGTAAAGCTGCTTTGCAACGATTTGTATTGTGAAAAGCGCTATACAAATAAACTTGAATTGAATTGAATTAATATCAAGTTCAAGTTGAGCTTTATTGTCATTCTGCTACATGTGTGGACATATAGTGGAACGAAATGTCGTGTCTCGCAGGACCACGGTGCTACATACTAGTTAAGCATAAGATAAACATACAACAATGCAAATATAGGAAAAACAATAGAGCTATGCAACAGTTTAACCATCTGAATATACATATACTATAAATTCTATAACTACTATACCTAGTTGACTACACATACACAAACAGAGACTGTACAAGATCTTTTCATAAATACTGTACATGAAATTGTGCTAAAGAGATATTTGTACATGAAAATGTGCAGAAAAAAAATATATTTTGTACATTAAATTGTTCAGAAGAGAGGTTTTGTGGGAAGCAGCGCATAGTGCAAAAAGATTTAGTAGTGCAATGCTCAAGTAAACATATTATTTTGTAGTGCAATGTTCAAGTAAACATATTATCTGATTGAGTCTTTGTAGCAGGGAGTGTTTATAGAAAGTGTCTAGTGTGCATATAGTGGGACGAGTGCGTTACTACAGGTGGTTTGTATAGCCCACTCACCTGTGTGTAGTACACTCAGAATTGCACTTAGGAAAATTGTCAATAGTTATTTATGAGTTGGGGGGCTGAGGTGTTCATGGTTTCAGAGGGGGACAGGGAGATTGGAGTTAAGAGCTCTCACAGCCTGGGGAAAAAAGCTGTTGAGCAATCTGACTGAACGAGCTTTGATATTCCGGTACCTTTTACCTGATGGCAGGAGCTGGAAGAGGTTATGGGAGGGGTGGGTGGGGTCCTTCACGATGCTGGAGGCCTTGCTGGAGCACTGTGCAAGGAAAATGTCCAGGATGGAGGGGAGAGGGGCACCGATGATCTTTGCGGCAGTGTTCACTGTCCGTTGTAGGGTCTTGCGGTCAGCAGCACTGCAGTTCCCATACCAGACAGTGATGCAGGTGGTCAGCACGCTCTCAATGGTACCCCTGTAGAAAGTGGTGAGGATGGGTGGAGGGAGACTTGCCCTTTTCAGCCGGCGGAGAAAGTGGAGGTGCTGTTGTCCCTTCTTGTTGAGTGACGTGACGTTGGTGGTCCAGATGAGATCCTCTGTGATGTGCACCCCCAGGAATTTAATGCTATCGACTCTCTCCACGGTTGAGCCGTCGATGGTCAGTGGGGGGTGGTCAACAGAGTTTCTCCTGAAGTCCATCACAATATAATATGAACGAGATACATGAAGAATTTGTAAACTACATAATAACAGGAAGTGAAATCAATTACATATACAGCTCTGGAAAAAATTAAGAGACCACTTAAAACTTCTCAGTTACATTGGAGAGCATTTTTTATTAATAAAAATGCTGTCATTTTGAGCTTTTTTTATTTTTTATTTATTTATTTTTTTTGACAATTGGTCAAATTAACAAAAATGATTCCATAGGAAAAGCAATCTAAGATGGCGCCGCAGATGGCAGCTACTGTGCTTTGCTCTTCAGTGTTTGTACTGTTTTTGTTTGTTTTTCCTGTTTTTTGTTTCTCAAACACCATCAGTTTTACCAGGCATGACCTGCTGAACATTCGGCAGAACACACCACAAAATCTTTTACCGGTTTTTGATTATTCTGACATTTTTCTGGACATTGTAGTTGGCGAAGCCGTAGCTCTGGTCAAACGCTTCATGACGCGGAGACGGGGGAAGCGAGCTGGCGCGCTCGTGAAGCTCAGACAGGCGGATTTAGAACGGCGTTGCCTAGCATCCATCTCGTGAATCTCCACTCTTTACCCGACAAAATGGACGAACTCCTTCTGCTCTCCCGGACAAACAGGGACTTTTCAAACTTTGCTGCTCTGTGTTTCACAGAAACCTGGCTGAATGACGCCATACCGGACAGCGTGCTACATCTGCCTAACTTCCAGCAGATCAGAGCAGATCGCGACTCAGAATCAACGGGGAAATCGTGCGGCGGCGGGACGTGCTTTTACATCAATGAGAGGTGGTGTACAGATGTAACCGTGTTAAAGAAGATGTGCTGTTCTGATCTAGAAACTCTCTTCATTAACTGCAAGCCTTTCTACTCGCCGTGGGAGGTTTGCTCGTTCATTCTCGTGAGTGTTTACATCCCTCCGCAAGCGAACGTGAGATCAGCTTTACAGAAACTCGCTGATATGATCACAGAGACTGAACAACAACACCCGGACTTTGTTTTAATCATTCTCGTGGACTTTAATAAAGCAAAGCTCTCTCGTGAACTGCCAAAATACAGACAGCACATCACATGTCCCACCAGAGACAGTAATATATTGGATCACTGTTACACAGCGATAAAGGATGCATATCACTCTGTCCCACGAGCAGCTTTAGGACTCTCTGATCACTGTTTGGTTCATCTTATACCGACCTACAGGCAGAAACTCAAATCTGAAAAACCTGTATTAAGAACTGTTAAAAGATGGACTAATGAAGCAGAGCGGGTTTTACAAGCCTGTTTCTCTCTCACTGATTGGACTGTTTTTGAATCTGCTGCCAATGATCTGGATGAGCTCACAGAGACTTTAACATCTTATATCAGTTTCTGTGAGGATATGTGCATTCCTACCAAGACTCATCTAACTTACAACAACGACAAACCATGGTTCACTGCAAAACTCAGACTGCTCCGTCAGGCCAAAAAAGATGCTTACAGAAAGGGGGATAAAGTCTTGTATAAACAGGCCAAATACACACTGGAAAAGGAGATCAGAGTGGCAAAGAGGAATTATTCTGGCAAGCTAAGGAAAAAAAAATATCTTCCAGTGATTCTGCTTCAGTGTGGAAAGGTATGAAAGACATCACTAGTTACAAGACACCATCCCCCAGCACTCTGGAGAATCAACAACTGGCAGACGATCTGAATGAGTTCTACTGCAGGTTTGAAAAAAACACCCCACACCCGCCCTGAACACCTCTCCACACAACCATTCACACCTCCAGAAACCCTCTCCCCCACACCTGCAATTTAGATCAGCGAAGATGACGTGCGCCAGGTCTTCAGGAAGAACAAAAGAAGGAAAGCACCATGCCCAGATGGTGTGTCACCAGCCTGCCTAAAAATCTGTGCTGACCAGCTGGCCCCCATCTTCACACAGATCTTCAACAGATCACTGGAGCTGTGCGAAGTCCCCTCATGCTTAAAACGCTCCACCATCATCCCCGTCCCAAAGAAACCCAAAATTACTGGACTTAATGACTACAGACCTGTGGCTCTAACGTCTGTGGTCATGAAATGATTTGAAAGACTGGTTTTGGCTTATCTGAAGGCCTCCACTGGACCCTTACTGGACCCCCTGCAGTTTGCCTTCAGAGCAAACAGGTCTGTGGATGATGCAGTCAACATGGGACTGCACTTCATCCTGCAGCATCTGGACAGACCAGGGACTTATGTGAGGATCCTGTTTGTAGACTTCAGCTCCGCATTTAACACCATCATCCTGGACACCCTTCAGAATAAACTAACTCAGCTATCCGTCCCCACCTCCGTCTGTCAGTGGATCAGCAACTTCCTGACAGACAGGCAGCAGCTAGTGAGGCTGGGAAAATTATCATCCAGCACCCGCACCATCAGCACTGGTGCCCCCCAGGGCTGTGTTCTCTCCCCACTGCTCTTCTCCCTCTACACCAACGACTGCACATCTAAAGATCCCTCTGTCAAGCTCCTGAAGTTTGCAGACGACACCACACTGATTGGCCTCATCCAGGACGGTGACGAGTCTGCTTACAGACAGGAGGTTAAGGAGCTGGCCGTCTGGTGTAGTCTTAACAACCTGGAGCTCAACACGCTCAAAACTGTGGAGATGATCGTGGACTTCAGGAGAAAGCCCCCTGCTCTCCCCCCACTCACCATCATGAACAGCACTGTGACTGCAGTGGAAACATTCAGATTCCTGGGCACCATCATCTCTCAGGACCTGAAGTGGGACAATCACATTGAGTCCACTGTGAAAAAGGCCCAGCAGAGGTTATACTTCCTTTGCCAGCTGAGGAAGTTCAACCTGCCACAGGAGCTGCTGAAACAGTTCTACTCCGCCATAATTGAATCCGTCCTCTGCACTTCAATAACTGTCTGGTTCAGCTCAGCTACCAAATCTGACCTCAGAAGACTACGGAGGGTAGTCCGGACTGCTGAGCGAATCATTGGTACAACCCTCCCTACTCTCCAAGAACTGTACTTATCCAGAGTGAGCAAAAGGGCTGGCAAAATCACTCTTTACCCCTCACATCCAGCACACTCCCTCTTTGAACTGTTACCGTCTGGTTGATGCTACAGAGCCCTGAACACCAGAACGACCAGACACAGGAACAGTTTCTTCCCTCAGGCAATCCATCTCATGAACTAGTGTTGTCAAAAGTACCGACTTCGGTACCATTCGGTACTGTCATTTTAAAAACGTTCATTTCCCGCTAACATTTAACACTATGGCCAATCAGCTGTGTTTAAGCATCCACTCAACAGCGCTCAAATGTTAGCGGGAAATGGACGTTTTTAAAATGACAGTACCGAATGGTACCGAAGTTGGTACTTTTGACACTATCATGAACACTTGACATTAAACGTGGAACACACAACACTATTATAAATTATTTATTCACCACACATACTTATTTTTTCATTTCAAATTTGCACATATCAGACCTGTACACCATAATTGTCTATATTATATATTGTATTTTTGCTATTTGTACATTGCCTATTTGTATATTTGTATAGTATTCTTTTATTATCTGTGTCCTGTCCTGTCCTGTTGCTGTCTTTCTGTTGCACTGTAGAGCTTCTGTCACTAAAACAAATTCCTCGTATGTGTAAGCATACCTGGCCAATAAAGCTCATTTTGATTCTGATTCTGATTCTGATATTTTCAGACATGTTTTTATTAATTTTTAGACAACTGTTTTAACTTCAGACCAGTTAAGAAATAAATATCTGGTAGAATAACCCTGATTTTCAATCACAACAAATGAAAACATTTGATATTTTGACCAAGTGTCATTTTCTAAAAAAAAAAAAAAAAAAAAAAAATGCTCTAAATGACAATATTTTTATTTGAAATTGGAAAGAAATGTTATCAGACTTGTATCGAATAAAACAAATATTAACATTTTACTCAAACCCATACTTATATAGTAAACCAAGTAAATCTAGAAAAACTGACATTCTTAATTTTTTTGATGGTCTCATATTTTCATGAATACTCTTTTATTCAGAGGTATATGAAGTGTTTGATTTGAGCTCTAAATCACTCTGGCACATGCTGTCATCCTGCTTGGGTTTCTGTCCTGCATCTTGGAGGCAGATGTTCTGTCGTGTTCAAGGTTAGGATGAAGTCTCGCTTGGCTGCAGACGGTGTGCAGGCCAGACCACAGGCCTATAGACGCAGTCTCTTCACAGAGCTGTGCCAAGAGCTCGCTTGCCTCTGATTGGCCGCTGGCAGGAGTTTGGCTGCAGCAGTAATTTGCCTTGCAGGGATCACCACACTTTGATTAAAAAACATTGCTTCTGCTTTAATCCGACCGGGCAAGCTGCTGAAATCTAGGTACGCAGAGAAACTCCGGAGAAAACCACAAAAACAGCCATCAGTGTGTGGACACGACCTGCGGACTGTTGTTTTCCTCCTCGTTAAAGTCAGTAAAATCAAAAACAAGTGTCAAGTGTCTTGTACTTTGAGAATGAAGAGCTCAGGATGGCTGAGAATAAGTGAAGGGTCTTTTCAGATCTGCATGCCCATCCCCAAAAAACAGGACAATAGACGACACAACTCAGTTCCCTTACCAACGTGAAGAGCATGTCCTCTCATCCTCAAACACCACAGGACTAGAGATGTGCGTTTGTTCGTTTTCACTTATCAACTACTTGACTGATGCTGAAGCCAGCACACTTTTTCAATGCAATTGTCAGATGAATGTCTTTGGCTGTTGCATTGCTTTTTCAGAATCACACAATATAAGTGTTGCATTGCATTTTTAAATCATCACATCGAGTTACAAATAGTAAATCATTTTACAAATCGCTCTTTCTGCCTGTTTTATGGAAGCTTGTTTCCGCCACAGGATCAATCAATCAATCAATCAATCAATCAATCATTCAATAATAAGGTAATAATTAGGTAATTGTGAGTTTTTTTTTTTGTTTGTTTGTTTTTTTTCTCATATTTCTAAGTTTCTCTCTCAACATTTTCACTTTTTTTATCAGAACTGCAAGATATAAACAATTGCAACTGTATTCCAAATTATGTGATATTAATCCACAATTATGAGGGAGAAAAAAAAAAACAATTGTGAGATGTAAACTTAGAATTTCAGAAACAAAGTCAGAATTGCAATTATATTAATCTCTATAAAAAAAAGTAGTTTTTATATCTCACAATTTTTTTCTCTCTTCTCAGAAATTTGACACTCTCACAACATTTTTTCTGTTACCATTTTTTTTTTTTTTTTTTTTTTTTTAAATTTCAAAATTTGATGATAAAAATTTATATCTTGTACTTTTCCCCCTACAAAATAAGATTATTTATTTATTTATTTATTTTTTTTATTATTATTTATTTTTTTTAATGTATGTTGATACAATGTCAAAAAGAAGTATTCAAAATGTGCCATTTTACTTACAATCTGCAAAGGAAATCAGGATTAGGCACCAAATAATTTCTTCAGAGTCATCCAAACATGTAAAAATGAGCTGAGAATCGAACAAATAGTTGTAATGTGTCTCATATTCAGACAGAAATCATGTGGTTGTGGTGTTTTCTGCTGATTAAGGCCGAATACAAGATTTCTTTACCTTACAAATGGTTGTTCCAGCAAAACATGCTCCAGCAAAACAGACACCATTTTTGGAATCAGCCCCTTAAATTGTCATCCTGGACTGAAAGTCACTGCTTCTCTCTTAGCGATCGGACTGCAAGGTACTGCTCGAAATGTCGCTAAATATATTGCACAATTAAAAATGAGGCCCGGCACATCCAAATGTTACCAAATGTTTTCAAGATCATTGCTGCCACTTGCAAGTTTGTCCACATGGAAGGAAGGAAGGAAGGAAGGAAGGAAGGAAGGAAGGAAAGAAGGAAGGAAGGATTTTAGTAAACATTTCTGAACTTCAGACTGACAGAAGATTGTTTTCTGGGAAACACATTCACACACACACACACTGATTACAAAACACAGAACACACACACATGAACATTTCCAGCCTGTTGTTGATTCAAACAGGTACTTTTGGTTGGAAACCTCGAGATGGATTTGAAAGTCATGAAATTAGAAAAACAGTGCAGATATGATGTTCTATCAAGCACAAAATATATTTTGCAGTTATTCAGTAGCAATATTCAGGAGCGGGATTTTCAACATTTTCCATTTCCTTTCTCTCTCCCTCTCGTCTCCACAAGAAAAACAGCTGCAGAGAGAGAGAGTGATGCAAGCTTCTCGCCCAGAGTCCTTTGCAGCTCATTTTCAGATGGTAATTTGCCTTAACCAAAGCAAACTCAGAGAGTGTAAGTAAGTGATTATTTGCATGGCCGACACTCGTGCAGCGGCCTGTGGTTCTCTGACAACACTCTGTCCGGTCTGAGAGAAAAACACAAGCGCTTTCAGCGAGCGAAGGTGAAAATGTGAGGTGATTTTCAGTGCTGCTCTCTTTGAAGTCTGTTTATACTTAGACACATGCGTGAAACACGCGTAAAGCCTCTGCACAGGCAATCTTTAACCCTTATTTGCATCATTCCATGATACACAGCCAGAGAAGCGTGCAGGGTCGAGCAAATGTTGATCAACTCATCATATTGAAGAAGAGAAATTTAAATTCATGCTTGTTTTGCTGGGAATTTGTGGACAAATGCAGACCTTTCTCAGGAAATGGTGCCGCTTGTTTCTGAAAGTCTCATGAAAATGTTACATTAAGACGGTAATTTAAATATGTACACTGAAAAAAAAACAAAAAAACTTTGCTTGGAAATTTCACAGATGTTTATAAAGAAATAGGTAGTAATACACTGAATTAAAAATCTTCATTTGCATTTTTGAAAAATCATTTATTACAGTGTATAATTTAAATTAATAACTGAAAAAATTTCTGGTGACATCACTTTTGTATGTATATGGTTGTGTGTCAGATCAAGGTTTAAGAATGAAACTGAGAATTTTTACACTAACAAAAAATTAATTCACAACTCTGTGTGTGTGTGTGTGTGTGTGTGTGTGTGTGTTTGAAGCTGTCATTCTTAACCGAATCAGTAATGACAAACAATGTGATCAATGAAGGTTTAAAATGAATTAAAGCAGCTTTGGCTTCAGCTCTGCTGCTCGACTCAAAGAGTTTTTCCGGTTGGGCCGAACAATACGCCACTCTCTCTCGTCTCTCTGACATGGCCATTTATCAATCAGCAGCGGCCACATTGACAAGTGCTAATTTAATAGAGACTGACCTGGCTGACAGGGAACCCCACGGATGCACAATACAGAGCCATTCATCAGCTTCAGCGCCGCTCGGTGCGTCTGCGGCCCGCATTCACAGCAAGTTTGCAGGTGCTGCTTTAGGAAGTTGCTCTTTTGCGTCTGAAGGGAAGCTGATTATGATCAACGGAAAGGTCATGAATTTAGATACAGGGGCCAAAATTAGCACTCGCCATCACTGAGTAATGGGAGTAACCGTAAGCATGTATGTATGTTTACAGTGACAAGCATTTCTGTCGAACACAGAACTTCTGCATGATCAATTATAACCAAACAGAAGATATGTGGCGTTTAATATGCAGCTATGTGTGGATTTTGGACCAATGAGATTTCACAGTGGGTGGGACTAACCAGCACAGCACTATATAAAAAATAAATAAATAAATAAATAAATAAAATAAAATAAAAACAACACTGACTGTCAAAATGTGGCTTGTCCTGTTGGTTATATATGGAAGCTTCATCACATGATTAGGACACAAAAAATACCTAATAGGAATTGCAGCAATAGTTATTCACAATGTAAGAATGATAGTTGGACCCTTGTTGTAAAGTAAAGTGAAAATATAATGAACAATTATGATGCCTCATCATGTTTTTGAAGCAAGTGCAGTTTTACTGAGATGTGGAGATGAATTCATCTCATAATATGAGGCTATGAGCGACATAGAACCTGTTCCAAAACCCAGTGTGCTTCCTATGAAGGGATCCCTATTTTAAAGGATCATAGCATATCATGCATCTTTTGTGGAAAGGGCAACACACACAAAAAAATTTAAAAATAAATAAATAAAAAATAAAATAAAATAAAATAAAATAACGAAAAGCACATAAATGTTGATTATAAATATTCAATACAGGATCAATAAAACAGTTCAGTTTAATTAAAAATTGACTGTTCCCTGACATTTAATCATGCTCTGTATTTTAATGTTTATTTATTCTGTGCTAACTCTTTGTGTGCGAGTATTTGCATGATACGCAAAATGTTGAGGTTCCCAAGTAGGACCTTTACAAGGTTTTCCTTTAGTTCAGCTCAATTCAGAGTATTCCACAAAAATATTGGGCAGCACGACTCTTTTCAACATTGATAATAATTAGAAACGTTTCTTAAGCAGCAAATCATATTAGAATGATTTCTGAAGGATCATTTGACACTGAAGATTGGAGTAATGATGCTGAAAATTCATCTTTGATCACAGAAATAAATTACATTTTAACATATACTCACATAGAAAATACTTACTTTAAATTACAATAATATTTCAAATTTTTGTTGTTTTTACTGTATTTTTAATCAAATAAATGCAGCCTCGGTGAACAGAAGAGACTACTTTTAAAAACATTAAAAAATCTTATTTATTCAAAACTTTTGAAAGGTTTGTATTAATACATCATTGGCAGGCATATGTCATATAATACAGGTGCATCTCAATAAATTAGAATGTCGTGGAAAAGTTAATTTATTTCAGTAATTCAACTCAAATTGTGTATTAAATTAATTCAGTGCACACAGACTGAAGTAGTTTAAGTCTTTGGTTCTTTTAATTGTGAAGATTTTGGCTCACATTTAACAAAAACCCACCAATTCACTATCTCAACAAATTAGAATACTTCATAAGACCAAAAAAAAAAAAACATTTTTAGTGAATTGTTGGCCTTCTGGAAAGTATGTTCATTTACTGTATATGTACTCAATACTTGGTAGGGGCTCCTTTTGCTTTAATTACTGCCTCAATTCGGCATGGCATGGAGGTGATCAGTTTGTGGCACTGCTGAGGTGGTATGGAAGCCCAGGTTTCTTTGACAGTGGCCTTCAGCTCATCTGCATTTTTTGGTCTCTTGTTTCTCATTTTCCTCTTGACAATACTCCATAGATTCTCTATGAGGTTCAGGTCTGGTGAGTTTGCTGGCCAGTCAAGCACACCAACACCATGGTCATTTAACCAACTTTTGGTGCTTTTGGCAGTGTGGGCAGGTGCCAAATCCTGCTGGAAAATGAAATCAGCATCTTTAAAAAGCTGGTCAGCAGAAGGAAGCATGAAGTGCTCCAAAATTTCTTGGTAAACGGGTGCAGTGACTTTGGTTTTCAAAAAACACAATGGACCAACACCAGCAGATGACATTGCACCCCAAATCATCACAGACTGTGGAAACTTAACACTGGACTTCAAGCAACTTGGGCTATGAGCTTCTCCACCCTTCCTCCAGACTCTAGGACCTTGGTTTCCAAATGAAATACAAAACTTGCTCTCATCTGAAAAGAGGACTTTGGCCCACTGGGTAACAGTTCAGTTCTTCTTCTCCTTAGCCCAGGTAAGACACCTCTGACGTTGTCTGTGGTTCAGGAGTGGCTTAACAAGAGGAATACGACAACTGTAGCCAAATTCCTTGACACGTCTGTGTGTGGTGGCTCTTGATGCCTTGACCCCAGCCTCAGTCCATTCCTTGTGAAGTTCACCCAAATTCTTGAATTGATTTTGCTTGACAATCCTCATAAGGCTGCGGTTCTCTCGGTTGGTTGTGCATCTTTTTCTTCCACACTTTTTCCTTCCACTCAACTTTCTGTTAACATGCTTGGATACAGCACTCTGTGAACAGCCAGCTTCTTTGGCAATGAATGTTTGTGGCTTACCCTCCTTGTGAAGGGTGTCAATGATTGTCTTCTGGACAACTGTCAGATCAGCAGTCTTCCCCATGATTCTGTAGCCTAGTGAACCAAACTGAGAGACCATTTTAAAGGCTCAGGAAACCTTTGCAGGTGTTTTGAGTTGATTAGCTGATTGGCATGTCACCATATTCTAATTTGTTGAGATAGTGAATTGGTGGGTTTTTGTTAAATGTGAGCCAAAATCATCACAATTAAAAGAACCAAAGACTTAAACTACTTCAGTCTGTATGCATTGAATTTATTTAATACACGAGTTTCACAATTTGAGTTGAATTACTGAAATAAATGAACTTTTCCACAACATTCTAATTTATTGAGATGCACCTGTGTATAATCTAGCTGTTTTGTATTGTATATAGTGTAATGCAGTGATCCATCAGCACATCTGATGCAGAAATCACAGACGTGGAAAACAAGCGTGTCTCACATCCGTCTGTAAAGTGTGATAGATTCAAAGGGACGTAAGCAAAGGGTTGTGACCAGCACACATCAGATTGTCAGGACAGACTTACGGAAGCTTTGATCATGGACAACTACAGACTGAAGAAGTCAAAGGATTTTTCCTTTTGCCAGAGGCGATTTGGTACCGAGAGAGAGCGAGAGAAACCCTCACGAGTGAAAAGAAGAGACGCTTTCACTGAAGGCCTGGAGAACACGGCTCTGATTAACCACAAATCAGCTCTCCACGGGAGACACGGAGAGAAAGACACCGCTGATAGGATAGAAGCAGACAGAGCTGGAAGAAAGCGTGCGCCACATCAAGCGCCGCTGACACTTTGAACCAATCAGAGCTCGGGATGCAGAGGCGGCCCAGTCAATTCCCACAGTACGGCTGGCATGAAGGTACACAAAGGTGCTGTCACGCATTTGATGCTATTAAAGGGAGGAATAATTTAAGGCACAGAGATGGAGGGAGAGAAAGAGAAACACAATACCTATTCTTAAACAGAGAGCTTTCAGATTCACTTGAAGTTTCTATGCTTTTTTATTGTTGTTTGAAGGGGAGGTGTTAAAGGAATAGATAACTTTGTCAACATGAAGCATAATTCTCCATCTGTTTTGCTCAGAAGGGAGGAGCTGAAAAACAAGACGGATGGGTGATTGCTTTTTTATTTAGAATACCGTTGAATAGTGAATGGTGCACAATAAGACCATGCATTAACACTCATGTTGCTGTGTTCTGGCCATTTTGGCCCATAGATGATTTTATTTTTCCTGAAAATGCTAATGCTATTGCATTGGACTAAAACTTACAGCTTACAGAACCTCCCAAAAACATAGTATTTCCAGTCAAAAAAATGGCCAGCCTACAAAACTTGCATGTTATTACCAGATATTAGATTCAATGTTTTTTATTATTTTATTTATTTATTTATTTATTTTTTAATTTGCACAGATCTCATATTTATTTTTGGACCTAGCTGATCATAGGCCTCATTGATCTGAGCGTATGCACCTGTTTTTTGAGGTGAATAAAATTTAATTTTTTTTGTTTGTTTGTTTGTTTGTTTTTTCACTCAAAAACTAAGGTGCATGAGCTCAGAGTCCAAAATGAATTAATCCAGTATTTCATGATACTGCATCATAATTAGAGATTTACAAGCCATTTCAAAGGCTGGTCATTTTTGTCCAAGGGCACCAAAGCACAAGAGTTAAGCAAATAAATGTGACTTCAAGCTCTATAGATGACTGCGGCATGTCTCCAATTCCCACAGAAAGTCATTTTGTTTGTAAATGAGATTAATGTAATGAGATTTGACAGCTGTGATGGAGGGGGGCATTTTCAGTGAACAGCTACGTCAGTTTCATTGTGTTTCTTGCACAGAACTATCATGATTTCAGAAGCCTTGAAATATAATGTAAAAGTCTGGACCACTTTTATGGTTCTTATTTTGTCCTTTCTGGAGCTCTATAGTGAAAATTACTACCAAAAGACCAGTGTGAACATCCTTAAAATTCCCCCTTTCTACTTATGAATGAGGATATGAATGATATCCTTGGGATATTTTTGTAATGACAAACTTTTTTTTTTTTTTTCTTGATTTAGTTTTATGTTGGTGTAATTTCAGATAGAAGTCCAAATCAAATGAACAGAAGTCAGCATCCATCCTATACGCATCAGAACAACCAAATACATTAATAATGCACCCAACTCTCTGTTTTTAGCAAGTAATAATGCTTTAACATTGCAGATTATTTCAGAAGATGGCACAAAGTTTTTTTCCTCTGAGCTTCTTTGTGAATATATATGTATGTGAGCTGTGGTGGTGCTGATATTTTCATTAACATGAGGATTTTGAGCAGAGAGAAGAGTATACGAGTGATGCTCACAGTCGCAAACATATTTGTCCCTTGACATGCTACACTTAAATTTAAAAGAAAACTGTTTTATGATGAAAACAACAACAAGAACAAAAATAAAATAATATAAACATGTTGTAATATTTGAAAGAAATGGCTGTTTTATTAGAAAAAAAAAGAAGAGCAAATGAAGTCTAAATTATAGAGACAAAGGAAGAAATAAGAGCGTGTGAATCTGGGGGTTTGATGTGTGAGTGATGATGAGGAGAGAGATGAAGGTTATTGTGAGTGTTTATAGATTCATGGCTGCAGTGATATTACGGCTGTAAACAGCGTGTCTTACACAGCCTCAGTGTTCACTCGCCAAAACTATGTACACAGTGAAAAATTTAACGTTATGCATATTTTATCATACTGTGCTCTTTCTCTAGAGACCCACATGAACACAATCAGAGATTATTATGGAATTTTGTCTGGCCAAGGTCTCTCTCTCTCTGTTTTTTTTTTTTTTTTTACTACTTTACTAATCTCAGGTTACATATGTAACCATGGTTCCCTGAGTAGGGAACGAGACACTGCGTCCTCTAGGGGTCGCTATGGGGAACGCCGTCAGCGTGACCCGTGTCTGAAGCATACATACAAAAACACCACATGTTGGCCGGCGACAGCCTATGACGTCACTACCAGTGCGACCACAGTATAAAGGGGCGCCGGGAAAATATGTCATCTCCCTACTCAGGGAACCATGGTTACATACGTAACCTGAGATGTTCCCTTTCGAGGGAACTTCGAACTGCGTCCTCTAGGGGTCGCTATGGGGAACGGAATACCCACACCACCATGCTGAAGGGAGTGCAAGCCAAGCACAAAGGTGAGCACTAAGTACCAACTCTACCAGGCTAAGGGAGTTGCCCCTGGGATGGTTAGACGGCTGTCAGTGACATTATCCCCTACGGCCAAAGACCCGAGCTGCATACCTTAAAAAAACTTACCTGTTAAGGGCCGGGAATCCCGGACCGAGGGTAGAGCTTGAAGGCTTAGAATCATATAGAAAAGAATCCTTTAAGGGGATACGGCCAAGCGCCTAGGAAATTAGCTAGGTCCTGGCCTGTCACCAAGGGGCTACCGCTTGCTCTGCACTAGCTCGCTGAGGGAACTGTCTCAATAGGTCCCTGGTAATAACCCACTGTTCAATCCCAGAAATATTTGGGAGAAATAGGTAGAGTGGAGCCCGAGGCAAAACTGGGGCCTAACCAACCCAAAGAAAGGGGATAAAACTGCACTTGATGTGATCTTACCACAACGTGGCTTTGAGAAAGTGCACAGAGACTTAGCGTGCACACTTACCATAACATGGATCTGAAACCGTTCTAGGGAGCCGCAAAGCGAGCAACTTAACAGGGAGGCAGACCTTTTTTTTTTCTTTTTTTTTTTTTTCTTCCCAGAAATCTTTGGGAGAAATAGGTAGAGTGGAGCCCAAGGCGAAACCGGGGCCTAACCAACTCAAAGAAAGGGCACGAAGCCGCACCGCGTAACCCATACCATACAGGATTTTAGAAAGAATGTGATGTGCGATCTTACCACAACGTGGCTTTGAGAAAGTGCACAGAGACTTAACATGCGCACTTACCATAACATGGATTTGAAAACATGAAATCGCTGACGCACAGAGCTCTAGAGAGCGGAGAACTCAACTCTCAGATTGAGAGGGAAACTCCAATGCTCAGGGAGGGGCAGCATGCTCGTAAGAGACCCTCGGAGTGAGGGGAGCACTGCCAAACTCACCATGAGATCAGCCTAAGCGGGAGGGCGGAAAAAGATGCCTGACCCCCTGGCATGGCTGCACGGTGGATCCCACAGAGCAGAGAATCCAATTCTCAGGCTGAGAGAGAAACTCACACGCTCGGAAGGGAGCAGCATGCTCATAGGTGACCCTCTATGGTGAAGGGAGCAATGCTAGCTCTACCAACAAGGAGAGCAACCTAACATGGAGGCATAGAGAGCCCTGACAACCTAAGGCTGCTGAATAACAGCTCTGGAAAGCAGAGAACTCACCTCTCAGAATGAGAGGGAACTCAGACGCTCAGAAAGGGAGCGGCATGCTCTTAGGTGACCCTCTATGGTGAGGGGAGCAATGCTAGCTCGACCAACAAGGAGAGCAACCTATCACAGAGCTCTGGGGAGCGGAGAACTCAATTCTCAGAATGAGAAGGAACTCAGATGCTCAGAAGGGAGTGGCATGCTCATAGGTGACCCTCTATGGTGAGGGGAGCAATGCTAGCTCGACCAACAAGGAGAGAAACCTAACAGGGAGGCATAGAGAGGCCTAACAACCTGAAGCTGCTGAATAACAGCTCTGGAGAGCAGAGAACTCACCTCTCAGAATGAGAGGGAACTCAGACGCTCAGAAAGGGAGCGGCATGCTCATAGGTGACCCTCTATGGTGAGGGGAACAATGCTAGCTCGACCACTGCCAGAAAAACCTCGGTAAGCCCTCCAGAGAGGCTGCTCAAGGGCTCAGGGAGATTGCTACTTAAAAACCCCCGGCTATTATTTTTTGAAGGGGAGCAGTCCCTGAGCTAGCACATAGATATCCTCAGATAGCCATACACCTAGGAAAGTACAAAGACCCGCAGGCCCTGGTATTGCAGTGCTGGGGACCTGATGACCAAGGAGGCTCCCACAGAAACCTATGACTTGGCCACATGATCCAGAGGTATGAGGCTGGGAACAGGGCTCTCATCCTAGCCTGGATCTATTATCGATGAGTGAGGTAATCACTGCACGAGTCGATAGTAAGCACAAAATGACAGGTCCCAGAAATACTGCAAAGAATAGCTAGAAGTAGGAAACCCAATGTACCAGCGAACCGATAGAAATAGATCGTACTCACCCATCCATGGTTCCTGCGCATGAGCTCAGTCCTGGAGGCGAAGTCCGAAGAGTCAGGTCCGGACCGTCGGTAAGGTAGTTTCTATGAAACATAGAACTTAACCAAAACATCATAAGTCCAGCATAGAGACTGCAATATCAGTGTAGGAGGTCCCCACCTAACCTCGGTCAGGTGGATTTAACGGTGGTTGCAGGGAAATTAGAGAGGGGAAGATGAGAGCAGATGACATACCCCCCGAGGGAAGGGAGTAGATGATCAAGTCTTACTCTGGTCCGGACGAGAGTGTTGAGAACGCCTCGTCTGGATCACCTCCCTCAGGTCTTGCCTACCTCTCTTTGACCCGCGCCTCCCTCTAGCCCTACCCACAGGCGGGTTAGGGGCACAAGTCGCGACACTAGCCTTCTGTGCCTATCTCTGATCCCCAGACGGAGATGGGCTAAGGACCCCTGCGTTGTTCGGGCTCAGACCTGGACCTTCTTGGAATAAAGGTTTTGAAGGCCACTGAGCACGCCTTTGCCTCCCTAAACTTTTCGACTACCGTCTCGACGGAGGTACCGAAAAGCTCGGAAGGCGAGACTGGAGCATCGAGAAGAAAGCCCTTCTCTTTCTTCCCAATATCTGCCAGATTTACCCACAGATGTCTCTCCATTACCACCATGGCCGCCACAGACCTGCCCATAGCAGTGGCGGCCTGCTTAGTGGCACGGAGAGCCAAATCCGTGGTGCGGTGCAGCTCAGTTACTTCATCAGGTGACAAGCCCTGACCCTTATCCAGGTCTTTCAGCAGATCAGCCTGGTACGCCTGAAGCACCGCCATAGTGTGCAACGAAGCGACAGCCTGACCTGCTGCTGCGTATGCCCTGCCATTTAAGCGAGATGTTTCCTGAAGGGGCTTAGATGGCAAGGAGGGAGCCTTGAGAGAGGATGTCTCGCCCACAGAGAGATAGCTGGGGCCCCCTCCTCCACAGGGGGCATCCCCTCATAGCCGTTTTCACGCATCCCTTCAATGTTAGCATAACTGGTATGCTGAAACCTATGAATGCGAGAGGAAAACGGCTTTTTCCATTCCCTCTCAACCTCCACATGGAGATCAGGAAGAAATGGGAGGCTCACTCGAGCTGGGGGGCTATGGCCAGAAAGATAACACTCATCGAGACGACCCTGCGGCGCCACCCTCTTGGCCTGCTTCCACGGCAAGTCAAGCCTCGCCGTGGCACGTTCCATAACCTCCAACAACTCGTCATATGCAGGGCAGGAGGATTGAGAGGGCTCAGTCTCAACTTCTTCGCGCTCAGACATCTCCTGCTCTTCCTGGGCATAACCCAGCAGAGCACTAGCCGCTGGATCAGATGATGTCAGAGAGATCGCATTATCATCATCCAGCAACTCACCCTCGTTTGCGGCCGATGAGCGCAAGAAGGAAAGCCCCCTCTCTAACTCATCAGCCAGATCCGCCTGCGAGCCCCACGAGCTCATCTCCCTCTGTGCCTCAGCAGTAGTGGGTCTTGAACCGCGGGAAGCAGACGGCTGTCCCTCCTTCCTCGAAATGAGAGACAGACGAGAGCGAAGCTTTCTCATAGAAAAAACCTCACAGTGCACGCAGATTGCCCCCTCGAGGACATCGCGTGTGTGCTCCTCACCCAAACAAAAGACGCAAAGATCGTGTGTGTCATCAGGTGTCAAATAACGAGGACATGGAGCCACACATCTCTTAAATTGTAACAATAGAAAATCGTTCTTACCAGTAGAATGCACGCTTCAAACAAAACAGTCAGTCACTGAAGACGAAGAAGAGGATGACGTATTTTCCCGGCGCCCCTTTATACTGTGGTCGCGCCGGTAGTGACGTCATAGGCTGTCGCCGGCCAACATGTGGTGTTTTTGTATGTATGCTTCAGACACGGGTCACGCTGACGGCGTTCCCCATAGCGACCCCTAGAGGACGCAGTTCGAAGTTCCCTCGAAAGGGAACTGCAGATGAACCCAAGAGTCCTTAAAGGATGCAAACCTATCAACAACATTTGCTGTAGATGATCATCGGAAATCAATTAAAATTATACTTCAGTTTGAAAAAATAAAAAATAAAAAAATAAACAGTAAAATCATTTAAAGTAACACCCTTTCAATGGTCTACTGTAAAAAATAAACAAATAAATACATAATAAATAAATAAATAAATAAATAAATACATAAAAGATACAAATATATTAAGAATAAATATTTAATATATTAAATAGATAAAATATAGATTACAATATAGATCAAATAAATATTATTTTACAAGAAAATACTATTTCACTTTTTCTACTTCCAAGATTTCATGCTTAATTCAACGTGATACTTGTTACTTTGTAATTATTTGTGAAATTTGCTAGCAATTTCTGAGTGAAAAATTGTTTCAACACCAATTGTTTTGCAGTGTATGAGGTGAGGCATTCTGGAGAAATACAAGCAAAAATGTGAAGCTTGTTAAGGCCTTTTGTTAAAGAATAAGAATTATTCAATGAAAATATTAACTAACTATGTATTGTATTATTTTTTTAGGTGGATTATTTTCTGGTTATGTGTTATTGTAACTGGAGTTTGTTCCATGTAAACAGTCCTTTCCTGGTTTCCTTGCACGTGTCATGCAAAAGTCACCGGATGTTTATTCATGTGGTCATCACAGAAGTTTATTTTGTTGGATTTAGCTCTTATATTAATACTTAAAATGTTTGGGTCATGTAGTTTTTCACACACTTATAGCTGCACATGCAAAAGCTGGACCAACCTGAAATATGCATAAGAAACAAGATCATAAGAAACAACATTCTTGGGACAGTCCATGTCAGATTTTGTTGCTGATTTTAAATCTGTTTTATAAACATGACTTTTTAAGCTTTTTGAGATTTTAGACAAGACTTGGTCTTGCATGCTCAAAATATGTAGTAAATATGACTGCCAAGTGAACAGGCTTTTCTTGAAAGGACATTGGGACTCAAATCATGTTTGATTGTGTCCCTAAAATAGCAGTATTTTATGCAATTAATTCTAGTATTGTTTATTATATGCTTCAGTAAAATATACTTGATCATGGACCTTTGACTGAAAGCTCTCTGATTCTTCATTTATTTGATAATATGTTTAGAGTTTTTTTTTTTTTTTTTGCTTTTTGCTTAAAGGGATAGTTCACCCAAAAATGAATTTTTTATGTTTATCTGTTTACCCCAAGGGTTTTTAACTCAAACCGTTGCAGTCTGTTAGTCATATAATGGCAGTCAATGGGACTCATGACTTTGAAAAAAAAAAAAAAAAAAAAACATACACAGACAAAACCAAATTATACCCTGCGGCTCGTGACGATACATTGAGGTCTAAAGACACGAAAAGTCCCATTGACTGCCATTATATGACTGACAGACTGCAACGGTTTGAGTTAAAAATCTTCGTTTGTGTTCTACTGAAGAAACATCTTGGATGCCCTTGGGGTAAGCAGATAAGCATCACATTTTCATTTTTGGGTGAACTACCCGTTTAAGTACAGCTATTTTTCAATGAATCATCAATGCTGAATGTAGCAGTATGTGCTAACAAGGCCGTGTTAAACCTTGACTCCAAGTCTAAAACATCTCAGGATGTTGATCTCTGACATTGGGGTCACAGAGTAAAAATCTGTTAAAGTCTGAACACCGTGGCTTCAGTGCGTCTGCATATGAAGCTCTGTCGGCTAAAATCAATGAGTGTTTTGATTGGTTGCCGCTCAGGGACGATGTCAGATTATTACCAATAAAGAGAATTAGATCAAATGATTTCTGACTTTGAAATTTATCTTTAATCCAATCAGAGATAAAGTCATCAGTGAAATTGCTGTTGATTAATAAATGGGATATTTGGTGGCATTCGTTCTAAGTGCCTCGTTCGGCTGCGAACGATCTGTTTTATGACTCAGTCAAACCTACTGATTTCATTTTCAAATGACTATTGAGTGAAGATCTTGGTGGAGCGAGTCGACAGCACCATCAGTAATACCTTTCTGCACGTGTCTCGTCTCGTAGAGCGCTTACGCTTCCGCACACATCCATCCATCTTTTGATGTTTTAAAAGCTCCATCCTCTCTTCACTGTGTGTGTGTGTGTGTGTCTTGTACATCAGCTTAGCTCAGATTTACAGGTTTCTGTATTCTCGTGTTTTTGCGACCAGATGACAATTTCATTGAGGTTGTTCTTTCATAACTCAGGAGACTTAACTGAGTTCTCAATCATTTTTCACTGAACTTTGTCTCCTAAAATTCTTCAGGAGAGACAAAACAGTCTCAAAAGAGTCACTAGTCGCCATCCGGTAAAGTATAAAGCTATAAAACGAATGTGGAGAGCAGCTTAGATCATTTGGTGTGTCATATTTGACATTTGATTACAGACATTGCTATTTTGGCAATTCTGAAAACAAGTTTGCAGCATTCTTGAGATCTCTTGTGACACGTGAGATTGCTGAGGTCTTTTTTTCATTGCTGTCTTGGAGAAAGAATAGAGATATCCTTGAGACGTCATTGTGGTTGTTCTTTCCAGAGGTGAAACAAACATACAGTACAGGTTTAACAGAAGCTTGTCTGGTTGTGCATTTACATTAGACACCCCAAAAGCACCAAACTATTATTTTTGTACAAAATAAGATTTTGACAATGTCATGCTCTCAACAGCTAATTACTGAAAACTCAACATCACTGCAAATGCACTCGTCTGTGCAGAGTTTAACCAGCACCAACAACAATAGATATGGAAAGTGTTTTTCTTCCCTTTTTGGTCTAAAAATGTTTAACATAACATAACATTTAGTTGCATTTTACTATTTACATCTAGCATTGTTTTTACCTGCAACCCACCACCAGGGGCGCACCGCTAAGGGGGGAAAAGTTAGGACGATTCTAAGGGCCCACGCACTTTTGGGGCCCCCAGAGATCTGTTTTATTAGTAGTAACAGTAATAGTAGTAATGTAATAGAAATTATAAATGTATCTACCAAAGAGTTACGAATAAAACAAAATTACAGCTTATTTCTGCATCTCCGGCGAAATTACCTCCCCCCATTCACTGCATGGTTTCGTCCCGTCCTACGCAGCCTAGAGTCACTGAGTGAGATCAGATGGTAAACTGTCAAATTATGTCTTCAAGTTCGAGGGGGGCAAACCGAGCCGGACAATTTGGTCAGTCGCACTTTTAAACACATTTTAGTTTTGCTTTAGAAAATCTACAAATTCACTCTGATTACACAGAGCAGCAGCAGGAAGCGCGGGAGGTTGTCATGGCAACCAGATACACTGCATGAGCATTATTACGGCTGCGCTTCTATTTTGCCACACTAAACTTAACAATAAACACGTTGAAAATAATACACAATAAACATGTCTGTCCAAACGATCTCAAAGGAGGCATTTATTAAGCAAATCAAGGAGTGAATTACTCATCCACTGTTTTAAAAAATAATAAAAAAAAAAAAAAAAAAAATACTTTAGCTGGGTTTCCACAGGCATGGTCACAATTATCTACAGTGTATGAAGCTAAAGGTTTTTGGTTTAAGGTTCATAATGTAGAACATTTTTAACATTGTATGCTGTATGTGCATAGATAGCTAGCAAACAAGGAATACAGCTGTTAAGCTAATAGTCACATTTAGCTGAGTAAGATCATGATTGAGAAATGTTGGATACTGCTGGAAATGCTGGTGTTATGGGGTATACTATTTATTATTTTAGGATTTTTTTGTTTGCCCCAGTGAAGCATTTCTATTAATATAACTGATTAAGTAGTCAAACTCATTCCATATCAGCAGAATAGTGTTGTACAGAAAGTCTACGTCCATAGAACAGGTTCTGAATGAATTATGTTACTGATACCTAATGGTCAAAGGCAATAAAAAAGTAATAGGTCAATATTATTCAATTGCAGACAAAGATTTTGAATAGCTAGGTTGGCTTATACACTATATTCCCAAAAGTATTGGGTTACCCCCATCTACTGAACAGGTTTGACTACTTTAGTAATTTCCATGAGTACAAATCTTAATGTTTAAGCATATAATGATATTCTAGGGAATTGTGTGCTTTTAATTTTATACCAATAGTTTGGACAGGACCCTTTTCTATTCTAACACGACAATGCCAAACACCAGTGACTTGTGCATATGCGTACAATCATTTTAGACACTTCCAAAACTGTGGCAACAAAGATGGAAATAGTTTTTAAATACATGAATTATGTTTCCATCTTTGTTGCCACAGTTGGAAGTGCCTTTTTATGTCCCAATACGTTTGTCCATATAGTGTATGTACAAGTCATTGTTGTTTGGTGATGAGTTTTTGGCTCAAGGTATGCATCTGAAGTCACACCAGAGATGTTCAGCTGGGATTAGTACTTGGCTTTATGCAGACCAGTCAAGTTCTTCCACACTGACTGAATCAATCTTGTTTTTTTTTGTTTTTTTTTGTTTGTTTTTGTTTTTTGTTTGTTTTAACCTTGCCTTATACACAGAGACATTGTCGTGTTAGAATAGAAAAGGGTCCTGTCCAAACTACTGGTATAAAATTAGAAGCACACAATTCCCTAGAATATCATTATATGCTTTAACATTAAGATTTGCACTCATGGAAATTACTAAAGTTGTCAAACCTGTTCATTAGAAGGGGGTGACCCAATACTTTGGGCAATATTGTATATGTTTGGTGAGGTAGGGGGCCCAACCTCATATTCTTTCACAGGGCCCAAAATTGCTAGCGGCGCCCCTGCCCACCACCAATTTACAGTTCATCACAAGTCATGCAAAGAAAAAAATCAATGCAACTTGATTCAGATTTTTATATTCTCTCTACTATTGTCTTAAAAAAAAAATGTCTTAAGTAATGCTACTTTGTTTTGGGAATTTGAATTAGTTTATTCACTAAACGCAAAATGTCTCATTCAGCCAATAAATTCATTGTCAACTAAAAGAGTTCTTGTTCAGTTCAATTCTTGTTCAATTTTTTAGTTAGAAACACAACAAATAATTTATAAGAAATGTAAAACGATGAGTAACATCACAACGCATAACTAATGATAATGATAAAACAAAAACTAAATTTTAAATAAAAGTCAGCAAACAGAGAAACAGTAATCCAGTAAATGCATAATTTATTCATACTGCAAGGCATGCAATTTAAAATTCTGTGTTCAGACGAATGTGTTTGACTAGATTTTTATATTCTGTAGTATTTATTTATTTATTTATTTATTATTATTATTATTATTTTTATTTTTTTTTAGTACTTGTGACTCAAAAGGTCCATGAAGCCGGAAAATGTATAATTGCTTTTTCTTTCTTTTTTTATTTTTTATTTTTTACAAGAATTTGCACCTGCAGTTATTTACTTATTTCGCTTTCTTTTGTCGTTACCTGCACATCTAACATGAAGTGCAGCGGTTTTGTTTAGCGGTTCCCGCTTCTCATTAGTTGTGTGATGTATGTGTTCTGTGTTTGGGTTGGAGATCTTCATTTGCATGTCTTCGTTTTCTCCGTGGTTTGTTAAGGAAGGGAAAAATGAACGTTTTCTCCTCAAACACAACTAATTAGAGTCGGACAGACGCCTCAGCCCCGCGTGACTCGGCCGGGATGTAAATTGTGGACCCGTCTGCTGTCGTTACCATTGTTTTGGCCGTTTCATCAGAAACCTCTCTAATTAAGCGCAACTTATAGACGTCTTTTTTAAGCGCGTAAGGTGGCGTGCCGTGATGAGTCTGTGGAAACTCTGCCAAACTGTTTGTGGAAAGTGTCATTTTAACCTTCTGGAATGAAATAATTGGGAAGAGCAAAAGAAAAGTTTGCTTCTGTGGCCTTTCCCAGCCACTTTCTCAACAAAACCTGTTTGATGATGAGCTCTAGTCATTACCTGGTCTGAACGGACCCCTCCAGAGATGACTTTGAACGATTATCTCCGAGGTCTAATTAGAAATACGGCCATCCTTTTGTCAGCTCTCACCTAGAGCTGCGAAAAGCGGCTCTTGCATGTTAAAAAGCTCGGTAACGGTCGTCTCACTTTGTCACGACCTTTAGCTGAATGACTGCGACGAGCATAAATGACGCAGCGTTGTACGAAACGCTAAAAAAACGCGCCGGCGTTCTCAAAGATGATTCTGGAAAGGCTATTTTCCGCCGCTCAGCATGGGCCCAGTAAACATTACAATCCATCAGAGAGAAGGAGAAAAAAGAGGGTTTGTTTTCACACTTAAAGGAGAGTGTTCTTAACTTAATCACCACCTTGTTTCGCTACATTTGCATATATTTGCATATTAATTGGACTACAGATTAAAATTGGTTTTGTAATTTTAATTAAGTGTCCACAAAGGTATATGATTAGAACTGTTTAAAATACAGGCTGACAGAGCGAGCAGGAGAGGCGCGGGCCGTCCTCTTGCGTGGAGGTGGATTACTTTCAGGGAATGCCTGTTTTATGATAGTTATTTTTAATCTTTACTAGATTATGCCGCTAAAGTGGTTGGGTGGGGGCGAGAGGGAGGAGTGCTGGGCTATCAAAATCATTCTCATTTTTCAGCGCTCATTTGCCGTTCTGTTGATTTTCCGTACTCGACAAAAGTCCTTTGTAGCATTTCCTGATTGCAAATTAAGAGGCCGGGCTCTAAGTATAAAGAACAGAATTTTGATTTAGTGCGCAAGTAACCAAATTATGCAAATGTGTTTATAAGTGCAGTAAAGCATTGAGGAGTAAACAGCCGTGCTGTCCTTGCCGCTTTACCTTGAGAAACCTTCATCTGTAAAAGAAGCCCTGAAATCAGAATCTGACTTTTGGGCTTTTTGGTTCATAAATGGAAGTGCTGAGCTCATATGTATGTTAGAGTACTCGTAAAAGTTCTCTTGTGGGAAAATTGGCCAAAAGTCCACTGGATAAAAGCATCTGCTAAATTAGTAAATGTGAAGTGCAAAAACTCAAAATGCTTGGCTTAAAACATAACAAGCAATCAAATACAAAGCACAAATATTAAGTAAAAAAATAAAAAAATCATATAACTGTTTTATAGACATTATTCCATTTTGAATGAATTACATTGTTAGAGCAGAATGTTGCAATGCATTTTGGAACTGTTTCTCCATGTATGCATTAGTTTGACCTAAAGATGGATACCTTTAGGAACAACTTTCATAGGAAGAGATGAATGACCCCTTAAAATGTAGCCTACATAGTCGGCTCACTAGCTTTGAAACAGATGCATATATCTTTTTGTTGTTGTTGTTGCTCTCAATAAGTTCGGATTTGGACACTCACAGTGAAAGACACACCACTCAACTCTGATCTGTCCTTTTAGTAGGATACCGTTGTCATTTTTTTTTATTAAAGCAGAAGATTGTTTGTTTGTTTATTTATTTACTTATTTATTTATGGAAAACAGTACAGTGTTTGATATTATGGACTTCATAGACATATTGTTGCATTGTAATGTTAAATGGGTTGATAAAAATTATAGCTCAGTGCTTACAAACACACACACACACACACACACACACAAAAAAATGGTGTAGAAACAATTTTCACTAAGAAATTGCTAGTAAATTTTACGTAATCCAATAATCTTTGAGGGAAAAACAAATATATATATATATAATTTTATTTTATTTATTTTTTTGAGAAAAGGTTTGGAAATTGACAATTCCATATTGGCTCATTAAATTAATTCCAAATAATGTAGCCACAATTGATAAAATGCAATTTGCATGGGAGCTGAAAAAATTACAATGCAATAAAATAAGTCACTACAAAATTCTGACTTCTGAAAATTCTGAAATCTGAATGTAAGACCATCAGTCCAACAACACGAAATGATTTCAAAACCCATTTTATTTCTGTAATAAAAAAAAATAAAAAACCTATGTAAATTAAAAAAATAATAATAATATATAAATAAATAAATAAAATATTTTTAGTTCATCCAACTTAATTATTTATTTTTTTATTTGAAGGAAAGAAAGAAAGAAAGAAAGAAAGAAAGAAAGAAAGAAATGTTTGGTGAGGGTTTATGAGGTACACTTTTTTTGTACTTTTTTTATTTTTTTCTTTGAATAGCATGCACCAAGGAATCATGCACAATAGAAACATTTAGGTCATTATTTGTCATTTTCCAGAAGCTAGAAGAACTTACGGCAAACCCAGATCTGCTCTTCACCGGCTCTGAGCTCATTGCTCTGAAACACTGTTACCTACAGCCAAAGTTTTCCACCTTCAAAGAGCGTAAGAGACCTTAATGTTTGGCGATCTGAAGTGTTCTCGCATGTCAGAGGAAAACTAAGGCTCAATTTTCTGATGCAATTACACTAAAGTCAGACAATCACGCAGGAGAATGTGCATGAAATACAATATTACTGTGGCATTTCTTTGGTGCGGTCGGGGAAGTTTTTGGAAAGACATTTGGAAACATTTTCCTCATAAAACACTTAGCTATTTAAGCGATAGGATCGGGTTTCTGAAGAGACTTCACCTCGCGTTCACTGAGCAACCAAATCACGTCATGTTAACACTTCTATCTATCAGTCTATCTACTGAATCTATCCATCTATCTATTGATCTCTCTTGTAGTTGTTCTGATGATGGATTTTTTCAGACTGTTGTTGGGAAGTCCATAAAGAAATTTATGTGTTTTATATTTCTCTCTGCCTTCTTTAAATTACATCTTCTTGAATTACTAAGCTGTCCAAATCGGTCCAACCTGTGCTGTGCGGTGCCGAGCGTCTCTGAAAATAAAGACCCACCGTGATGTGGATCCAAGCTCTCCACCGAACTCGTGTGGTTTCCATTCGCTGCTACTGACATCAGTGAGCTTTTCCTTCTCAATCTCTCTCTTCTCTCTAATTGACCAAAGCTGAGGCTGTCTGTTGTGCTTCTCTGCCATGAACATTTCTGTCTCATTAAAAACCCTGCGCTGCATCAGAAGCTCAAACTGATGGAGATGCAATGCAGCAAGCTGATTCTGTCTTTAATAATGCTGTGAGAGGAACTTTAAAGCTAGACATTTTGCTGTCTGTATGTCTGTATGTAAGTTACTGATGTTTTAGTATCAATAGCTTTTTGGTAACACTGTACTATTAAGTTCAGTTTGTTAAAATTAGTTAACATGAACTAACAAAGAAAAATAGGTAACACTTTATTTTAAGGTGGTGTTGTTACACGTTACATGTACTTACTATTATAATAACAATAATTTATGCATAATTACATGCAAGTAACCCTAAGACAAACCCTAATCCTAACTCTTACCATATAGTAAGTGCTTGTAGTTAATTAATATTACTCAGTAGTTGATAGTATAATTACACTGTAACAAGGACACCTTGAAATAAAGTGTAACCGGAAAATCCTTACACACATTTATTAAACTTAGTTTATGTTGATTTCAGCATTTACTAATGCATTATAATAAATATAAAGGTTATATCTGTTCATATTATTTAATGGACCTGAACTAACAGTGAAGAGTTGCAAAGATTAATAAATAATGTAACAAAAGCACTGCTAGTTAATGTTAGTTAATACATTAACTAAAGCTAACTAATGGAACCTTATTGTAATTGCTTATTTTATTTTATTTTATTTTATTTTATTTTATTTTATTTATGTATTCAGTGAGTAATGGTATAAATTTTGGGTCTGTTCTTCACTCCAGTGTTATTTTATTTTTATTTTTTTTTTTTAGTATCATTGAGATACTATTATAGTTTTTATTGTTATTTTGATTCAGTTTTTATTTTTATATTTTGCATTTTCATTTTAAAGTTTTAGTAATTTTGTTGCGTTTTTGTCATTTTTAGTAGTTTTTGATTTTATATGTCTATATAGTTTTTATTATTTTTTTACATAAGTTTTGGTTATTTTAGTAAATCAGCTATATTAAAATGAGAAATTTGGCTGTCATAGGATGCTATAGAAGTTTAAGTTTATTGTTATAAAAAAATGCACAAAAATACAATATTTAAGTGTTATATTAAATATTTTCCAAAACATGCTTTACTCTAAAACTGTAAGAAAATCAAAGCCATAAATCTAAAGAAGTTGTAACATGTGGTTTGGGTTTTGTTTCTTGTTTCTTGTTTAGGTTTTTATAGTCTTTTATTTTGATATTTTGCCTTGTTTCATGTTCCTGTCATGTGTTCCTTGCCCCTCATGTGATCATGTCATGTGCTACTCTTGTCTGTGTGTCATGTTGTGATTGGTTGCTTTAGTCATGTGCCTTGTTTCCCATTGGTTGGTTTGTGTCATGCGGCCCTTATTGTTTGATATAAATAGCCCTCATGTTGCCTTTGTTCTTTGTTGAGTATTGAATGTACTAACCTCTGTTTGGTGAATTGTTTCATGTCTCAAGTCAAGTCAAGTCAAGTCAAGTCTGTGCTTTGTTTGGATTTTGGATTTCACACTGTATAATAAAGCTGCACTTGGATTCATCTACAACTTGGCGTTCAGTGGATTATCATTACAGAAGTTGTGTTCCAAATTTGAGGTTGACAAATAAATAAATAAAACAAATAAATAAATAAAATAAAAAATAGCTTTCTGTACGATTTAGTTTGGGCACAACCATTTAACCTTTTCAAATCATGACCATGTTTATGTGTGTGTGTGTGATAATATATAATTAATGAGTGTAGTTTAATATGTATTTTAACACTCAGTCCTGACTGATTCAGTTTTTATTTTTCTATTTTGTATTTTCATTTTAAAGTTTTAGTAATTTTGTTGTGTGTTTTTGTCATTTTAGTAGTGTTTTGTTTTTTATATATCTATATTTAGTTTTTATTAATTTTTTACTTACATTTTGGTTATTTTGCACAAAATAATGCACAAAAATACTATTTTCAAAAGTTATATGACATATACATTTTCCAAAACATGCTTTACTCTAAAACTGTGAGAAAATCAAAGCCATAAACCTAAAGAAGTTATGTTCCAAATTTGAGGTTGATATTTAAAAAAAAATAGCTTTCTGTAAGGTTTTGTTTGGGCGCAACCATTTAACCTTTTCAAATCATGACCATGATTGTTTGTGTGTGTGTGTGTGTGTGTGTGTGTGTGTGTTTGTGTGTGTGTGTAATAACATATAAATAATGAGTGTAGTTTAATATCTATATTAACACTCTGTCCTAACTATACAGTGCAGCTGAATAATGCATGGTGAGGAGAGAAAGTCTTTTAGCTGGAGATTGTTCCCCTGCTCCTTGCATGACTGATTCTCCTCCTGAATGTCAGAGCAAAGGATCGGAGATGAGAGTGTAAAACATCTTCTCCAGACTCACCCTTCCTGTAGCGATTAACCTGAAACCTGAGAGAGACACACACTTATCTGACAGCAGAGAGTCAGACAGCGAGGCCACTGTGTGTCTGTATAGGTGGCAGGTGATGGATATTTCTCCACTTTATGCTGAGCTATTATCATAAATAAAACGCTCCATAAGCACAACCTTTTGCTCACTAATGGAATTTGTCAACATGAAAGAGTCGTATTGTTCCCGCGGCTTCTCCGTTCAGGGGTCCGGTGCCAAATCCTCCGCCCGTCTCCTGCCAGCGTCTCGCGTTAACACCGGGAGCTCAGGGAATCGCGTGCCATAATGAAATTACCTCCGCACAAACAAATAAGGTCAGAGACTCAAGGAGACGTGCATTAGAACCCTATTCTGCTAATTAAATGGCAGGTTTGTCTGCGCATGAAGACTGGCAGCGACCAGGATCCCAGCAATCATTTTTATGGATAATTCACTTTTTATCGATCAGATAAATGACTCCGCTTGAAGTTGTTAAACTTTGCTATTTCAAAAAGCAGCACAGAGAATACCTTTAAGTATCAAAGTTCCCCGCACATGGATAAGTGGAAATATCAGGGGGATTTTTAAATGGGCCAAATCATCCTTTTGATTATTATTATTATTATTATTATTATTATTATTATTATTATTATTATTATTCATTCCACACCGTCTTTGTGACCCTTGTGACTGTTAGAATTATTTTAGTATAAATATATTTAAATAAACATTTAATTTGTCATATTTAAAATACATATTTATATTAAAATATTCAATATACAATTAATTCCAATGTAAATATTTTAAATAAACATAATTAATATACATAAATATTACTTTTAATATACAATTAGTTTTAATACAAATATTTTAAATACATATATTTAACATGTAATGTACATATCTGTTAAAACATTACATTTTGTATAAAATTAATTATACATTTTTAATTAAACATATTTAGAATATAATAGTTATTGTACACATTTGTTACAGTTTAATATTAAATTAATTTGTAATATAAATATGTTTAAATCAATTGATTTAATATAAAAAAATAAAATTTAAATTAAAATACATATTTATATGAAAATATTACATTTAATATTAAATAAATATATTTTCTGTTGCAGCTTTATGTCTTATGTAAATGTCTCTTCACATGTGAAATGAGTTACAGCTGGATGTTTACTGTTGATTCACTACTGTTTTTACCTGCTGTATCATTCAATAACCAATGGCCTTTCTCTAAAGTGTGTAAATATGAACGGTAAGAAGTTACATGATGTTAAAGTACATCAAGTTTCTGGAAAATAAAGAAACATTGTGTCATAAATCTTTTAAAAATTGTGAATAGCAGGCCTGGAAGAGCAAGAAGTCTGATCTAGATAACACAGTTTCAGGATCAGCAGTTTGTCGGGTGAATTTCACGTTTTAATGGTGGTAATTGTTTTAATGCCCGGAGTCTCTCTGTCCCAAACTGCTGTTTAACCGCAACCCATCAGACACAATTAGTTTTACCTTTACATTACCTTCTGCTGCTCTCGCGCATGCAATTACCTTGACTGCCGCGACCGCTCTTTTATAATTATTGACCATGACTTATTGTAATGAGTTTATTTAAGCTGGATTCAGAGGAAGGTGGAAGAGCAGCCGGAGGCGTTTTTGCTCTCGCAGTGGAATAAAAGGCCGAGGTTCCCCGTCTTTATCAGCACCTGCCTGATCAAACCACAGCTCTTCTCCACAGAATAAATGCTTTGTCAGCAGAAGCACTTTGGGTTTTTTTTTCTAGTTTTGTATGTTATTACACGCCTGACATTCTCCAAGAAGACAAAGTCCCGCAGCAAGGGGTATCAATAAATCTGACAGACCACCTATGTGCCGTGATAACAGGCTCAGAGGGACATGCCGAGCACAAATCATATTTCATCTGCGGCTCAAACACAAACACTGATCTGCTGGAAGAACTCGACATCCACGTGAACTCCAGATGCTTTCGGGGCCAATAATCAAACATCACTCTTATGCCTCTCATCCGTCCACAAGTTCAAATTCTGTCATTATTTACTAGCAATCCAAACCTGACATATTTTCTGTCTTCTGTGGATCTACGAAAGCAGAGTTTTGTGTGAGAAACAGACTCAAATTTAAGTTGAAAAATTATTTTCTTACTTGGTATTTTTGCCTTGTTTTCCAGTGCAAATATCTAAATATTCTTAAATCAATATGTATTTACTTAAAAAAAAAAAAAAAAAAAAAAAGACAGAATATATGCAGTCTTGTTTTGTGAAAAAAATGATCAAAATGATACTTCTGAGAGTAGTATAGAGTACTTTCTTGCCTAAAACAAGAAAAAAAAATATCAGCCAGAGGGGGTCAGAAAAAAATAATTTTGTTTTCCCTTTGAATTAAGTTTACTTTTCTGCCCCCATTGGGAGATATTTTTCTTGCTTTAAGCATAAACTCACTTAATTTTGGTACATTTTTCACAAAACCTAGAATGTTTAGATATTTGTACTGGAAATCAATACAAAATACAGAGGATGTAACTTATTTCATGCAGTTTGAGTTTGATTACAAATCATCTGTGAGAACTGCTTTTATGTAGCTTTCAAATCATTTCTTGATTATTGTGGCTGTAATTGTATGTCTGTTCTGTTTTTAGATGACTCTTGTGGAGTGGCATAACCTATGAAACATTTGCATTTCGTATGTATCTGGATCTGAAGGCAGAAGTGCTGTTTTATGTAAGTTTGCAGTGTTGAATGTGACGAGAGTGAAAGACTGAACAGCTGAACAACTGTGAATCATACAGACCCGAGGGTTAACATCATACAGGAGACATTTATAGTGTGTTCAGGACTCCTTTCATATATAAGAACTATATTTCATGGGTCTGAGCCTGGATTGAGATTGAACTCTCAGGTCCGTGTTTGCGGTCAGCACTGAGGAGCTTTGGATCATAGCGAATTTCTCCTCAAACTCTGACACTAATGACACATAAACGGCTCGGAGACCGTCATCTTATGGAATAAGTGTGTGTGGTTTAAAATTTATTGGGCACAGCGATTTTAGGTCAGTCTTAAAAATAAAGGTACTTCCATGATTCTTGGGTTCAGAAAAGAAACTCATCTTATCAGGAACAGTTTGAGGTTCTTGAGTTTCATGCTTCTCTAGAGAGAAAGTCCTTGTCAGTGTCAGTGCTTTGGTTTCTGAATTTAAATCATCAGATCATAGCTGATTTTCTACAAAAGTAGGGGATAAAAAAAAGTTATTTGAAAAGTTAAAATTTATTTTAAAGCTTCCAAACAGCTTAAGATCTAAGTGCAACATCTACAACATGCTGCCAATTAATAACTTCAATTCATCCATCAGTTTGTAAAAGTAGACAAGGTAATCCATTTACAATGAAAGCCTAGTGCGCAAGAAATCCTGGACGGTTTAAAAGCATAAATGTACAATATTTTTATTAAAGCGCTCTTTTCTACACAATGATGTATGATTTTTGAGTTGAAAAGTTAGCTTGCGTTTATTTGTCTATTTAGTTGTTCATGATGGATGATCTTCTGGTTATTCATTGTATTATGTACAAATAACATATATTCTGATAATAGAAGCTCCTGATTCAAAAATCAAAGGAATTCTATTTTTGCTTTACAAGCTGATACAAAGTAGCATTCTTTTATTTTCAAATTTAGGCCAAATTGCATCATAAAATATTTAACTACGGAATAAGTGCGTAAGCCGTGGGATCTGCAGAACAGACGTGTCAGATATATGGGCATTCCAGGTATCCATAAAAGGGGAATATTCAAATGAGGGAACATTAGAATATTAAATCTTGATTTATTTATGCGAGTGCCATTAGGGGTTATCATCTGGATCAGCAAACAATTTTTCAGGGGTTGAGATTTTTATGTAGTAGCAGACACATTTAGCACCGCGCCACCGAAAACATCCCCACTGTGACATCCTGCTGTTCATTGGCCGATTTCCACCCATAAAAATGGCAGCCGATATTATAATGCAAATCCCTTATGGGAAAATACCTGCGCGAAGGCTGCATATAAATGATGTGGCATTGTACCTCTCTCGCTCTCTCTCACCTTATTACCGAATTACAGAGAGCGGGGAGAGAGGGGCGAGGGGGAAAGGTGATGATGGATTCTTTGTGGATGACACGGAAAGCATTATGAAGCCCCCGTTTGTCAGGCCAACATTAAGGGCTAATTTTGAAAATCTAGCGTGCAGTCAATTTCCTCCGGCCCGAGGGTGAAAGGTAGCGTGCTGACAGGAGGGCTAATTTCACCCTCCTTATTTACCTCTATGCATCATTTCTGAGCGCCGCTCTGACACTCGACGCCCGCTTTAAAAATGACACCAGTGCCACCAAACACCCGGATATTAACCACCATGTGCATGTGTGTGCGGCACGGAGAAGAAAAAGGTAAACCTGGCAAATCTATCATTTTAATAACAGCAAGCAAGGTTAATGTAGTTTACCTTACACAGGGGGTGTATAAAGGACCTGTGTGTGTGTGTGATTTTAAACAGACACATGCTGCCCTGCGACACACATGGCTGCTCTGATGGCTGTTTGTTGTGTAGCACGCAGCAGAAAAATCAAAGTCTTAATGCTGTTGTGTGCCCGTAACCATTTGTCAAAGCCACACAGAGATGAGAGCGAGATTACCCAGAATAAACAGGAATGCTGGAGCGTCGGTGAGACCCTCGGGCGAAAAGACAAGACGAAGAACGAAGAGGGAGGAAAACGCTTCACGAAGGGACATCAAAGCCATTGTGATTCAGCAGCCGTCTGACGGCGGTGTTTGTAACGACAGCAATCTAACATGCAGACACCATGATGACCATGGTGATGATGATGATGATGATGATGATGAAGGTCTTCAGACAGTATTTCATCGCTGGAAACTTTTCCTTTTGAGATGTCAGAGGAACATTTAGCGGATCCCGGGGCAGTTCCTGAGGTGGCGAATCTGTGTAAATTTACCATGAAGTCTCTGGAAGTGCTATTCGAGTGGGAGATTTTCCCTTTAAACCCTCATTTGGAGACTCAATGGAGAGGATGCAAACCAACACACAGCAGCCGCCATGAAAAGAGGGGAAAAACACTTGGAAACAATCTATTCTGCTCTCAAACAACTGCAGAAACTCCTCTCAGATGTTCTTCTCTAATTAACCTGATTTCTGTGGTTCTGCTAGTTTAGCAGAGAGGTAATTTAAACACTTTAATTAGACGAATGAAATCAAGAGAACTGTTACAAGTCTGGTGTTTAGCATCAGCATGCACATCCCGGGTCCAAGTCCCCAAGTGATCAAACCTCGAACTAAGAGACAAAAGGATTGTGCATTTGAGTGTGTGAGGAGAAAGACTGTGTGTGTTTGTTTGATCAAGTTAAATAAAGTTAAAATGTGTTGTTTGCACAGAAGTGAATCACAGAATGCATTATGACAAGCTTCCATCCAAGGTAGTGGACTAAATGTAAGAAATGTTCATTTAAAGGCAGGGTAGATGATTTGATTCAAAAACATTTTTTTATGCTGGTTGAAAGTCTCTTCACATCCCAACAGTAATCACTAAGTGAAGTGGTCTAAATGTATTTATATGTTTTAAAATAAAAATAAAGGTGCTTCACAATGTTATAGAAGAACCTTTTTGTCTAAATGGTTCCATAACGAACCTTTAACATCCGAAGAAACTTTCTGTTGCACAAAAAGTTCTTTGTGGCGAAAAAAAGATTCTTCAGATTATAAAAAGGTAATAAAGAGATGGTTCTTTAAAAAACCCTTGACTGAATGGTTCTTTTTGGAACCAAAAATGGTTCTTCTATGGCATCACTATGAAGAACCTTTTAAAAACCTTTATTTTTAAGAGTGAAGGATCATAAAATGTTCATCCAATCATATCCCTCGATCCGAGGGCTGCAATAGGCTGTTCTACCTGTCTGTCATAATATTATGACAGACTTCCGAGCTAGAATGGAAGGCATTATTACTATAATGTTATGCACTTTGTACTATAATGCTTTTTCACTGGTGAACGAGACATGAGCTAATCTGACAGCGCTGGATTAATCTCTCATCGTGTCGCTGGTCAGCAT
This sequence comes from Spinibarbus caldwelli, assembly GCA_039654775.1. Lineage (NCBI taxonomy): Eukaryota > Metazoa > Chordata > Actinopteri > Cypriniformes > Cyprinidae > Spinibarbus > Spinibarbus caldwelli. Next base: position 1,309,692 of record CM077236.1, on the reverse strand, counting down.
CTGCTCTGCCTGTGTGCGGTCATCTGATTTGGAGGAGGCGTGGCTTCGGAGAGTGATTTGCAGGGAGGGTGGGATCTTATGCTTTCAAAGCTAGCTTTCTATTTCTAGCCTCTCTGAAATCTCCTACTCTACCTTTAATATTGAAAAATATCAATAAAAACACTTAAAGGGGTCCTATTATGCTCTTTTACAAAGTCTTGATTTTGTTTTGTGGGTGTACTAGAACATGCTCTCATGCTTGGTGGTTCAAAAATCGCATTATTTTTCACATAATTTACATTATTACAATACCTTCCTCCCCAGCCTAACTCAAACGGCTCGATTAGTTCCGGGTTTGATGAAGGCCCGCCTTCCGAAAAACGAAAAGTGTTGTGATTGGTTAGCTGTCCCAGTGCATTGTGATTGGTGAACAGCTTAGACGGTGTTTCAGTACTGCCCCGCCCCTTGCCAAAGCAGCAAGTTCGTCAATATTGCCATATCAATTCAGACCCCGAGAATATTGAACAAGAGGATAGCGAAGAACCTGTGCACGCACGGTTATTGCAAGACATATTAAAGTGGTAACGATGTTGTTGTTTTTTTGGCTAAATCACGTTTTAGATAGGATGTCAACAACAGCTTAAAAATAACTGCATTTACTATATACAGATAAGTGCAACAGTAATATGTATTATGTTTATTGTTCTTTAATTCTAACATTATAACATGAATTGCAGTGAAACTGTCATACAGTTGAATTTATTTATACCATAGTCCCACAGAGTTACACTATTTGTGGCGGCATATATATGCAAAGTAATTCTCTGCCAGTGGGAGGCGCTGTTGGAGCGGGAGAGAGAGCGAGGTTTCCACGGTAACGCTGTACACAAAGCAGAGCTCCGCTCACAAACACTGCTTTATCAGACATTACATGCAAGATGAAATGAAAATGACATCCAAAATTTTCTGAAGGCAGTCGGTTTCCTTCAGAAATACAGTGATATAAAAACACCTGCACCGGTTTCGATTTTGAAACGTGCATTCGAATTTCGGTAGGCGGGATTTATTTTAATAATATTCTAATGGGACAATTTGTGATGTCACAAATACAGGAAAACAACTTTGTAGTCCAAACGAGCCGTTCGTTGTAGTTCTTGAAATGGGATTTTTTAAAAACGAAATATCTCCCTTTGGTGTGGACTTTGAGATTTGTAACTTTGTAGATCTTTTTTTATGCCCAAACATACACACTACACACTGACTAAAATTCAAAAAGTGAAAAAGCATTATAGGACCCCTTTAAATCCAATTAAAAATGGACTATTTTATGTAATTTTGCTACGCTGTGTATTATTTGGCTAGAAACCTACTTTCCGCTAGGGTGACCATACGTCCTCTTTTTCCTGGACATGTCCTCTTTTTGGACTTTAAAAAAATGCGTCCGGCCGGGATTTCTAAATTGCTCAAAATTTCCGTGATTTGGCTTTTGCTTTCTACAGTCGCCATTCATTGTGTGCATTTTTGTATTAAAGCCCTGCGCGCTGTTTTCTTAAGCCCTCTCCCGCTGAATTTCTGACGATTTCTGCCTGCTCCCACAAACATTCTAATATTGTATATCATTTATGCGCATCAGGGAGCCGCTATCAAAATGCGGAGTATTCAAATCACTTTGGATGCAGCTCGTGTTGGATGCAAGGTTGCCAACTCCACATTTTTTCGCACAGAATTGGGCTGATTTTAAACTGTTGCAGTAGGTTGATTTTCTCCACCGGGTTAAAGGTTTGAAATATTGCATAAATTACATTTGACTTAAATGCTTGTATTGAAACATTTTGCATTCTACCTATGATAAAACTGTGGTAGATGTTAAGTTTTGTGAAGAACGGCCACTGGTAGGAAGTCTTTTAGCTCTGTTTATGATCAGTCTGCATAACGGTGACTGTAAAATATGTATTTTAGGTATGGAAATCACATATTTTAAGTTCTGATATTTGGGATATGGTCATTGTGCTACTTTGGGGGCTACTTTAACCAAAACTAAAATATGGCACCTATCAGATACTGTTTTGTTATTATTCAGGTAGTTAGATACAATCATGTCATTTTAACTTGCAATATCCTTGTGTTGCATTTTGACTTATTTGGAAAGCACACAATCGAGCTTGTGATGTTAGAAGCATTTGTGGTTGCATTCCCATGAGAATGTTTTGATCCTTAGAGTACTGTTTCATTAGTTATTTGGCCATGAATGCAAATGCAAACACAAATGTGTGGCCATAGTATTACAAGATTTAAACATGTCAGTGTATTTGCATTGCAACATGAATAGAGCAAGCTTGCATTGCTAGAAATGTTTACATTTTTGTACTTGTGCAGAGTATTTTTTGGACATTAGAGTTCTGTATTGTTAGCTTAGCAACATGCAAATGCCAAACTCTAATGCTCTTTTGTGAGCAGAATGCTATTTCTATAATGCACTTATGAGCCTCCATTTAAATTTAGATGCTGCTGCCTAGCTAGCCTATAGCAGCTCATAGATTCGGAGCAGATGTGTTTGAGAGTATATTCATGAGCAGTGATGTCAGTATGTGAGGGCCAGCTTTTGCCCGTTTGCTGCTCTACTCCTGTCAGACTGCCACACGCTGAAAGCACTTCCCATCCCTGCTCTCTCAGGTCATGTTTCAACTAAATAACTATCAGTCAAACTCTTGCCCTCTCTGCTCCTGCTCTCCAAGAACAACACCAACTCAACACCTCTCCTCCTCCGATCTGTCCATCACAGTTCCTTTGCAAAAACAGCTACATACATACAGAAACCTGATCTATAATGTGTGAGAATTAAAGTCTGTCTGTGGACGAGTGTAGATTCAAAATAACTTAGGTTCTATTTGATTTGTGGCATCAATTTTTGCATGCATGCATAAATACATAAATTCATAAATATGAATGAATGAATGGAAGAATGAATGAATGAATGAGTAATAATAATAATAAGAAGAAGAATAACAATAAGAATAACAACAACAATTATTATTATTATTATTATTATTATTATTATTATTATTATTATTATGTGTCCCTCAGTTTAAAAAAAATAAATAAAAAATAAAAATAAATAAATAAATAAATGTTGCAGTTATGCACTTACAGTGGAAGTGAATGGACCTGACAATAAACATTTAAAATACACTGTTTTAAAAGTAAAAACCACAAGACAATATATGTGTTAACTTGACACTAGTGAGATAAGCGCTCATAAAAAATAAATAAATAAATAAATTACTTAATTAAAATAAATAAATAAATAAATTAAATTAAAAAAATCCTTGCCTGTACCTCTTGTACCAGTAATGCGTGGGGTTGCAATCAATGCCAAGGTCGGGGGTTTGATCACCAAAGAATGCATGAACTGATAGCATATCTACCTTGAATTCAGTGCTTTGGAGAATAGTATCTGCCAAATGCATCAACATAAATGTATAAAAAAAATACACTAACCTAGTCTGTTTAACATTAAATATCTACTATTTCACCTTTCAAAAACATCAGAGAGGAACTATTTACGTGGTGTAAACTCCACAGGCATTACATCAGTAACACATGAGCAAAAGTTCATCCTAGAAAAGTAGTCAGACAGTTTAGACACTTTGCAGCTCAAATAATTAACGGCTTTTGCAAAAAATACAAGCCTCACATTTAAACCTCTGACCCGTAGACACCTTTTTGTAACTATAAATGCTATTTTTATTTGATTTTACAAACTGAGGTGCGTGTTATAATGATTTTCTGTAGTAATCAACATTGTGCTACCAATGCCGATAGTACTGAACTCTGAACACTTCTCCACAGAGCATGTTTTAGGTTTCATCTCAGACTGACACAGCGATACGGAGGTCAGTTACTGTACCAGCTGCTTATTAAATTCATTTTATATGATATTCTATTGTAAATAATGGTTGAATTTGGAAACACACCTCTTGGGTACAACATAAAGCAGAATATTTAATCGTACTCCTGCAAATGAAAGGACACATTTTAAATGCATTTGTAGCTTGCCAGGCCATAATTACTGCATTATTTGGCTGCTGCTTCACGCCGCGACTGACACGTCCAGTGACAAACCGCAGGACTCTGAGACAGTCGTGTAAAGGAGAAGAGGTGAAGTCTGAGCTGACAGCAGCGGTGCTGATGATGGGGGAGACAGCCTCGGTTACCTTGACAACAAATTTATTTATGGTTGCCTGAGATGACATGTGGTAATGTTCCATACCTGCTGATGGGGGGGGGGGGGGGGGGGGGGGGGGGGTGATGGGGGTCTCCTGTTTCAGCCTCAGTTGACAATTAAGACCTGGGCGACTGTAGCCGGGGGTTAATACTGCTCATTAAAAGAACTAGGTCATTAGCAGGGAATCAGGGCTCTTAAGGCAGCACAAGGGGGGGGGGGGGGGGGGGGGCAAGTGTGTGTGTGTGTGTGGAGTCAAATCTGCATCTCCATGAACACGGCTCTTACATTAATTAACCTCCCTTTTCCTGGTTGAGGGAAAAAATCTGTTATCATATATTCACATGGCTGTACACCAATTAATTGCAAAGAAAAAAGAAAGCAGTTTACCGTCATCCCAGCGGTCGCCCTGTCTGCCTGCGCAGGAGATCCATTATTCCAAGGAAGAAGAGGAGACGTGGAAAAAAGGAGTGAAAGAAAAAAGTCTAATGTGCATGATGAGTAAAATGAGGATCGGGACCGAATCAGGGGAGGGGGACGCGGGGAATAAAAGCCTCGGAAATGAAAATAAATAATCTTGGCTAATACCTCACCTTAGGAGAGCAGGCGGGGCCCCAGCCAATCAGAGCGCTTAGGAAACACCTTCAAACGCACACACACACGCACACACACTCTTTGACCTTCAGTGCAGAGGCTTACAGAAGAAGGCCGCGATCCACACACACACTCGTGTGGACCTCAGGAGACGGGCGCAGCGAGAGAGGAGATGTTCCTTACTGAGAAACAACATCAGAGCATCAGAGACCGATAGAGGGCTCGCTCATCTCTGGATGTCACGGAGAGCTGAGCAAAGACCACACACACACACACATATATATCTGCAGCTAAACACACAATTCAGTGAATGTGCTGGTCCTCTGAAATGTGTGTTATTGTCCAGTGTGCTTCTGTACCATCCAGTGTAATGTTCCTGTAAAGCCCAGTGCAGTGTTTGCTGTTCATTCCAGTACAGATTGTTTCTACAGAGGTCACCACACAGTTCAAAGTGTCTCCATAATGTCCAGTGCAGTGCATTTCAGTATTCCTGTGTTGAAGTTGTTTTCATATAGTTTTGTAGTGCATGTAAAAAGTCCATTAAAATGCTTTTGTACGGTGCAGTGTGTTTCTGTAAAATCCAGTGTTTTAGTGAGGTCTATTGGGTATCTTTACTGCTCAGTTCAGAGTGTTTCTGTAAAGTCCAGTGCAGTGCATGTCAGTACTTCTGAAGTGTTTTTTTTTTTTTTTTGCAACAGTAAAATGTTTTTTGTACAGTGCAGTGTGTCTCTGTAAAGTCCAGTGTGTTTTTGTGCAGAGTGTTTCTGTAAAAGGTTGCATTTTATTTTACAGTACATGTACTTACGTTTACTTACGATGTACTTACCTGAGAAAGTAGTGTAAAATAAGGTAACTACATGAGTTGAGGTTATGTTTAGGGGCAGGTTCAGTGTTAGTGCCTAGATATTACCCATTTATTGTAATTACTATAATAAATGCATAGTACATGTGGAACAGGACTGTAAAATAAAGTGCAACCGTGGTTTTCTTTTTAATGCAGTTCAAAGTGTTTCTACAAAATCCAGTGCAGTGCATTTCAGTATTTCTGTGAAGTTGTTTTTATTCAGTTGTGTAGTGTCTAAAAAAATCTAGTGCAATATGTTGCTGTGAAGCCTAGTGCGGTGTTTGCTGTTCATTCCAGTGAAGACTGTTCTCATATAGTCCAGTGCACGGCATTGCAGTGATTCTGTGAAGTGGTTTTTAGTACAGATGTTTGTAATAAAAAATCCAGTGAAATATTTTGTACAGTGCAATGTGTTTCTGTAAAGACCATTATGCTTTTGTGCAGTCTAGTGCAATGCATTGCTGTTCATTTCAGTATAGAGTGTTTCTGTAAAGACCAGTGCAGTGGGTTTCTTTGCTGCACAGTTCAGTGTTTTTCCATCCGGTGTAGTTTGTTTAGTGTGATTCCTTGAAGTTTGTTTGGAAAGTTTAGCAGTGTGTTATATGCTTTTGTACAGCCTACTGCAGTGTGTTTCTGTAAAATCTCCAGTAAAACATTTCTGTCAAGCCCTGTGCATTTCTGTAAAATGCTATGCAGTGTGTTTCCGTAAACTCTCGTTCTGTAAAATTCTCATACACATCCGTGTTTCTGTGAGTGCCTGGATCAGTGTGTTTTTGTCTCTTTATCTCCTGTTTGTAATTTGACTCTTTGACCTTCTGGTTCAGATCAAAGCTCAGCCGTCTCTCCAGCTGCCCTCTTCTCACTCCAAGCAACATGTACACTGTTCCAGATTCACTGTGTCACCTGACCTTCCTCAGCGAGAGATAATTGGCTTCTTCCGATTAAAATTCAACAAATCACTCCAAAGAAATAGTTTTCCCCTTTATTTATCTCTGTTTTCTCAGATGAGTTTCCATGCCAGTGTCATGATCAGAGGACGCCTCTCAACCACCGCATGAGCATTGATGGATCAGTTATTAAAATTTTTATCAATTATTATCCAGTGAAGAGAGTTTAAGGTACAGAAGTGATTGGATTTTTAAAACTTAATTTGTAAAAGAGTTCATAGACTGGTAAACCTTCTGCAAACACACAAACCACATCATATTTGCCATGCGGTTCTTCTTAATTCTCTACCTGGAACTTTACAGATTTAAGCACTGATTTTCATTCATGTCTAATTCTCCTGTACAGTGTTCGAACTATACCGTGGACTTTGGGGGAGCCCACTTGTTTTTTTTTTTTTTTATAACGGGGGGGGGGGGGGGGGGGGGGGTAAATGCATAACAGCTAACAGAAAGATACATACATAAAGATACAGGATTTACCCTATTATACTTTATCGACACGAATTGATAGGTGAAACAACAAACAGCCACCCACAAATAGTCTATAAACAAAGCATCAGGCTGTCTTTGAGTTCACACGAACAACGGTTAAAGTTACTCGTAAGGCTACAGAAGAATACCATAATTTCTCCGTTCAATTAGGCCTAAGACATCGAGAGTCACGCAGACCTATAACAACCCAGGCAGCTACAACACATAATTGCGAATAACATGCCTTACCTTAACACAGAATCGACCACAGACGCCTGAATGGATTTCAAGGACTCCGCACGCAGATCAATGGCCTCCAACGTTTATACTTTTTCTACGAATCTTTTGAGTTAACGTACTAAAGATGAGTGGAATTTGCACCGCAGCGCCCCACACCTTGATGCTCATGACAAGAATAACAAGTATAGTTATCTTTATTGAAGCGAATTAGGTTTAAATCGCCGTCATGCATGAATGAATATTTTTGCAATTTTACACATGATGATCACATTAGACAAAACTGAATTTACACGTCAAAATAACACATTGTCAATATTTTTTGAGACCCCCCAAAATTTCACAAATCACGTTTTCAGGGGAGCCCATGTCTTATTAAGGGGAGCCGAGCTCCCCCTAGCTCCCCCGTAGTTCGCACCCTGCTCCTGTAGCAGAGCTGAGAGAAACAGACACCTCTGATGAAACAATTCAAACTTAAATGATATAATACATCAGATAGGCTCGTTTTGTCATGCATATTTAATGTGTTGCCAGTTTCCTGAGGTGAGGGCCAAATTGAGACATGTGAGTCTTGGCTTTCTAAGGACTGTAAAAACTATCTGAGAGTTTTTCCTCTTTCATCTGTTTGGTTAATGCTTGATGAAGATAGACGTGTCCCCTGATCATGCTATATTTCAAGTATATAGTACAAATATGATGAAATTCTCTCTGATATTGAAGTAATACTCTACTGTAGTCCACTTTTACCTCACAGGAACTTTTCGCTGTGAAGTCTGTTGGTGAATTTTGTTTACTCTCTCTATAATGAATAAAAACTCTGCAACTATCTGTGGAATAATCACAGGCTGCTGTAACTCGTCTGTAATAACCAGCGCTATGTGTGTGTGTGTGTGTGTGTGTGTGTGTTTAACGAGCTACAGGAGGGACTAAAATAAGAGATTTGCTCAATTAAGCAATAGTGAGTGAGCTGAGAGACACCTGTGCATACAGGAAGCTGTTTCTCTCTCTCTGTGTGTGTGTGTGTGTGTGTGTGCGCTAAAATCACGGCTGATTACCTTCACGAGTGCCGTCTCTTCCCCTACCTGTGCTGCTCGCTGACACACTCTCACAAACAGCTCATTAACTCATCACTGTCTGGGAAATAACACACGCGTGTTTACAGACTGTGTGACTGCTCTAATGTGGGGAGAAAAACACAGATCAGGCTTTGTCAGGACATCAGGTGGGAGAGACAGCCTGAAACAGACAGGATTTTTGTCACTTTCTGTAGCATTTTTCCCCTGAGTTCTGGTTACTGAGCATGGTGGGTTGTGGACCATGTGTCACAGTCATCACATTCACATTTATACATTGGACAGATCATTTTAAAGTAGGGCTCGGTAAAAAAATACTGATTGTTCTATTTTAATTGATTCTCATTTTTACAAAACAATATAGATTCTTAAATTCCAAGAATTGATTAATCTAGACTGTTTTCAGTTAATCCATCCAGTAAATCGCAATAAACAGTGTTGCCAGCTCAGCAATATTAGCTATATTTAGCAACTTTTCAGACTACCCTAGCAACTTTTTCTTCAAAAAGCACCTAGCAACAATTTTAGCTATTTATTTGGCGACTTTTAGCAACTGTAACTCAAATGATGAAAAGGCATACGTTTCCTCTAAATTACACGAAAAGAGGAAATCAAAGGTGTCTAGCAGTACACATCACGTGAATTAAGTTGATAGTTGCAATTGTTCAAGTAAATTTGTTCATATATGATAACACCTTGTTATTAGTTTGTACCTGCACTTGTTGATCAGTTAAAACATATGTAGAGAAATGGAAAAGGTACTGGTAATTTTTACCAGAACATTATCCGTTAAGTTGTCACCTGAAAACACAAAATACAATGTGTAATCAATACAGTAAATTCCTACAAATTAACACAGTACTTTGTGCCCTATTTTACTGACTTTTCTTAGTGGTAGCATACTAACTAACTACCAATGCACTGCTTAAAATAAAATTGTTCCGAATTTGTAGTTTAATAAGAAAATACATAAAATGTAATTGTTCAAAAATATGTAAATGTTCAATAATTCAATGTTGTATTTAAAAAAATAAATAAATTATATTATTTATATGTTATATTTATATATATTACTAGCAAACCTAAATTAAGATTTCAAATCATGGTCATAATTTTATTTAATTTTTATTTATTTATTTTTTGTTTATTTTTATTTATTCATTTATTTATTTATTTATTTTATTATTATTATTTTTTTTTTGCTGAGATTTGAATGATCTATTGTGTGCTCTATGGAGTTTGCATTGTGATTACATTATGATGTCATCGCGCAATGACATCCCAGCCTTATTTAGCAACTTTTAGCAATAAATTGTCCTGCCTTTGGCAACTTTCCCTGAAAATTAGTTGGAAACACTGGTAACTTTTTATATGAAATAAAGTCTCATGTTCAAATTCTGACTATTTTATTAGGCCTACAATATTCAAACAATAAATACCGTTTTGGTGCTATTTAATGTGAAGTGACAGATCTCAGTTCAAGAGAAGCAGTAACGCGCAGTGCGAGTGAACTGATCATCTCCTCCAGTTTTAACACAAAATAAACATGAATGAACATCCGAAGGTATGTTAAAAGAAAGAGTGCAACTTACTGAAATCTGTATCCTGTCTCATGTAATCACTTAATCAGTGTTTCAACCGTGGAAAGACGTCAATATGTCACGTAACGTCATTTACTTCATTAAAAAAAAAAAAAAAAAAAAAAAAAAAAAAAAAAAAAAAACATTTGGTGACCATAAACTCCTTAGTCAGCTAGAAAAATTAACTCGAGAAGAGCATTTTGCTAAATATATGCACCATATGACATTTTCATTATATTTTTGTATTGTTTAAATCTGTCAAGTTTCTTATGACAGCCACTATTTTAATGTTTATATATATAAAAAAAGATCAATTGGAGTAGAAATATAATCATGTAATTGTAAAGCTAGTATTATAAATTATAAAAAAAAAAAAAAAAACTTCATTGAGTGTATATAATTTAAGTGTTTGTATAGATACAGATCAGTTAATTTTAACCTTTAATATTATAGTAATATAGTATAGTAATATTTATAGTAATATAGTAACCAACTGATTTTCATATTTTACATCAGTAAACAGATTTTTTTTTTCTTGAGAAAATTTGACGTACTGTACCTGATATCCAAAATAATTAATATCGAATAGAATCGGAATCTAATCAAATTGTTTTGCTTGTGAAACAAAATTGAACTGAATCGTGAAATTTGCATCAAAAACCCAACCAATCCTATTTTAAAGGATCTTATTACATGCAAGGTACACATAATATAATTTGATGTATTCCCTGGTTATTGAATGCATGGCTTTGTTGTTGATAGAGCCAGCTTTGCAAACTGCAGCACAACAGCCCCAATAGCAGAGCACATTGTCATACTGAATGGGGTAAGTTGTCATGATATAACACCCTATAATAGGCTTTTCAGCAAAATCTAAGCAGTAAAACATTTAGGAAACACAAACAAACATGCAAATGTGTATGAATTTATAACATTTAAAACCCATGTGACAACTTGCACCCCAAAAATGTGACAACCTGCCCCAAAAATTGTGTTTGTCATGAAGTCTCAGTTCAGTGTTTCTAACTTTATTATATAGTGATGCTTAATGTATGTAATGTATGTGAGTGTGCTTTTATCTTGTTGTGATATTGAATTGGAAGATAAAATTAACATTCTTAGTTAAATTGTAGTACAGATTCCCTGTGTGACAACTAGCCCCAGTCTCCAATACACCACAAAAGAGTGACATAATATAAAAAATATATGTAATATTATTATTTACTATTGCAGAAAATAATGTATCACACGCTTGAATGATGATTCTTGTGCACAGCCAGCAGAAAAAGAGACACACTAAAGTTTGTAAACCATCGAATTTAAACTTATTAAATGGCAGAAATCCAGAAAAATGAGTAGAAAACCTCTCAATGGAGCACAAAATACAAAATAAAGGCAAACTCCAGAAGAGAGAGCTGGAACAAACATAATATAACATTGTTAAATTGTCAGTTTTTCATTGCAGAGGTTAGTGCATCAGCCGGAGACATGACAAAAATGAACATCGGCTCAGATCACAGTAGAAAAAATAATTTGAAAAGTCTGACTCTGACATGATTTATACCTTTAAAGATGGTCATTTTAATGTTATCTCCAATCTATTAAGTCGTAGGATAGAAACATGATGATGTTGTACATACTGGGAATGATGATACGTGCCGATACGTGGAATTAATTAATGGTTCTGTAGACTATGTATATGAATTATGGTTTTATTTTATGCACCAAGACATAATATTATCAGCCTAATAGCAGGTCTAAAGAACGTTTGGCATTAACCTTTCCTCCATTTATTCTCTCACAGCTCCTGCCACGAGCGATGAAGACTCCCGTGCCTTTGGATGTTTTTGGATTTCTACTAGAACAAAGTTGGTGTGCCGTGTATCCTCTTAAGACCAAGTGTCTGTGTGAAGTCAGAAAACATCAATAGTGAGTTCAAGAATTTTCAGGACTGTGAAGTCAAAATCCGCTCATAGTACGGCAGCGACAGCACGTCCAATCAAAAGACTTAAATTCTATTTGTTTCGTTTCAAGGGATCGTGATGAAGGTCTTCTTCAAGACCTCATTGAAGTGGACGGAGCGGGGAGAGCACGCTTTCATGACAATGTCGTCGGCGGGACTTTTTCGTGTGAGCAGGTACGCGGAGTGTGTTTCAAATGTAGAGCGAGACGGATCGAATGCTCTCAAAAGCAGAATTTTAGAGGAGATTGAAATAATGGCTCTCGGCTTTTAAAGGGAAGAGCTCATTTTAGGTTAATACGGTAAGCCTGTTGGACCCAATTACTGAAGGTGCTTTTCCATTGTCATCTGGTATTTCTCCTTGAGCAGATTAGCTGTCAGCACAAAAAAACTCACAGTATCCAGGATTTGGTGCTTTTCTCTGATCTGGCTAAAATGAAGCACTTTCCAGAGAAAAGCGGAGCAAAGCGACCCAGTGCTGTGGTCTCATTAGAGTTTGCTCACCAAAATCTGTATTATAACACACATTATGTAATAATCGTATCCTAGGCACCGCTGCTCACTGTTTGGCTTCTACATCAATTCAATTCAATTCAAGTTTAGGTCCCACTTCATATTAGGTGGTCTTAACTACTATGTACTTACATTTAAATTAATCATTTGATACAATGCACTTATTATGTATGCATGTTTTTACATTGTACTTATATTTTTAAAAATATCTATATGTAGTTACATCTGTAATTGATTTCTGTAATTACATTTATAATTACACTGTTGACTCATCCCTTACACCTTAACCCACCCTTAAACCTACCCCTACCACCAAACCTGTCCCTAACCTTACCCATGTCCCACCACAATAGCAGCAAAAGGGTTTTGCAATACAATATAACCACAATAAGTACATTGTACTTATTTTTTGATGTAAGTAGTTAAGGCCACCTAATATAAAGTGTGACCCAAGTTTATTTGTATAACGCTTTTCACGATGCATATCACTGAAAAGCAGCTTTACACAAAATTAAAGTTTCTACATTATATTTAGTAATAGCTTATCAGTGGTGACTATCTCAAGTTGATGTCCATATGGCAGAAATGTACAGTAAAAAATCAAGCAGTTTGTAAATGTCATGTAATCAAACAGACGGTGTACACAATTAACAGCAATGATTATATGTTGCGATCAAACTTATAGCAACATTTGGTAGTTGTGTATGTTGTCTGAAGGTTGGCATCATCTGAGGTCCTCTGGGGGGTTGGCATCATCTCTTCTCAGGTGTTCGGTCATCTCAGGTCTTGTAAAGGCTGGATCCAGACTGAAGCTTGTCGGTCCCGTGGCAGAAACAGAGAAGGTAATAGAAAAAAAAAAAAAAAAATAGCATAGCTGCTGTTCCAACTAAGCAAAAAATGATGTGTTCAAACCAAGCAAAAGAATGAAAATGTGCATTTGATCAGATGTAACTGAAGTACAAGATTATGAAATGCATTATGTGAATGCTTGGCTAAAGAGATGTCTTTAATCTAGATTTAAACAGAGAGAGTGTGTTTGAACCCCAAACATTATCAGGAAGGCTATTCCAGAGTTTGGGAGCCAAGTGCAAAAAAGCTCTACCTCCTTTAGTGGACTTTGCTATCCTAGGTACTACTAAGAGTCCAGAGTTTTGCGACCTTAGGGAGCGGGATGGATTGTAGCGAGATAGAAGGCTAGTTAGGTACGCAGGAGCTAAACCATTTAGGGCCTTAAAAGTAAGTAGTAATATTTTGTAATTGATACAGAACTTAATAGGTAGCCAGTGCAGAGAATGTAAAATTGGGGTAATATGATCATATTTTCTTGACCTGGTAAGGACTCTAGCCGCTGCATTTTGGACTACCTGTAGCTTGTTTATTGAAGATGCAGGACAACCAGCTAGCAGTGCATTACAATAGTCCAGCCTAGAGGTCATGAATGCATGAACTAGCTTTTCTGCATCAGAAACAGGTAACATGTTCCGTAGCTTGGCAATGTTTCTAAGATGAAAAAAAAATGCTGTTTTTCATCCTGACATCAGTGCTTTATGACTAGTTCAGTTCAATTCACATTTATTTATATATGGCTTTTTATATAGTTTTAAAGCAGGCTTAGAGAAAATACATGTTTCTACATTACAATTAAGAGTAATTTCTTAACAGGTGTGACTGTGTCAAAGTAATGTCCATATGGCAGAAATGAGTGAATTTTCTTATTATAATGATCACAACATAAGGAACATTGGGCAGTTCTGTATGTTGATTCAGAGTTGGCATCATGCATTCCATTTCAAGACAGATTTTATCCCCAAAGTACCAATAATGCACTAAAATTGTTTTATTATTGGTTTCTCAATGGTTTCATTTGGATCAGTCATTTTCCTCCTGACTGTAAATCAGTTAGTATTTAATGTAACCTGGGTCATGTTTTCTTTAATCGTGTTTAGTTTTGAGGATGATGGCTCAACTTGGCCACACCTGGATGCACAACCATTGAAATTTGCCAGCTAAAGATACTAAAGTGTTTCCCCCTCACTTTTAAAAGCTGATGCGTTTATTTATTCTATACATGATTATATGGTTTGTTGCATATTATTATTTGCATATACCGTGTTTTTCCCCGCTTGCATCCCACGAGTTATATATAAAGCATAAGAAAATCCTTTGGGACGGAGTGATGCTTAGAGCCTTATGTTGGCCGGTTAATGTTGTCAATTTTTAGAGATGTAAAGGTGTAAAAATCACATTTGTGGTTTCAAAAGTATCCACACCCTTCCTGGTCGGTTCCTTCCGCACCTTACACTCGGTGTTCTGTCGTTCCCCTGTTCCTCTCCTCGGCGGTTCCCCTGCGCTCAGCACTTCCTGCGAGCCGTCACCTAGCCCCAACCGCAAGACATTACTCTTTGTTACCGTCTCCGCCGTGCTCTCCGCCCCTCCTTTCTCGACAAACTGCCTGGAGTGTGCATCGTTCACGGGTCATTACTTTTCAAAGAAATTTAAGCACGAAATGCCATTTAATTTTTCCGAATGTATTCCGTCATTAGAGATCTGAGCTGTCAGAGTGATACCATTTTTGGTGTGATGTGTTTGTTGCCTCATTTCTTTTAATTTTACCTCCATTAGCTTAATTCTTTTTTAATATTTTCATCTAACGAACTTTACAGTTCATTTTGTTTGAGTGTGTGCTAAGCGAGTTTTATGAAGCAGGCAGTTGGCTTTTCCCATTTGTGGGGCGGCAGCAAAGGCGCCCGGTGCTTCTGTCAGCTTATTTTTGGCACCTTAGCTTGCGGTTCTGCTTCTGTGCCTTGATTATACAAGCAAACAACTGCATGAAGTTCATTAAAAATAAGCAGAAGCTAATTAACCTGAACTTCAGACAAACCGCCACTGTCATCCAAGATCAGTTTGGACCATATTGAATTGTTAAAGATTTGCAAACCCCCCCACACGCGTTCGCTAACTCTTTGTCTTGATGTCTTCACTGAATGCTCGCAGTGTGGGCAGCGCTGATTAGCTTAGCTGGGCATGCTAGCGGCACTTTCCCCCCGCCGTGTTTATCTCTGCTGAGCTGATGGACCGCTGCAGTGTAATGGTGTGTTCAAGCGTCTCGGCCTCATAAAGGTTGTTTTGTACCCTTCTGTTGAGAGGTATCGACATTTACATGCCGCATGTTTGACATTTCTCCTGGGCCTCGGCGTCTGTCTCGACTCGCGCGTGTGTTAGTGTGCATTTGATGTGGCCTTGACTCGCCGGTGAAGTCTATCTAAAACGCTCCTGTGTTTACCCAGAGGTCGAGAGATACTCCATTAGCGAAACCCTCAAGCCTTTTGTTCATGTAATTTGCTTAATTACTTCGTATCAGCAGACATTGGAGATATGTTTCACCATTCAGATCCTCAGGGAGTGTTCTGTCCGTTATTTTATTATCTATCTTTCGTTATCATATTTTAACCATTCTCCATCTCATGTGTCCGGCGGTATTAGCAGCTTTAGAGAGAGAAAGGAATTATCTGGAAGTGAATTAAAATTTCTCCAAAAACAACAGAGATCAGAGCAAGCAGGTGATAGAACACACACACATACACACACACACACACACACACACACACACACGTACAGACAGGGTAAATGAGAGGGGGAAATGGAGAGGGCCGTTGGGGAGACGGCAGCAAAGTCAAGCTATTGGATTACTGTCCCCAGTGAATCACTCCTCAACAATCTCTGTCTGTCTCTCTCTCTGGTTAATTACTGGGATTTTGGGTTGTTCCTCCACGGGGCTTGTGACTGTGTTTGTCTGCAGGGTGGGTTTAGGGAGGTCTCGACACCCTCCTCTCACTCCTATATGATCTCTGTCTCTGTTATATTCCTTCAGAGACTGTTCGGGGTCACGGGCCAATCTCAGATTAAATTATCTTTACCTTACACACAAGCACACACACAGTCGTACTGTTCACAGACTGTTTGATTTGTAGTCAGTGTGCACAGGTTTAGATCGGTCCGCCAAAAAGTGATTTTTACAGGTTTTTGCTACACTTCTGAGAATGAACTAGTTAATGGCTTGGACCAAGTTCACAAGGTTTGTTCAGAAACACTGAAGTCACACTCACTTAAATCATACATACTCAGACCACACCCACACAAAAACTCTTGAAGCCACACCCACTCAAGCCACACTCACATAAACACTCCTCAAACCACACCCACATGAGTAATACATATACAGACACACACGAAACCACACTTGCAAAAAATCTCAAACCACACCCATTTAAAATGCTACCCAGATCGTATTCACTTGAGCCACATATAAACATGCAAGTTCCACCTACTTAAGCCACACACACAAAAAAAAAAAAAACTTCAAGCCACACCCATATAAACACTCCTCAAGCTCCACCTACCTAAACCACACCCACATAAACACTCCTAAAACTACACCCACCCATAAACTCCTGAAGCCACACCCATTCAAAACACTACCCAGGTCACACACACTTGAGCCACATATAAACGCGCAAGCTCCCCCTACTTAAGACACACACATACAAAATCCTCAAGCTACACCTATATAATCACTCCTCAAATTACACCGACTCAGGCCACACTCACATAAACAATACTCAATCTACACCCATTAAAAGACACATCAAATATAACACCCATCTGAGCCACACCCACATAAACACTCCTCAAGTTCCAGCTAACTAAGCCACACCCACTTAAATAATTCATGCTCACACATGCCTCAAACAACACCTACACATAAACTCCTGAAATCACACTTAATTAAAACACTATCCAGATCACACCCATTTAAGCCATACCCACATAAGCCCTCCTCAAACCACACCCACTCAAATCATACATACTCAGACACACCTCTAACTACATCCACACAAAAACTCATTAAGCCACACCCAATCCATATATTACCCAGGTCACACCCACTCAAGCCACACCCACATAACGCTGCTTAAACCACACCCACTCAAACACTGATCAGACCACACCCATTTATAACAGCTCAAGCGACACCCACGCAAAACACCAAATGTAAAGTCATAGGCACAAGAGCAGTTTCTCCAGCAGTGCTGCTTGTGTTTACAGGCCCATGATGAGGATCAATCTCACAGTAACGTCACAGGAAGAGCAAACAATGGCATATTTAACTGCCATGTGGTTGGATTTGTGTTGTGGTTGGTCTAATTTCAAGGTGCTTCACACAAACGCTCAGTCACCGTGACACACGTCACATCTGAAGTAATGCAAGATGCCACTAATGTAACGTTATTATGCGTTACAGCCAAGCTTGTAAATTATGATGAAATTTCACATCTCCTCCTGTTAATGCAGACGTATATTGAGCCAATTCAAGACAGAATAAAAATGACTGTTATTATCTTCGAATAAAAGTTGGGCTGACGCTATTTGAGACGTCTCATAATTATCAGGACCCTCATATCCATTTAACCGGCTCTGATATGAAGGAAAGCAGCCGCTGAATGACAGTGAGTTCATTTAGAAAGACCATCAGCTAAATGACACCCATGCGACGATCAGTAACCTGCCAGCGTGTCCCCGCGGAGGGATGACAGGTGCTCGTCTGGAACATTAAAGCACACGCTAACATCACACACAGGACACACATGTGCTTAACAGGGGTGATATGATCACACACTCTTCTGTGTAATGGCTTCTCCTTCTGAATGCATAATATCACTTAGTGCAATATCGATAATAACAGTGAGATTTCAGAGCTGGTTTGGGGAGGCTTTCGCCGTTATGAATTGTGAATGTATTCTCAAATTCCACAATAATGGTGGATTTTCAGAGTCCATTTGCAAGTTCTTTTACCGCAGAGGACTGAGTGTTATGTTATTAGATATGATTTCTGGTGCTGTGGTGTTTGGTACTGTACAAACACTCAGGGCTGAACAGAAACACAGTCAATGTGTATTTCTTTGTGAGGTGGCTACAAAGCTCTGCAGACCATTTGTATATATCTTTTTTATTTATTTATTTTATTTATTATTATTATTATTATTTTGTTTGTTTAATAACCTGTAATTTGGTAAATAAAGAAACTACCCATAACCCTGTAGAGATAAATAAACAGAGAAACTGCTGTTGCCTCCCCAGCTGAACGTTCTGGCAATGTTCTCTCAAAGTTATGAACAAACGTTCTTCCAATAATATTAACAGAACATTTGTTAAAAGTTATTTGGTCTTTAATAACATTATCAGAACTTTAACAAAAAAACATTATTTATACATTGGAAGGTTTTTTGTATTTTTTTTTTTCTTTTTTTTCCTCATACATTTTTGTTGGATGTGTATTTCAAAAGTTACTACTTGTTTTATAGTGTTCAAAAAAAATTCAAAAGTAACATTCGCACAATGTTTGCAAAATGATACAATTGAACATTCCCTTAACGTTTTCTGTTAATGTAATGTTTCTTAACATTAACATAACCAAGAAAAAAAAAAAAGTTTTAATATTTAAAAAAAAAACTGCATGTTTTGAACATTATAACATACACAAATAATGTAATAGGAACGTTAAAAAAATGAATGTATTTTTGCTAGCTTTTGATTTATTACTAAAAAGAGAAAATAGAGGATGAAAATTATGATCAGACCAATCAAAAGTTAATTAAAAATGTTTCAGTGTTGACATAGTTACTGTATTGTGCCTTTGTAGGTTGAAAGCTTTACACTGAAGAAGCTTTAGTTACATTATGCATGAACTTTTACAGACATATATAGACTATATAGGCAAAAGCAAAGTAACACATGTTAAAAGGGTTACACTTTATTTTGATAGTCCACTTTAGACATTCTACTAACTATAAGTAACTCTGTAACTACATGTCAATTACATGTCAACTAATTCTCATTAATTTGCAACTACATGTCTACTAACTCTCAGTAGGGAACAAAAATAAAGGTGCTTCAAAAGGTTCTTCATGCTGATGCCATAGAAAAAAAAAAAAAAAAAACATTTTTGGTTCCACAAAGAAGCATTCAGTCAAAGGTTCTTTAAAGTACCATCTCTTTCTTACCTTTTTATAATCTGAAGAACCTTCTTTCGCCACAAAGAACCTTTTGTGAAACAGAAAGGTTCTTCAGATGTTAAAGGTTCTTTATGGAACCATTTAGACAAAAAGGTACTTCTATGGCATTGTGAAGCACCTTTATTTTTAAGAGTGTAGGTTTAGGGTTAGTAAAATAAGTTGACATATACTTGCAAAGTTTCTCATAGTCAGTATGTTGTATGTTGTGGACCCATCAAAATAAAGTGTTAGAAGTTATTAAGCAGACAGTCTGCTAATACTCTAATGACTGCTAGTTGACGTAGTTGGAAAGTTACTTACTGTTAGTAGAATGTCTAAAGTGGACTATCGAAATAAAGTGTTACCGTAAAAAGTGGCGCAAGCAACGACAAGGACATGGGATCAATTCCCAGCGATCACATATAGGCCTGCTGATGTAATGTAGGCTACACCTTCAGCACACTGCGAGCACTTTGTATAAAAGCATCCACCAATTGCATAAATGCAAGCATATGTTTCTCTGTCTCATCCTAATAGAGAAAAGTGAGAGTGAGATGTTAAAAAAGGAGAAAGACACATGGTTCAGAGGGCGTCTGACAGTACAGTATGATGCCGTATAAACCCTAAACATGCTGTTTTAATAATACAATAACTTGTGCATTACAATAAGCAATTTTAATTCCATCTGCTAAGTATGACAACATTAGCATATCCATTTAATTAGCGGAGCGCGTTAAAGTCGTCCCGCGTTAATCACCTTCCTGAATGTGTCTCTGTCTCTCTCACAGCAACTTTCTCTTTTATTTTTATCTAACGAGATGTTTTTCTCTCTTCTGATGCAGAATAAAGGTGTTTGTTATGACGGTTATATTTCTGTTCTCAGTTCAGTAATCAGCCACGCTGTCTCTGCATGAACAGTGATTTCACTAAACAAAATCATCGGATAAATCTATTCAAACACTCACATTAATGGGGTGGATTTGAATGGATTTTCATATTAAGGCTCATAGATTCTGTCAGCAATTTATTAATTGCAACAGAGGCATCATTGTTTGCCATTTTGACACCGGCTCAATTAGAGCACTATTTAGAGTTAATTAGATTATTCTGAAAGCATTTCAGAAATGAGATTTATTGTCCGAAATGAAACAACATGAAAGTTCATCTTACAAAGGATACTCGCAATAAAATCCCATTGTGCACTCTTCATCTTTCTTTCTGTCTGTTTCTCTCTCGCACACACACACACACACACACACACTGAGTGCGTCTCTTATCTTTAGTATAAATGCATGTGAAATGAATACGGCTCTTGAAAATGGAAGCTGCTTCACTTCAGTAAATGTGTCTTTAGAGATGAATGACAATCTTGTTTGATGCCTCTTTGGAGGAGTAAAAACTTCTCATTTAAGTCTTTAATGTAGAAAAAAAATGAATGCGACATTCTTTTTTCCCTGTGCAGTTCATGCTTAATAATATCAGAAGTTTCTGGATGATGTTATTTATATTTGCAGCTGTTTGTACCTGAAGTGCACACACACACACACATATATATATATATATATATATATATATATATATATATATATATATATATATATATTCTTTTTTTTTTTTTTAGTACATGTGAGTAGACACTGAAACAATATCAACATACTGACAGCATCTATAACACATTTGTGACTTTTCAATGTTGAACAAGGTAAATCTGTTTAAATTTAATGCCAATAGATGATTGTATTTATCTTATTTATCCATACAATAAAACCAATCTAAATACTCAATTAATTCACAGATATTTGTCTTTAAATTTGCATGTCAAAGTGTTTCGGATTGCCTTAATGAATACATACTATTGTGATCATGTTAAACAGTGTAAATTCTCTTCTGTGTAAAGTTTAATGTGAGTGTGTGTAAAGTCTGATCTTTTGGTTAAACAGTCCCTGCAGAGACGTGGTCTTCACCTCTCAATCCATTAACGGCAGAAGCTTCACCTGAAACAGCGTTTCTCCATCTGAGTCTCGCTGCCCTCCTGGAGTTTATTCAATAATATATGAGGAGTCATGAATTATTCCTCCTGCTGGATTACAGGTTATTAGAACTAAAAGACTTGCATGTTTTGCAGGGAATTAGTAATGTGTGTTTGGTTTAAAAGGGTAAAAAGAGCTTGTAGTGAAAGCAGTGAGCAATCAAACTTTGATGTGAAATATTACCGTAGGTCTCTCACTTCCTCTTCGGCTCGTAACACTTGCTCAGATCTCATCTGGCTCGATCTGTAGAGTTTTAAAATCTTTATTACTGTTTTAAACCCATGCACTGTACTGATACTGTTCTTCCTTTTCAAATCATGGTTTAGGTGCTATGGGTAATATTTCCATATTCTTTCAGAATATGCCAACAGTGGTTATCATTGGTGATTTAACACATCACACAAGGAAACATCACCAAAACATTGAACTGGAAACATTCTTACATAATTTGGGAAATCCTTCCTTTCTTTGTGGGCTTTTCATGATATATATATATGAAATTATATTTATAAATTTTATAAATATATATATATATATATAAAAGGGCTGTCAATCGATTAAAATATTTAATCACAATTAATCACATGATTGTCACTCGTGATTAATCGCAATTTAATCGCACATTTTTATCTGTTCTAAATGTACCTTAAATTAATAATTTTCATGTTTTAAATACTCTAATCAACATGGGCAATCACAAATATGGATTCTTTATGCAATATATGTTTATTATTAGTGAAACTATAGTTAACAGAGCCTGAAGACTAGACATGTTTCAAAGATCATAGATGTGTTTCAAAGAACTTGCTCATGTCTATTAGACACATGAAAAAAGAAATACCAGGTTCCCATTACTTCTCTTTCTTTGCACTGAGCAATTTACTTACACAAACCTGTTTACATTTCCGCATGACAGGGCATCTCACTTCTTCTGAACATGCAAAATGTACATTTATTATTTATTATTACATTTGTTTGCCTCTCTGTGCCCACATACTGTATTTTGATGCAGCTAAATTCTCAATAAAACTGTTTTCATTGATATATTTTACTGTTTCTGTTGTCAGACAACGGAATGAATATGAAATAGTGACTGAAACGCGACCCATAGGACTAAATAACCAGCTCTCCCTTCCAAGACGTTAATCTGCACAAAAATACTGATTTATAATCCAGCCATTGTCTGATAAAATCAAATAGGCTATACATAAGATAAAGACAATAGCTGTGCTGTGATTTCGGCTATATTTGCATGTTAAATTAGAGAAGCAACATAATATCTGTTTTCAGTGTTCGAATTATACCGTGGACTTTGGGGGAGCCCACTTGGTTTTTTTTTTGTTTTTTGGTTTTTTTATAACAAGTGTATGCACTACTTGCTTTATGCAAGCACTATATAGGATAAATCACTATACAGGATTTACCCTATTATACTTTATCGACACGAATTGATAGGTGAAACAACAAACAGCCACCCACAAATAGTCTATAAACAAAGCATCAGGCTGTCTTTGAGTTCACACGAACAACGGTTAAAGTTACTCGTCAGGCTACAGAAGAATACCATAATTCCTCTGTTCAATTAGGCCTAAGACATCGAGAGTCACGCAGACCTATAACAACCCAGCCACAACACATAATTGCGAATAACATGCCTTACCTTAACATAGAATCGACCACAGTTTTGATTTCAAGGACTCCGCGCGCAGATCAATGGCCTCCCAACGTTTATACTTTTTCTACGAATCTTTTGAGTTAACGTACTAAAGATGAGTGGAATTTGCACCGCAGCACCCCACACCTTGATGCTCATGACAAGAATAGCAAGTATAGTTATCTTTATTGAAGTGAATTAGGTTTAAATCGCCGTCATGCATGAATGAATGATATTTTTGCAATTTTACACATGATGATCACATTACACAAAACTGAAACTGCACGTCAAAATAACACATTGTCAATATTTTTTGAGACCCCCCAAAATTTCACAAATCACGTTTTCAGGGGAGCCCATGTCTTATTATCGGGGGAGAGAGAGAGAGAGAGAGAGAGAGAGAGAGAGAGAGGGGTTTGTGCGCAGCGGGAAAGAGAGACCGGCACCGGCGAGTCTCAGAAACTAAATAATGTTTGGGCAAACCCTATAAAGATTGGTCGCTAGGCGCTTTTTGAAAAAAAAAAAAAAAAGTGGTCTGAAAAGTCGCTAAGTTGGCAACACTGGCAGCATCTCTATCCATTTCCATTTCTCCAACTATAGTAGTAGAAAATGCGCGCTGCGTTAATCGCGCGTTAATAAAATTAGTGCCGTTAAAATGAATTTGACAGCACTAATATATACATATATATATATATATATATATATATATATATATATATATATATATATGTTAATTAAAACTGAAACTGAAATTTTTTAACTTAAAATGAAAACCATAAAAATGTTTTATTTGAAATAAAATGTGTTAACTGTGAAAAATGAATGAATGGGTGAATATATATATATATATATATATATATATATATATATATATATATATATATATGTGTGTGTGTGTGTGTGTGTGTGTGTGTGTGTGTGTGTGTGTGTATATATATTTTTTTTTATTTTTATTATTTTTTTTTTAATTTATTTCTTTTTTCCGTTAACATTTTATTTCAAATAACAAAAATTGTATCTTATATATCTTATATCTTACTGTATATCTTAATTTAATTTAGTGATGTACTAAAATGACAAACTAAAAATGAATAGTAATACAAAAATAGATGGACATGGAAAAAATACTAAAAATGACAAAAACACAAATGACAAAATTATATAGAAAAGAAAAGAAAATATTAAAAAGCTGAATAAATAAATATTATATTATAAATGATAATGGTAATCTCAATGATTCTAAAATAACAATATATCACAAATTTATGAAAAAAAAATCTATATATATATATATATATATATATATATATATATATATATTTTTTTTTTTTTTTTTAATTTTATTTATTTATTTATTTATTTATTTTTTGACATTTCTTTCAAGCCCTTTGTATTTCGTGTCATTCAAACACATGAACATGTCTGAAGGCTTTGTGGAATCTTCTGAAAGAAGACTGAAATGTTTCCAGATCAATGATTGTGGTGTAAAGATAAACACTGCTATAATATTTCAGTTTTGTGATTGGAGCAGCTGTTGATGTGTTTGATATACACTCATGTAACGTTTGACTTGTAAACTTGCTGATTCAAATATCAACACAT
Organism: Spinibarbus caldwelli; assembly: GCA_039654775.1. Lineage (NCBI taxonomy): Eukaryota > Metazoa > Chordata > Actinopteri > Cypriniformes > Cyprinidae > Spinibarbus > Spinibarbus caldwelli. The sequence goes on along the minus strand of CM077236.1, from coordinate 1,284,934 downwards.
TTCCTGTAGGCAGCTCAGAAGGTTTTGTTTCAAGATTTCACATCGAGTGTCGACCCAAAACAGAACCAAATTTTTGGGTCACGACCCACCGGTTGAGAAGCAGAGTTCAGTGACATTACATTACGTTCCCGCTCACCGTTAAAACAGAACAACAATTCCCTTTAGTTCCTCGTCACATCTGTGTCCACCCACTGAAGAACGGAGGAGAACATCTTCATCTTCATCTCTCTCAGCGCTGGTGTTGCTGCTGTGTGATGGGTGGGTGTTTTTACTGTCTGTTAGTTACTCATTAGATTTCTCTCTCCCTCTCTCTCTCTCTCCATCAAATAAGTGACACACTTTTTCACAGGCCCTGTTCGTCTCATCCAGAGCCATTTCTCATTTCTACACTTCTGTGTTTTTCCTTTGGATTCTCACCGGCCACAAACCCAGAGGAGCCCGGAGAAGTGCTCGCTGCCACCAAGAGAGGCTGTTTTACATTAAAAATGCTTTTGAGCTGAGGTAACATCATGCTTTAATAATGCACAACACCAGGCAGCACGGAGCTAAATACATTTTTAATTACTAAAGTGACTAATATCTAAGGTTCTGCTTTGAGGTTTTTGTTTCATTAAATATTCATGTGTTTTTTTTTTTTGTTTTTTTTTTGTCGCATTGGGGCATCTGAGCCCACACCTGGAGTTCAGCTCTGTGCTTTTATTGCCAGAGGACGGCACATTTACGCACGTACTAAACACGCAACACACCTCTCAGGAACCGGATAAACGCCAGACCTGCGTGAGGATCTCGGCTGTCATTCACTCCAAATCCACCCACAATCCCCTGAAACACATGACAGAAAACCTCTGCGTGACTCTGTAACGTGTTCTTCCTCCCGATATGATGTTGACGCTCATCAAGGTGCCATTTCAGCTTAAAATATGAATGCGTCTCGCGTGAACGTTTGAACGTCTTTTGTGTTCTGGTGTTCTTATTGCCTTCAAAGAGAACAAAGACTCGTCTGTGAACCTGGAGCAGGTGAAGCAGATTAAATGTGTTTAATCTCTAATATTGAGCGATTAGTGGAAAGTGAATTTGTGGTTTTGAAGAGGACGGGATTAGACATGGAAACTCCTGCCGTAGGGGAGATTAGAGCTGCTCTCATTTCGGCCGACATATGAATCACAGACCTGGACGACTCAGGCCTGATCTGACTCACGTATTTCACTGAAAACCCTGAACCGCTGCAGCTATTCATTTCACCTGTATTTATTTTATTTTTATACTTATAAATGTCACGCGTGATTGGTTTGCAATGCAACTTATGTCATAGTTACATTAAAGCTTGTCACTATCACTATGTTTACATGCACACATTTTTCATCAATCTGAATGAATCCAATCCGATTTCAAACTTCTGTTTATATGAACCCTAACATTGCAATTTGTTCCTTTAGAAGTGCATTACATGTATTCCGAACAAAACTTAAGCACGTATGCAGTGCGAAAGTCGTCATGCTTGGTTTTGTTCCTCTTGATCATCTCAATCAGATTTACTGAGGTTTTTACAAGGATTTTCGGACTGATTGCACCATCATTTTAGTTATAAATGTATGAAATATAGTTTGTTTGTTTTTTTGTTTGTTTTTTTATTCATGGAAAATCTTACTTTCTGCTGCAGTCGTTCAGTATGTTCAAAATGCCACATCATGCTCGGTTGCAAAACACACAAGAACCATTGATGTTTGTTTCCAGTGATGTTAAATCTGACATGACATGTTTAATTTTAAAAATGCAATACTGTGATGTATGCACCAACATTTCACTGCAAAAAAATAAAATAAAATAAATAAATAAATAAATTAATTAATTAAAATAAATAAAAAAATAAATAAATACATAAATCTGCCAATAGACTAAGAAAATAATCTTGTGTTCCCTTTGAAGTGATTTTTCTGACCCCAGCAACATATATTTATCATGTTTTAAGCATAAACTCTCACACACACACACACACACACATACAGGTGCATCTCAATGAATTAGAATGTTGTGGAAAAGTTCGTTTATTTCAGTAATTCAACTCAAATTGTGAAACTCATGTATTAAATAAATTCAGTGCATACAGACTGAAGTAGTTGTAACCTTATGTTGAATTTGTAACCTTATGTTGAATTCATTATTCTATTTTACATTTGGTCAATTCGTGGTTTATATATAAAAAAAGAAGAAATGTTGATGAATGTATTTAGAAAAGTTTTTCATGTATTTTCATATGTTTCATGCAAAGGTTTATACATGTTTGTTATAAAGATATTTCGGGCGCCTGCCCCTTTAAGGCAGAGCGTGCTTGGAAAAAAAAAAAAAAAGAACAAGAGGCAAGCGAGTCGTGTTGTGAGTTCGGCTGTTCATGCTGTTAAGCCGATGCTTCTGATTAAAAGAAGAAACTTGAATTATCACCCTAGTAACCCGTGTTTTATTTATGTTATCCACGCGGAAGAGACTGGAGCATATACAGCAGAAAATAAGGATTACATAGTTTAAGTCTTTGGTTCTTTTAATTGTGATGATTTTGGCTCACATTTAACAAAAACCCACCAATTCACTATCTCAACAAATTAGAATACTTCATAAGACCAATAAAAAAAAATAAATAAATAAATAAAAAATAGTGAATTGCTGGCCTTCTGGAAAGTGTTCATTTACTGTATATGTACTCAATACTTGGTAGGGGCTCCTTTTGCTTTAATTACTGCCTCAGTTCGGCGTGGCATGGAGGTGATCAGTTTGTGGCACTGCTGAGGTGGTATGGAAGCCCAGGTTTCTTTGACAGTGGCCTTCAGCTCATCTGCATTTTTTGGTCTCTTGTTTCTCATTTTCCTCTTGACAATACCCCATAGATTCTCTATGGGGTTCAGGTCTGGTGAGTTTGCTGGCCAGTCAAGCACACCAACACCATGGTCATTTAACCAACTTTTGGTGCTTTTGGCAGTGTGGGCAGGTGCCAAATCATGCTGGAAAATGAAATCAGCATCTTTAAAAAGCTGGTCAGCAGAAGGAAGCATGAAGTGCTCCAAAATTTCTTGGTAAACGGGTGCAGTGACTTTGGTTTTCAAAAAACACAATGGACCAACACCAGCAGATGACACTGCACCCCAAATCATCACAGACTGTGGAAACTTAACACTGGACTTCAAGCAACTTGGGCTATGAGCTTCTCCACCCTTCCTCCAGACTCTAGGACCTTGGTTTCCAAATGAAATACAAAACTTGCTCTCATCTGAAAAGAGGACTTTGGACCACTGGGCAACAGTCCAGTTCTTCTTCTCCTTAGCCCAGGTAAGACGCCTCTGACGTTGTCTGTGGTTCAGGAGTGGCTTAACAAGAGGAATACGACAACTGTAGCCAAATTCCTTGACACGTCTGTGTGTGGTGGTTCTTGATGCCTTGACCCCAGCCTCAGTCCATTCCTTGTGAAGTTCACCCAAATTCTTGAATCGATTTTGCTTTACAATCCTCATAAGGCTACGGTTCTCTCGGTTGGTTGTGCATCTTTTTCTTCCACACTTTTTCCTTCCACTCAACTTTCTGATAACATGCTTGGATACAGCACTCTGTGAACAGCCAGCTTCTTTGGCAATGAATGTTTGTGGCTTACCCTCCTTGTGAAGGGTGTCAATGATTGTCTTCTGGACAACTGTCAGATCAGCAATCTTCCCCATGATTGTGTAGCCTAGTGAACCAAACTGAGAGACCATTTTGAAGGCTCAGGAAACCTTTGCAGGTGTTTTGAGTTGATTAGCTGATTGGCATGTCACCATATTCTAATTTGTTGAGATAGTGAATTGGTGGGTTTTTGTTAAATGTGAGCCAAAATCATCACAATTAAAAGAACCAAAGACTTAAACTACTTCAGTCTGTGTGCATTGAATTTATTTAATACACGAGTTTCACAATTTGAGTTGAATTACTGAAATAAGTGAACTTTTCCATGACGTTCTAATTAATTGAGATGCACCTATATATATATATTTTTTTTTTCTCCAGAAAACAAGACTTTATATCTCATTCATTCATTCAATCATTCATTGCAATGTTGAACACAATTTCTCAAAATTGTTATTTTTAAATTAAATAAAATACCACAGTCAGGTTAAAACCATCTCCACTGTCAGGTTTATGTATATATTCATATTTAAGTAATTCAATTAATCATGAACATAATTTGTAGAGTTTCCACATCTTTCCTCCTGTATTCAAGTCAAATCAAACTTTTAACAGTAGAATAATTGTAAAGAGGTAAAACTATGTTTCTCACTTGTCAGTGTGAAGATGTTTATCAGATGCAGTGGAATAACATTTGAATATCATATTGTGAATAACAGAGTGTTCTTGTGATCTAACAAACAGGATTAAATGTCTGTTATGTGGATTCGGTCGAATGAGTTTTTAATAATAACCACCTGAAAGTTCTGAAGAAATTAGAAGTAGGTTGAAAAATTCATGGATCGTTGTCCACTTATCAGTGATGTAGCTTATCCTCTCTGTACGCATGGACAGATTAAAAGCGTGATCTGAGCTTTATGTGAGCATATCAGGACCCTAACTAAGCCTCACAAAACTTTAATATCCGAATATACAAAATTCATATATTGATGCTGAAATAATGACTGTGTTGAATTACAGTCTCTTTAAAGGCGCGCCAATTAACTGCTATAAATAATGATGTTTTGCTTTTGAAGGCCAGTAAGATGAACGCAGAGAACTAACACAAACGCCTTCACCTCGCCGGCGTCCGGTAATGAGTGTGAAACAATGTTTACGGCCGTCCTTGAACTCCAGTCAGTGTCGTGTGATTTTCATTAAAGGTGACAAGAACATAAATGAGTTTGAGTCTAGTTTAGAGACCACCAACTTAGTTAATAAAGAGGCAGATGTGCCAGCGATTGTGCCGAGCATCTTTGAGAAGAACAGCGACGCCGGCTCAATGTGGCACACACACCTTTACTGTGTTTCATCCAAGATGTATACTAGACTCTCTCTTTGAATACAAGAGGTCACTGAAAAAAAAAAATGTGATTCAATAAAATTAAAATGTTTAAACAATTATTTATTAAATTATACTGCAAAACAATATTTTATTGTATTGTATAGTCTTGTTTTCCAGTACAAATACCTAAAAATTCTTAAATCAAGATATATTTACTTGAGAAGCAAAATGACTTAAAATATAAAAAAAAAGAAAAAAAAAAAAAAATTAAGTGAGTTTATGCTTAAAAAAGGCAGAGTGGTAAGAAAAGGAATTTTGTTTCCCTTTGAATTAATGACAGATATTTTTTATTTCTTATTTTAATCATAAACTCACTTTAAACTTGTAAACTCACTTTATTTTGGTAGATTTTGCAGAAAACAAGGCTTAATAGACCTAAAAGTCATTTTAATTCTTAATTAAATGTATCTTGATTTAAGAATGTTTAAAATATATTTAATGGAAAACAAGGGGGAAAGCGACGAATAAAGTCTTTTTTTTTTTTTTTTTTTTTTTTTTTTTTGTATAAACTACAGTCCAAAAGAAAGTATGTACATACTTATTTATTTATTCGGACATTAATACTTTTATTCATTAAGGATGCAATAAATTGATCAAAAGTGATAGTAAAGACATTTACAATGTTACCAAATATTTCATTAGAGCTTTTAGAAGTATTTTTGGCAGTAATTTTGTTACATTCAAATATTTTAATACTTCTAGTCAGTAAATTATGTTAGTGTTGGTTTTCTCAGCATGCACTAGGATAGGAATATTTATTGCAGTTGCATTGTTTGACAGTTTGTAATGTTTAGTTTACATTAATTGTATTCAGTGGTCACATAAGATAAAAATAATAACCTTTTATTATTGATTTTCTTCAGTATGTGTAAGTTTCTCTTTGGTCTCTGCACAATCTGAAACATTGGGAGAAACATTAGGGAAAAAAAAAATGTCTTCAAAGAGAATAAAAAGCAGTCAAATGAAAACCAGATCTGTCCACAGGTATTTCCTTTGTTTAGCTGTAGATGTTCAGTCAGAGTCGTCTGTGGTTTGAGAGTCAATCAAGAGGAACAGCTTCCTCAAATGCATGATTACATTTATTTACTTAGCTATTTAAAAGCTTATATTTGACCATATATTTCATACTTATGGCACCATGTTATGATTCAAGACAAATCAAGCTTTATTTAAAAAATAAATAATAATAATAATAATAATAATAATAATAATAATAATAATAATATTATATATATATATATATATATATATATATATATATATATATATATATATATATATATATATTTTTTTTTTTTTTTTTTGCTGATAAATTAAACCATGAGCAAAACATTGACCTCAACATGCAACCGTAAAGGAATATTTACAATAAGTTAATAATAAGAACTAATTTACAGTGTGGAGGAGCAGCATAAAGCGCTAGTCGAGTTTGTTTTCTTCTTGCTGTCGATGTGTTTGAGAGCACAGAGAATATTTTATGCTGCTGCATCTGAATCAGAACAAACCTGTTCCATCTCTCTGTCGCTTTTACACTTTCATGTCTTCTTTTCCGTCTGTCACCATCACAGATGGGCTGAAGTCACAAACTTGCAGCCGGAGCTCCGTCCAGAACAGTCCAGAATGTGTGCAGATTTACCTGACCAGACTCGCTAGAGAGACAGAGAGAGTTTATAAATGCTGAGATGAAGTCACTTCTGGATGTATTTGATCTGACAAATACATCCAGAAGAACAGCAATCACTCCTCAGTGGCTACTTTTACATTTACATTTAGTCATTTAGCAGACAATTTTATCCAAATCGACTTACAAATGAGGACAATGGAAGCAATCAAAATCAACAAAAGAGCAATGATATGCAAGTGTTATAACAAGTCTCAGTTAGCTTAACGCAGTACACGTATCAGGATTTTGGACTGTGTCTGTTGTGTTTTTTGCTCCCCATGTGTTCCGTGTCCCAGTTTCTCCCCAGTCTGATTGTTAATTGGTTTCCAGGTGTGTCTCCTTAGTTCCCTCATTATCCTGTCTTTACAAGCCCCAGTCCATTCAGTTCATGTTTGTCAGTCCTTGAATGCCTTCATGTGCTCAATGTTCCCGATTTGGATTATTAAAGACTCTCAGTTTGTGAATTCTCCGTGTCTCCTCGTTCCTGGTTCCAGTGTTCGTGGCAGAAGGACTGACCAAGACAGTAACCTCCATGTGTGTACCCTCCTTTTTTGTTTCCGCTTTGTACTCAGTGTTTTTTCTTTCCGTTGTGCCCCATGGATCCTCTCATTTGGCCTGAATTCCTCCTCCTCCTGCTGGAGCAGGGGGACAGATCTCTCGAGGACCTTACAAGACTGTTCCTGTGTGTAGCTAACGCCACCAGCTACCCGGACGACGCGCTCTGTTCATTCTATGACGCAAGCTTGAACACCACGAGCAGAGCGCTGTCGTCCGAGGATGGTCCTCGAAAGGAATTCGCCGCCTTCGTGGAGTGGACACTGGCGAGGCACGGATCCCCGTTCACCGTCTGTGCCGAGGTGGATATTGCCAGTGCCACTCCTGACCCAGAGCCCAGCCCACCAACTCCCCGTGGTGCGGAGCATCAGCCCGAGCCCACTGATGACAGAGAGCCATTTCCCGCTGCGATCAACGAGCCAGCACCAAGCCGAGCGACTGAGTGGAAGATCGTCCCAGAAGTTGAGCCCAACATGTCAGATCAGGTGCGAGAGGTGGTGACAGTGCCCACCACGAGGGAGCCAGCCGTGGACGGTGTGAGCGCGGAGTGGAGCTCCGCCCCCTGCACCGCGGCTGAGGGTGAGCTGATAGGACATCTGGGGCTGCTGGACTTAGAAGGGGATCTGATGGACTGGGTAACTGACCTGGAGGTCGACTTTCTCCATCTCCTCTCTCCTTCGTCTCCTGGATCTCCTTCGTCTCTGCTGGTCCCAGCCAGCTCCGCTCCTTGCAAGCGCCCTCCAGTGTCTGCTCCTCCAGAGCGCCCCCCTGTGCCCGCTCCTTGAAAGAATCCTGCAGAGTTTCACCCTGAAAGCCCAGAGGCTGACAAATGCCCGCCCTCCCACCAGCTCCTGCCTCCTCCACCGCTGTCATCTGGCAGTCCCTCTGCTCGCCCTCAGCCCACCATCAATGCGGTGTGAGCTCCGCAGGTCTGCCATCCTCCATCGTCGCCATGGCTGGAGAACCCCTCACCTCCGCCTCCAGCCTCCGAGGCCCGGACTCTGCCTCAGCCCATAGACCCAGCGGCTCCACCTCGGCTCTTAGCTCCCTCGCCTCCACCATCACCAGTCTATCCATCAGCTCCACCGGGCTCCCTGGTCCCTCAGGCTCTGCCTTGGTAGGGCGTCGTCCTGACATCGCCTTGGGACTCCTCTCCTCTGGCTGCGCCTCGTCACTTCATCCCACCGGCTCCGTTGGGCTCCTTCCTCCTGCCAGCTCCACCTTGGTCCTCACTCACTCCGGCTCCGCCGTGGATCTCCGGATCTCCGCCTCCGCCTTGGTCGCCAGAGTCCTCGGCTCTACCCTGGCCCCCCGGATCCTCGGCATCCCCCTGGCTCATTGGCTCATTGGCTCTCTGTCTCCGTCTCCGACTCGGGCTCCTCCACCACCAGCTCCGCCGCCATTGGTCGGCGGCCATCCCTCCTCCATGGCTCCTCCCTCTGTCGCCTCCACCATGGGCCATCATCATGGCTGTGGCCTGGGTCCTGCTGTGCGCCTCCCGGGGGTTTGTCCTCCTCCTGAGCTGCCTCCGTAGTTCCCACCCGCCCCTCCCCATGTTGTTACTACGGTGCGAGGACGCTCATTCCAGGAGGGGGGCGTTATGTCAGGATTTTGGACTGTGTTTGTGTTTTGTTTTTGTTTTTTGCTCCCCATGTGTTCCATGTCCCAGTTTCTCCCCAGTCTGATTGTTAATTGGTTTCCAGGTGTGTCTCCTTAGTTCCCTCATAATCCTGTCTTTATAAGCCCCAGTCCACTCAGTTCATGTTTGTCGGTCCTTGAATGTCTTTATGTACTCAATGTTCCCTATTTGGATTATTAAAGACTTTCTGTTCATGAATTCTCCGTGTCTCCTCGTTCCTGGCTCCAGCATTCGTGACAACACGTAGCAAGTGTGTTGTGTTTTGTTTTTTTTTTTTGTTTTTTTTTTAAGAATGGAATTAGAATAGAGAGTGCTAGAGTTAGAGGGTCAAATAAAGATGTATGAGATGTGTTTTTATCCAATTTTTGAAGATGGCTAAGGAATCGGATTGTGTTGGGCAGGTCATTCCACCAGGAGGGAACATTCAATGTAAAAGTCTTTGAAAGTGATTTTGTGCCTCTTTGGGATGCAGCACAATAAAGCGATGTTCATTTGCAGAACGCAAGCTTCTAGAGGCACATAAGTTTGAAGTAATGAATTTAGGTAAAGGGGTGCAGAGCCACCCTTACGAAAAATAAGTTTATTTGTGTGCTATTAGTATACTACTTTTAAACTAAAAATAGGAAAGTATACTTCCAGTCTACTTTTTATGTACTTCTCAGAAATATACTTAAAATGACATTTAAGTATACTTGACTTATACTGAGAAAAAGTCTATTTGAGCTATATTTGTGCTCCGAGAATCCGTGTTTTTATTGTTATACGGTAGAGGGCGCTATTACACATCTTCTGTACAGAATTTCCAAAAAAAAAAAAAAACACAAGTGAAGAATAAACCGAAACAACAGATGCTTCCACATGTAATCTAACACGATCATCAGACATAAAACAGCTTCAAAACTGTGTAATGTTATGGAATAAAATGTCGACCCATGAAGACGTAATAATGACTGTCAAGCTTTGGGGTGTTGATCAACTCCATCTGCATTTGGATTATCATTCTGAATCCAATTCATAGTCTTTTTTTTCAGTTTTTTTTTGTTCAAAATGTTATTTTACTTTTTATTTATGAAACTTACCCACATTCAAGTGCTTAAAAGAATGCATGAAGCTATAATAAAATGTTTTTGTTTAAAAGCAGATACCCTGTTCTTTCTTTTGATGTTTTATGTTCATATATTCATATAACAAAATATATACAAATTAATACCTAAATAGGGACATAGTAGTATACTTAAATTATGATGTAAAGTTCACTTAAAGAAAACATAAGAGTATACTTGCAGTATAAAACTACTAAACTAGTAGTTTACTGAGACTATACTTCAAAGTATACTAAAAATGCTACAACTGTTTAATTAGTAAACTATGAGTATACCTTTAAGTTCACTTTTAGTATAGTTGCAGTACAAACTAAAAACACAGATGTAAACTAGTTGGGTTCTCAAACTTTACTACTGTTATACTTAAGTATACTTTTATATACTAGAAAGTGGGCCAATTTAGTCCCAAGGAGTATTGAAATAGTACACTTACAAGTATACTACCAGTATACTGATATTTGTAAACTTACTACATAAATTATACTTACAAATATACTTGAACTTTACTTAAGTATAATTAATAAAATAAACTTGAAGTATTCTACTTTTTTGGTAAGGGAAATGGTGGTTTTGAAGGCAAACATTAATGCCTTATTTTTTATGCAAGCAGCTATTGGTAGCCAGTGCAAAATGATAAACAGAGGTTTTAAAAGCTTTTTTAAAAAGTATTTATTTATTTATTTATTTATTTGTTTATTTTTGCTTTTAAAAGCTCAAGTGTCACAAATCCTGTCCATGCACTTCCGGTCACCACCAGAGGTCACCCGCTCACTACATGGACTCTTGCACTACACTAACTGTTGCACGTCACCTCCAGACTACATTTCCCAGCAGCCATTTCACTAATCACACGCTCACACCTGAGACTGATCACACAGCTGATTCCCATTACACCCCTTATATAAACCATGGACTTCCGTTCACAGATCGCCGAGTATTGTATAGCGAACATCCTAGTGATAGCTACCCTACAAAGCCCTCTTAGTTGTCTTAGTCTTGCCTTGCCTGTTTTGCCGTGTTTTGATTCTAGCCCGTGTTTCCTGGATTAACCCTTGCCTTGCCGTTCGGACTCAGTTTAGCGCCTATCTTGGACTACTGCTCGTGTACTTGGATTATCTCTCTGCCTTGCCCTGTTGGATATTGTTCGCCGATCGAAGACCCACGCTTGCCCTAGGATTACTCTTTGTCTTGTCCCTGCCATACCTGTTTGCCATTGTTTCGACCCTGCCTGTATTTATGAGCATGTCTTTAAATAAAAGCTTGCATATGGATCCGCACGTCTCACGTCTCATCAGCCCCGTTACATCAGGGAGATTGTCTCAAGATTCTTAGTAGAAACATTGGAGAATCAGGAGTCTCAGTTTGACCTTGTTTTAATCTCATTGCTGCTTAGAAGAAACATTGAGATATTAAATATATCTTTTTTTGTGATTTTTCAGGGTCTCTCATCTCTTTCTCTGTTTGATTAGGAGACTGTAGTCTTAAACACACTCATGTGCTTCACGTGTTTCCTGTGACACGCAGTCAGGATTCTTCTTTAGGAGTTTCTGAACATCCTCACACATCACATCATAAAATAACTTACACTGCTGTTCAAAAGTTTAGTTTTGTATTCAGCAAGGATGCATTAAATGGATCAAAAGTGACAGTAAAGACATTTATAATGTTACAAAAAAAGTTGTTCTTTTGAACTTTCTGTTTATCTGTGAATCCTGAAAAATAAAACGTATTGCAGTTTCCACAAAAATAAATAAATAAATAATAAATTAAAATATTGGGCAGCACAACTGTTTTCAACATTGATAATAATCAGAAATTTTCCTTGAGCAGTAAATCAGATTTCTGAATGATCATGTGATTCTGAAGACTGGAGTAATGATGCTGAAAATTCAGGTTTGATCACAGAAATAAATTATATTTTAACATAGATTCACATAGAAAACAGCTATTTTAAATTGTAATAATATTTCACATTTTTACTGTTTTTTACAGTATTTTTCATCAAATAAATGCAACTTTGGTGAGCAGAAGAGACTTCTATCAAAAACATCCCAAGCATTTAAATGGTAGTATATGCATTATTGGTGTTGTAGAAGATAATTTTAATTAGTTTGCATGTTCATATGATCCTTGCATGAGATGATGAGAAACTTATTTGGCTTCATGTCCATGAAGGAGGCCTTGAGCACAAGATTCCACTCAGCTGGAACTAGATTAATGCATGCTGTAAAAATTGTTAGGTGATTATACCTGATGCATTTCATTTCACTGATGCTTCACTGTGACCTTCATCTCTGATCTAAGCAGGATAGGAAGTTTCTGTTGCAGCATTTCTCTTGTTAATGCTCATTAGGATAATTTGCTTGTGTTACATCTTTTAGAAATTGTCAAAAAGTGTCTGTTTAATGAATGAATGTAACAGCTCTGAAGCCACCTGATCACTGAACACCTGAACCGAATCAATCAAATGTGATAGACAGCTGTCAATCACCAAAATAGTGAAAGACTGTGAGAATTAGAGTTCTTGGCATGATTTTTCTCTCTCTTCAAGACATCTTTCTGCATCTCAGAAGCGTTTGAATTCAGACCGAGCGGTCAGTACATCCTTCTCCATCATCATCAGAAACCCAAACTCTCCAGGTTAGTCTCAAACAGCTTGAACACGCAAACACACGGATGCTCGAGTCCTGTCAGTAATGCTGAAGTGCCAGAAAACGGCTCTGGTCTGGAACCCTTCCTCGTGTGTGTGTGTGTGTGTGTGTGTGTGTGTGTGTGTGTGTGTGTGTGTGTGTGTTTCCCGTGAGGTGTTCCGGACATGCTGGCAGTCAGGCTCCGATATCACCTTCTCCTGACCGGAATTTCGGCATTCCCTGTTGAGACTTTTCCATCTGTTTCCCACAGTGAACACACACACACACACACACACACACACACACACACACACACACACACACACACACACACACACACACACACACACATATAGCTCTCGTGTGGAATCTGCTTAGAGAAGCTCCATTGAGCCACTCCAGTGTCCTTAAACGCAGCTGGACACACACACAACTCAGTTTCCATCTTCAGAACCTGCAGCTCATGAAACTGATTCATGAGTTTTCCCTTAAACAACTTGCTGTTTATCTGAGAGGTTTTCTTTTGTTGAGTTCTGTGATTCAGATGCTGCTTGATTGCTAGCATCGTCACAAAATGAAACTATATTATCGCTCAGCTCTTTATATAAAGTTGGACATATAAGTGTGTACAACATTATCCATACACATACAGTGTATTCGCATAGGGCAATACTATATTGCAAATCTCAACTGCTTGATTCCTTGTGTCATCGCAAAATGTAACTATATTATTGTCCAGCTGTATTTTGATAAATGAGACTGTAAGGAATGATGATTATAAACATGAACATCATGATTTTCTAAAAACTGTTTTGAAACACGTAGATAAATATTTTTTAATGAAAAATCTGTAACATTTTACAATAAAATGAATTTGTTTACATTTGTTCACTAAATTAGTTAACATGAACTGACAATGAAAAATAATTCTAAAGCATTTATTAATTTTAGTTCATGTCAATTTAGACATTTACTAAAACATAATAAAAATCAAAAGTTAAGATTATAATGGCATTTAATTATTTTATGGACCTGAGCTAACATGAACTAATAATGAACAGTCATTTTTATGATCTAACATTAAAAAAGATTAATAAATAGCAGATGTATTGATCATTGTTAGTCAATGCATTAACTAATGGCACAAATTCAATTTGTTAACATTAGTTAACTACATTATTTAACATTAACTAACAAAAAAAAATGAAAAAAAAAATCTAAGATATTTATTGATCTTAGTTAATGTTAAAGTTAATATTATAATGTTATGTAATTTAATGGACCTAACTGACATGAACTAATAATGAACAGTTTAATAACTGTTTAATAAATAACTTTAATAAATGAAGAGTTTATTTGCAAAAACAGATAACTCCGTTTTTTTTGTTTTGTTTTTGTTTTTTTTTTTCTCAAAAATCGTAATACTATACTGTATATATTTATTATGTTATCATGTTTTTATTTTCTTTTATTGTGTTATTTAGCTGTTTTTTTTGTTTGTTTGTTTATGTTCTAACCTAATCAAAATAACCCAACTGCAATTCGATTGAGATTAATTGGAATCCTAAATGAAAAACATTATTTTTGAAAATTGTTAAAAACTGAGTTATCTATTTTTGCAAATGAACCTTTCAAATACTATTGCTGCAGTTTCAAACCTGATTTTGTGCCTGTCTGTCTGAATGTGTGCTAGTTTGTCGGTTTGCTTTGTGTGTGTGTGTGTGTGTGTGTGTGTGTGTGTGTGTGAATTGATCTGTCGTATGTCTGTCAGGCGTTTGTTCTGTGACTCAGAGGTGTTTGTATGAGCACACATCACACAGAGCTTTAAAGAGCTGTCTCTGTCTCTGTGTCTCTCTGTGTTCAGGTGAGCAGGTGAGACGCTTGCAGACAGGAGTGTGTGTGTGTAACCCTGAGGGCCGCCGCGGGCGTGTGTGTGTGTGACTGCTGACAGCTGCTTCACACACACACACACACACACCACCATCATACAACCACATAATAACCAGGATTCCTCTCTGCCCGTCTCTCTCTTTCTGCCGCTGCAGTGCATAACAAATTACACTTAATAAGGTTCCTCTCACCACACTCATTCCAACATTCACATCCCAATTTCAATTTAATTTCTAATGTTGGAATTTCCCTCCATGTATTATATTGCAATATTATAGCAATTGCAGCAAATGTGAACATTAAATTAAAAGTATTAGCACGAAATTAGTGCAGAAATCGGCCAGTTTTCCTCTGAGCGCCTGGTCGGTTACTCACTGAAGGGCCTCGTGCTTATTTCATCTGTTTTCTGAAATTTATTCACAAAAGCCTTTATTTTAATCAAAAAAGTGAAGTATTAGTGCTGATGGGTCTGTGCTGGTCACAGTGATACACACACCCTGCAGTCCATCACCACACTGACCGCTGATTTACTGACAGTCACATGATCATCATGACATCTGCACTGCGAGTGTGTGTGTGTGTGTGTGTGTTACGGTTGGCAGACAGTTGCTCTCTCTGACGCCTGTAAGTCAGTGTGATATTTTCATGCCACTCTATTATCTCACATTGACATGTTTTTTTTTTTTTTTTTTTTTTTTTTTCATTTCTAAATAGCTTAATACATTTATTTGTCACTCCCAGAATAGACTGGAACAAGAACTAGAACTTAGTGAAAGACTATTGATTACATTATTGATTATATTACTCAGAGATTGATATTATTACTCAATATCTGTCCATGCTATGTGTTTTTATGTTAGTGTCTCAACATGTCAAGTCACATTTATTTCTATAGTGTTTAATGTAATACAGATCGTTTCAAAGCATCATAGAAATAAACAAGAAAATAACAGTTAATATTGTAAAGTTAACCAATTATGAAACAGATTCACTTTCAGCTATAAAGCAGCTCTACAGGAGACAAATGTGTCGTTATTCAGATCAATTTGATTACATTTGCAACTCTGTTTAAAACCTTGATTTTGTAATTCTGTAATTTCTAGCAATAATACACATTAAAATTCAATGAAATGTATAACATACACCAGAATGGGCAACAGGGTTGCGGATTTATACTAAATCAAACTGTCATTCAGTAGAGGACTAGTTAAAAAAATCTCCCAGTTGCGGGCAAAAAAAAAAATACTAATCTTGTTTTTCCTTTAAAGATAGATTATTTTTCTGACCCTATTTCATTATTTATTTATTTATTTCAAAAACTCATGTAATTTTATTTATTTATTTATTTATTTTTTATTTATTTAATTTTTTTTTTTTAGAAAACAAGACTTAATATCTCAAGTCATTTTGCTGCTCAAGTAAATATGCCTTGATTCAAAAATGTTTAGATACTTGTACTGGAAAAAGATAATAATACTAAGACAATCATTTTTTGCAGTGCCACATCTGTTTTAACAATGCTCAAGAATATTTTATTTATTTATTTATTTATTTTTTAAGAAATATTACTGCTTCTTACTTTTTTGACTCTGAGATACACACAATAATTCCAATGTACCTGTACTATAACGTACCTGTGCAAATGACAATAAATCTCAAATCAAATCAAATCAAATCAAGATATATAAATGAAAGCACACACATTGTACTGTGCTGTTTTACTACAAGGAATTAAATATATCAGAATTAAGAAGCGATATCATGTACAATCTAGAAGTTATGGACATCTGGCCAAAATAATATTACAGACAATTAATATATTTAAAATGACACTTTTCATCCTATATTGTCAACATATCGAATAGATCCTACTATAACAGTGATTAATTTGTGCTTGGAAAAATGTGTACAGACTGCTAAGTTTTGTTCAGCATGCACCAATTCCACTTCTGTTTCCCAGTGCTCAACACATGTTTGTGAAAGCGTACCGCGGTCGAGCCGTGATGAGGTGTGCCGCGGGTCTGGACTTATACCTGAGCTGTTCCAGTGCTTTCTCTGAGCTCACAGAGTGGAGATGGTGACATATGGCATCTCTCTCTCTCTCTGTGCGGCTTTTTCTCCGTGTCCAATCACATTTCCAATTGCCTCAACAACTTGAAGCACACATGAGTGAAAAACTGATTTCTCAAGCTCTCAACATCTCGGCTCAAGATGAGTGTCCCTCTCTCTCTCTCTCTCTCTCTCTGCTGGAGCTCCTCCACTCGAGAGCCAGTGATTAAAATGTGACCCTTGACTGGGGGAGGTTTGGGGGGTGGATGGCACGTCGAGGATCTCATTAGCATCGCCCCGCTATTGACACTCGGAGCAAGGCCGGAAAAGTTGATGCATGGAGTAAATATATGGTTTGTTTTTTTGCTGGCTGTCTTTGTAGAGGAGCTCTTGTGAACTGAGAGGCTCTTCTTTACCGGCGGAGCGACGAGACAGGCATAAAACACCTTCTTTCTTCATGCTAATTTATTCAAGTGCCAGGGGTTACGAATGTCTATTCAAACGTGATCACCTACAGTCATAATTGAGAGATTAAAATGCAAAAAGAGCAAAAACCCTCGACGTTTTTGGATAAACGGAAGCGCGTGTATCTGGCAGGTGCGAGTCACTTCACCTCACACACACATTCACACACAAACACAAACACACACACAAACACACACGCGCACACACACACACACACACACACACACACACAGAGATGCTTCTTTCTCCTCCAGTAACCCAGAGCACTCAGATGGCACTTCCACCAGAGCAGCCCAAAGACATTTGGAGAGTTCTCTTCAAAGCGGCTCGGATTATATCCGCGCACACACTGTCCTGAGGGAAACCTTTGAAGGAAACGTCGA
Source organism: Spinibarbus caldwelli (assembly GCA_039654775.1). Lineage (NCBI taxonomy): Eukaryota > Metazoa > Chordata > Actinopteri > Cypriniformes > Cyprinidae > Spinibarbus > Spinibarbus caldwelli. The sequence goes on along the minus strand of CM077236.1, from coordinate 1,267,528 downwards.
GCCATGACGCTGCTGGCCACCGCAGGATGTTTTGTTTGTTTGTCTAAACCTATTTCACACAGACGGTTTGTCATCGAGCTGGTGGGTCTCGCACAAACGCCACAGACGCAAGAACCGGCAATTTAAACCGGCATAATCTGCGATATGATCACAAACCCCGTCGCGTTAGACAACACTTTTTGTGTTGTGTTCGCACGTGTAATAATGACTATGAGGGGAAAAGGTCATGAGAGGAGAATACAGAGGCTGATCGCAGGTTGTGTTATAGGACAATCTCACAAAACCTGTCTCATATTTCACTCCAAAATGAAATAAAATGAAATGCAATATTAATTACATTTTAAATTATATTTAAATTACATTTTGCATAAAAAAAAAATGTACTGCATGTTTTTTTTTTTGTTTTTTTTTAACTATAATGCAGTAATAAACGTGTGCACATTACAATAATGTGCACATTACAATAACTAATTAAATATATTAATTAAATATACACATTGCAATAATTTGTGGTGGGATGATGTTAGAGAAATTTTGACAGTTACATTTTCTTCAATTTTATTGAAGAAATACATTTGGAGAGTTCTCTCCACTGAATGGAGAATTTAATTCATCTGCATGTGTGTGTGAGGTGAAGCGGCTCACTATCAGTATTACTGTATTATATATATATATATATATATATATATATATATATATATATATATATATATATTATAAGTGAAGGAACTGCAACAGAAAAGTAATAATAATTGTATAAATAATTACATATTTATAATTTCTTTGTAATGTTTATGAAAACATCACAAAGTCAACACCCCCAAAAATATTAATTAATAATTAAAAATAAATTAATAAGTTAGATTTTGACAACATATCTGACAATCATACATATTGCCCGATCATTGTAATATTAACAAGAGCAGCCGTGCAGGTTCTGGAGGTATTGTGTGTAAATTTCTTTCCTGTGATGATGCACTTCCTGCAAGAAGTTGGAGCAGGACATACCAAAGGTCTTATTTTTTGAAATTTTAAGTAGTTTTTAGCTGAATTTATTAATAGCTAGCAATATTTGTGGTCCATTTTGCGAGATTTGTATGCATTAAAGCTTCTAAAATAATCAGTTGTCACCTTTAAGAAGTTCATTAAATGACCTCAAAGTTTAGAGACATCAACTTGAAGCCACAAAATTTAATTTTGTATTCTGATCAAATAAATGCAGCCTTCACTCTTAAAAATAAAGGTGCTTAAAAGGTGCTTCACAGCGATGCCACAGAAGAACCATTCAGTCAAGGATTCTTTAAAGAACCATCTCTTTCTTACCTTTTTATAATCTGAAGAACCTTCTTTGGCCACAAAGAACTTTTCGTGCAACAGAAAGGTTCTTCAGATGTTAAAGCTTCTTTATGGGACCATTTAGACAAAAAAGGTTCTTCTATAACATCGAGAAGCAACTTTATTTTTAAGAGTGTTGGTGAGAATAAGAGACTTCTTTCAAAAACACAAACAAATCTTAGAAAAATTATATATATATATATATATATATATATATATATATATATATATATATATATATATATAATTTTATTGTTTTTTTTTTTTAACTGCAAACCTATTTTTGTCTACTTTTGGTCACATTAAGAGTTTATTTGGCTTAAAGTTTAAAGACATTGACAACAAGCCACAAAGTCACATGCAATCTTTGACTGTCATGAATATAATGTCACTGTGTGTGTGTGTGTGTGTGTGTGTGTGTGTGTGTGTGTGTGTATTTTCTGAAGCAGTAACAGGATTTTCTCATTGTCCTGAGAGTTCAGACGTGATGCGTCAAGACTTCTGAGTTCCATTTCTCTCCTGAAGAGATGAGCTGTTTACCCAATAACACTTTTCTCCAGTATTTCTGTTCTCAGGGCCGAACACAGAGCGGCGTTTGACTTCCATCAGCTACAATAAAAAATGAGCCGGTCTCTGACCCGGCCGCCCCGCGTGATTCCTGCAGATGAGGACTGACACGCAGTTCAGAGGTTAATTTGTGTAACAGCCGAATTTGCATACAAATGACAAATGACAGAATCTTCCTCTCGCCAAACGTTCAATGTCAAGCACATGAAGAGCGCGGTGGGCTCCCGCTGCCTCGGCCGAACCTCTGAAGTTGGGGCACCTTGTTTCACATTAATCTCAAGCGCAGGTCAGCGACTTCATTTGCTAAACTTTATCACAGTTTTTGTCCTGCTCGCGCTCTCTTTGTAGAGGCTTCTCATTGCCTCTACACACGGAGAGGATAAGCGTTTTAAAGACCACAAAGACTCTGTTCTTTTTGCTCTGAAGCCATAAATGAATTTCTGTGGGTGGAAATATATCCAGCGCCGCAGAATTTAGCCTCTCTCTCTCTCTCTCTCTCTCTCTCTCTCTCTCTCTCTCTGTCTCTCTCCCTCTCTCTCTCTCTCAACACCATAACTTCTTAAGAGATTTCCGCCCAAACCAGCTCTCCAGTTCTCCCTTGGTGTGATTGGATTGATTGTTTTTCTAATCCAGGGAAAATTACTCGCTAAAAGGGTCATATAATCACTGCCAAACGTGTGGCAGGCTAAACTCGAAGTGACTTTGTTCTTTCGTTCATATTTGTGTGCTTGTGTGAACTCACTTTTCTCATTTTCTGCTGTTTGACTGCCTCAGTTCTGCAGCGACTGCAGTGAAACTCTGAACCCACGGGACGCTGAAAGGAACGCATCAAGAACATCAGGGTTTAGGGTGAGAAAACAGGTGAAAAAATCCCATCAAATAAGGACTTGTGTCGTATCTATAGACAGAAGATCAGAGAGAGACAGAACAAGAAAACACCTAGAAACTGCACAGAACATCTGTTTTTGTCATTTGTAAAATTCTACCTAAGAAATGTAGGTAACACTTTAGTTTAGGGAGCAATTCTCACTATTAACTAGTTGCTTATTAGCATGTTCTAGCATATTGGCTGTTTATTGGTACTTACAAAGCACATATTAATGCCTTATTCTGCATGAGCATCTTCTACCACTAGTTTGACCACCGTTTATTGCATGTATTGCTGATAAACACTTAGTTGACTTCAGATCTCACTCCAGAATCAGAAAAGACTAAAGCTGTGGTCGTATTAGTAAAATTTAAACTAAATTTTTATGTCTAAAAACAAGAGTATTGTCCATTGTCAATAGTGTAGTGATATATGAACACAGAAGTTAATTTCAATCCAAGCAAATTTCTGTTGGTCAGCTTGGCAAATCTTGGCAAAAAAGTTGATTGTGAGCAAAATCTGCATGGTAAACTTTTTACCCTCATGTAAAACTCCAGTTGTGCTATACTGCTATTGAAATGATTGAATTTCACACACAAAATTTCACAGAGGAACGGTAAGTTATCACACCTTAACACTGGCTTGGCTTGTTAACAGTCAATTTGTTAAAATGAGCTGCAGCAACAATTTTTCATACTTTTGTCACAACTTAACTTAATGTTCAATCCATTTAAATTACTAATATTTTGTGCTGGGACTAAATTGATCATTTTTGTTGACATAACTAACTGGGCAATGTATCAGTAGAAACTGCATTAGGAGAATATATGTTGAAATTAAGTGTAATTTTATGCGTTTTTGAGTGTCAGAATATTAATTTATGTATTAATTTAAGAGTTTCCTGTCATAACATGGGGAACTTAAAATTATTAATTTGGTTCAGCAAAACATTAATTGTTTTAGTCTTGTTGTAAAGACCTAAACTCAATGGTTTCACAGACAGGTTTTAGACTAAGCCAGGATTAGGCCATAGTTAGGACATTTAAGTAAGTTTTATGATCGTGCCTGTTATTACTAATATTACTGGTGTCCCTCTTGAGACAAAACAAAGACATTGATGCATTTTAACATCAAACAGTGCAAGTTTCTTTCAGTTGAAACAGTTAAGACTTACATTTTAGTCTGGGACTAGGCTTAAGCCTTGTCTGTAAAACTGGGTGAATATGTTTAAAAGTTTTTCTTAATTTAATTTTTCATTAAACAAACTCCATTTCTTGATTGAGAATTCACTGTAAACTTGAAAAGAGATTCAATGCAGAAAATGTACATTTACTGTTTGATCGACTTTGAAAGTTTGTGGCTGGACTTTTTTACAGGCTTCATCCACGTTAAACCCTCGAAGAAGCGTCACTAATCGTCAGAGGAGGGTCTTTGTTTTTAATTAGAGATGTTGAGACACTCTTCTGCTGAGATGGAGTTTCGTACGCAGCGGCTCGCGTGAGACGATAACGGTGACGTCTCACTTTTGTAGGATTAGTTGGATTGATTTTTCAAGAGCGTTGGGAACAGAAGAAGAAAAGAGGACTTATAATATTAGACTCTAAAGTGTTATTATGAAAAATAAATTATGATTGACTGGTGCGGTAAACATTAGGGGCCCCTGGATAGCGTCCACTTCATTCTGGCAATCAGATCAACATCAATTTCCAATGTCATTGTGAATGTGTAAACAGACTCTTATAAACACACAAGTGAGTCCCTGAGAGAAAGTTTTGGAGAAGTAGCGTTTCTCGCGATCTGTTGTGTGGATCTTTATGCAGAATAGCAGCCGCGATTCGAAGCCTTCATATCCCCGCGAGCAGCTATTGATCTCCTCAGCGTCTTTGATCGCAGATCTCACCTGTCTGGGATCATAAAAACTCAACAGCCTCCCCTGACCTGCGGACAGAGATTAGCGCACGTAACTAACCGCGTTAATGAGCTATAGGTGCTAATGCGAGAGGGGATCTGTCTAATTAACTCAGATCAAAGACAGGAGCGTAATCCCTAAACAAACCTGCCGATCGGAATATGCTATGAGACAGAGCGAGACTTCAAACAGGACCGGGAAAAAACAGACCAGCTGAACTTTTTTGACACGTTGTACTTTTTAATCATATGCGTGCATTGATATTTCAGCGTTCAGAGGGGATGAGCGTTACCGCTCCTGACAACCTGAAAATACAGCAAACTTGCAGTGAAATGTGAGCTTGCAGACAGGAGAACCGACAAACCCCAATTAACTCGTATATCAAGCAAACACTTGCCTAGTTTTGGCATGCTAAAGTACACTTATTAAACCTGAAGGTGGGGGATTTCGACCTGAACCAATAAGAAACTACCTTGCAACCACATAGCAACACCGCAAATCAGCTTTGCAACCGTTGCGACACCTAATAAAGACTTTGCACAAGCAAACGTTGGAAAAAAAAAAAAAATATTATTACTATTAGCCTACATAACCAATTTAATTCACCATTGATGCTTTTTTTAAAGAAACAAACAGGTGATTATTTCATCCCTAATTTTCTTTGTGAGGATGCATTCACAAACATATCAAAACCTGAACATGCTTGCATCCACACACACACACACACACACACACACACATCTATTTCTGAGCTATTTAATATTTCCTCTGCACGGGTTCATGGGCCGAGGCCAGAAAATCGTGTTTCTGTAGTGTCCAGCTCTTGGGACAGTTACACACCAAATGTGTAATTTCACAGCTCTAATGCACATTTGCACAGTGCACACCTTTCCCACAAACTCACTCACACTCACACTGACTGGGGTCATTCTCAAAATCACTAGAGCCAATCAATTGGACACAGCCGCTGAGAGCCGGCGGACACACACACTGCAGCGGCACACCTGCGACACACACACACACACACACACAAACACATCATTAACAGCCCATTTCACACACCTGTCTGACACACACACACACACACCAGATCCATGACAAACACTATCATGAGAAAAATCATTCAGTAAACAAATTGAATAAAGAATAAATAAAAACATGGAGCAGTATAATGCCCACTGAAATTCTGTTTCAAATAAAAATACTGGTCACACTTTAGTTTGGAGACCAATTATCACTATTAATTAATTATTAACTATCACTTTTGCCTTAGTGAACTCCTAGGGTTTAGGACTAATGGATTTAAAATATGGTCATGCAGAATAAAGCATTAATATGTGCTTTATAAGTACTAAAAACAGCCAATATGCTGGTAATGTGCATGCTAGCAAGCAACTAGTTAATAGTGAGAACTGCTCCCTCAATTAAAGTGTTACCAAAATATCACTATTGAGAAATATCCCTCTGTTAGAGTTATAAGTACAGATATATTAATATATAATACAAGTTATATAACATAAGTTGTTTATTATTATAATTATTATTATTATTAGTAGTAGTAGTAGTAGTATTTATTTATTTTCTTAAGAGACATCCATCTGTTAGAGTCATACAAAACAGGTATATTAATAGACAAAATAAGATATAATAATAACAATAAAACAACAATAATAACCATTATTATTATATGTGGTTAATTAATACACTAAATGTTATAATTATATATATATATATATATATATATTTTACAACAGGTAATAATACTAATGCAGATACTAGGTAAATAAGGAATCCTTCTATCATATGTGCAAGTTTTAAGTTAATAATTATCTTCATTTATGGGGATTTTCTTAGCAAATTAATATTGATACATAAATTCAGTAGTACTAGAATCACTTTTATAGTATTATATTACAACAACATTTTCAATTCAAATGTTCTTTACTGGCATGACACACAAGCAATGCAATATTTTATTGATTGATTGGTTGATTAATATCTAGACAAAAATCTGTGGACTTTTTGGATTTCTGCACTTATTTTAGGAGGAAGTCTTTGGAATTCTGCATTAACACATTGAAAACAAAATAGTTAAGCTAATAATACTTAACTCTTATTAGCTGCTGCATAAACATATACAAACAATTCATGTGCAGGCAGTGTCAGGTTCATTGTGAAGGATGTATGTTTAAAATCAAAATCACAGAAGGTTCTTCAGCATCGTGCGGGTTGATATTCCACATGAACTCATAACAGCGGTTTAAAGCAGTCAGTGATCTGCAGTCATCAGTCGCGTCAGCCCGCGTCTCTCAGCTCGTCTGACTGTCATCACGTTCATGGGAAATTTTGACACTGCAGACATAAAAGTGGGACAATTTGAGGCCTATATTTGAGAGTGACATGCTTGTGTCTGTTCATGTCTGCGTGTGATAGTGCTGTTAATATCCTAATGCTGCAGTAATACAGTCATTATCACCAGCCGCAGAGGTGTAAATGATTTATCCCGTATAGATCTGTGATCCGAGCTCATCATGTCAGGAAACAGACAATGAGGCTTTTTAAAGCAGCAGCATGTGAAACACCGTTGAGCCCCTCGAGAAAAACCCAACTCACAGGTGTAGATTTACTCACGTCTCTGCTCATTAAACACACTCATGTCCAGAGAGAAAGGCCTGACCTAAATATAGCTGAAAGACACAACGTGTGACCTGCCTAAAGCCTGGAGAAAGTGACCGTGAGCCACGAGTCGCTCGGAGCGGACGACAGCAGATGGAAGCCATATTGTCCAGATTTGACCCGAGTGCAGTCGCACAAAAGTTCACCAAACTCTGGTTTCGTTGCAGCGCCGCCGTGAACACTTTAATTAAAAGTTCTCCTGCAATCCAGATTGTTTTGTCAGTCTTGCTGCATTAATAACATTATTACCTGTAGGTGATATTCTTTCAGGTCACGCTGGCGTTCTTTTATGATGTTTTGAATGCAAATGTGACCAGTGGCTATGAAACAATCTGTCTGCGTTTATTTGCAGAACGAGCCACAGGAGAAATGAGCTTCTGCTTTAGAAAGCTGCCGCAGGATCTCAGGTACAGCACACCAGACATGATTACTCTCTTAGATCTCTACTTTTTTTTTTTTTTTTTTGAGAGAGAGAGATGAGGTGTAAACTGGTAAATAAAAATTACAACATTGCATAAAATAAGTGACAGTTATGCCAAGAACAAATCTAACTAACTTTATATTAAAATTGACAATGGAACTTTTGTTTAATATATATATATATATATATATATATATATATATATAGAAACCTTCCATACCACCTCAGCAGTGCCACAAACTGATCACCTCCATGCCACGCCGAATTTTTTTTTAAGTACTATACATTTGAAGTACTAACACTACCAGTCAAAAGTGTGGAATAATTAAAAAAAATAATAATAATTACATTTTTCTTCTGCTCATCAAGGCTGCATTTATTTGATAAAATACAGTACACATTGTGAAATATTATTAAAATTTAAAACAGCTGTTTTCTGTGTGAATATTTTATTAAATTAAATTTATTTCTGTGATGTGCAGCTGAATTTTCAGCATCATTACTCCAGTCTTCAGTGTCACATGATGCTTCAGAAATCATTCTAGCATGTTGATTTGCTGCTCAAGAAACATTTGATACATTTTATTTTTCAGGAAAAAGAAATATAAAAGAAGCATTTATTTGAAACATCTTTTGTAACATTATAAATGTATTTTCTATCACATTTGATAAATTTAATGCATCCTCTCCTCACTTCATTTAATATATATATATATGGGTAGATGACAAATCCAAATTGGACTGTGACCTATGGTGTGACATAGCAAAAAAGTAGGAAAAAAAAAAAAATCTTAACATACAAATAACATGAGAAAAATGTATCTTCATTCTTAGAGTTACAACTAGCATGAGAGAGGTTTATCTTCAGTGTTAGATGTTTTTTTTTTTTTTTTTTTTACATTGATACGTCAACTACCCATATATATATATATATATATATATATATATATATATATCCCCCTTTTAATCTTACTCCAAACTTTTGAATGATTTATCACAGTTTCCACAAAAATATTAAAATCAAAAACTTGAGCAAAACTTGAGCAAATTATTCTAATATACAATCAGCATATTAGAATGATGTCTGAAGGATCATGTGAAACTGAAGACTGGAGTAATGATGCTGAAAATTAAACAATAAATTACATTTTAACATATTCACATAACAATATTTCTGTTTTTACTGTATTTTTTAAATTGAGCTAGTAAAAATTAAAGATTTCATATGGAAAGATGGAGGCCTATTTATGTATTATCCTCCTTTCATTTTCATTCATTTGTGAGTTATGATCACAGATAGATGGACTCAGTCCTTTGGAAATACTCTTTTTGCTCACGTTTGTTTTTTGGTTTTCCTGCAGTGTTTTACTGTCTCTGAACGTCTCTGTTCAAATGCTCATAAATTCATCCTCCACCATTAATATCAGTCAGCTGTGAATCATTTAAACGTCATCATTCATGTCAGTTTCTGCTCTGAATCGATTCTCTCGCTAATGGCCGGTGACCCCTGCACACTTCAGCTCAGTTTCACTGCAGGAATCCGGCTGACCGAGACTCAGATCCACACTGCACAAACACACTTATTTATTAACATGCATGCTAATGATATTTGTATATTCAATGCTAATGATGATTCACAATGGAGAAGTCTGTGAAGGCGTGTGTTTTCTTGGCTAATTTGATCAGTCGTCATCATTTTTTGAGGAAGGCTGTTTGAGAGCGGTGAACGGCACACATCATTAATAAAAGAACAAAGTGCGGCCCACCGCAGGGACGCACGCTCTGGACGCCGTCATCATTAGACGGAGTTAAAATATACATCTCATTTAATGTGATTTTTTTTCACTTTCAGTTACAAGTAAAATTACTTTTAAATGGGTTATATTTGCATTTCTGAGAGTTGGATTGTTCGTGACAGGGAATCAGATTACTCTGACCTTTTCCCTCCCCAGAGGGTCAGAGGTCAAAGGTCAGCGGGACGTGACTTCCTCCTTTGCTGATTCACTAAAATGCTGCAGTAATCTATGAGATGAAACATGATCTAAGAAGAAGATTACAGTAACATTTTTAATTCTGTTCTGTTCAGCACAGCAAAAGAAAAGTAGTGAGTTTACGCCCATATTACACCAATATTCACAAATACAAATACAATTACAATACAGGACAGTTGCTAAATTGTAATAATATTTCACAAAATTACTGTTTTTACTGTCTTTAAATAATAATAATAATAATAATAATAATAATAATAATAATAATAATTTCCAGGGAATCAAACCCATGACCTTGGACTGATTGAGCTACTAAAAATGACAGATTTTAGATGGACAGGTGGAGGCCTATTTGTATATTTTCTCATATTCATTTTCATTAAATTGTGAATTATGATCATGCATAAATGGACTCACTCCTTTGTAAAGACTATTCTGTTCTACTAAGGTTCTCTCAAAGCTATGAACACACATTTTTACAATAACATTAACATTCATTCAATGTTATCTAGTCTTTAATAATGTTCTCAAAATGTTTATACGTCATTCATGTTTTAGTTGGACATCAAACATTTTTTAGAATGTTGCTACTTGTTTCAAAATGTTGAGAGAACATTCAAAAGTAACGTTCCCATAATATTTGCAAAATGATCAAATGGAATGTTCCCTTTACATTTGCATAACAACAAACAAATAAAAACATTAAAAAAAAAAAGAAGAAGAAAAAAAAAAAAAAAAAGCTATTTCAGAACATTCAGAATAACTTAATGGGATCATTAGCAAAACGTTCCAGGAACATATTTGTGTTATCTGGGCAGTCAGAAATGAATAGCTAAACAAACTCTTTTACATGATTTCCAGTCATCAGAGTCAGATCTGACGTCACCCAGCAGCAACGAGTGCAGAAACTCACTGTGGATTGATTTTGTGTCTCATGAGAGTTCATTCAGTGGAATCTGCAGTGCACGGATAGTTTGAGCTCTTTATCACAGCTCTGTTAAAAACCTGAGCTCAAACACATCAGCTGCTGTTTCTGGAGACCATCACACCTGTGACACAGCTCAAGTCAAATGTGTTTTTACACATCATTGCATTAAGAAATGGACAATTTACACTCTCAGAAATAAAGGTACAAGAGCAGTCACCTTGTCAAAAAATACACTTTTGTAGCTTTTAGATATTAATATGCCTTTAAAGTGCCAATATGGACCCTTCAGGTACAAAGCTAGCTTTTGAAAATGTACCACCTCAGTGACAGCTGAGAGTCTACGGAAATAAAGTCAACATGAACTCAAAATTGACTTACTGTGAGTGATTCATTGGGGCAATTTTTGGTAACACTTTATTTTAAGGTGTCCTTGTTACACGTTACATGTACTTACTATTATAACAACATCCGAAGGTTATGCATAATTACATGCAAGTAACCCTAATCCTAACCCTAACCATATAGTAAGTACATGTAGTTAATTAATATTACTCAGTACTTAAATGTATAATTACACTGTAACAAGAACACCTTAAAATAAAGTGTAACCCAATTTTTTTAAAGACTTTTTAAGATTTGTAATATATTTTCAGTTTTCTTTTTAATTTTTGTTAAATTTTAGAAGATTTTATGTGCTTTTTGTATTGTTAATTTTCTTTTGTATATATATATATATATATATATATATATATATAGTGCTGCCAAACGATTAATCACGATTAATCGCATCCAAAATAAAAGTTTTTGTTTACATAATATATGAGTGTGTACTGTGCATATTTATTATGTATATATAAATACAAGAAAAATATGTTATGTTTATATATTAAATATATTTATATGTAATATAAAAATATAATAATAAATAAATATATGAATATATATACACGTAAACATTTTCAAAATATATACTCTATGTGTGTGTATTTATATACATATTAAATAAACACAGTATACATACATATAGTATGTTAACAAAACTTATATTTTGGATGCAATTAATAGTGATTCATTGTTTGACAGCACTAATATATATATATATATATATATATATATATATATATATATATATACATGTCTATGTAGTTTCTATTAAGTTTTAGTTTTTCATTTACTTTTGTTATTTTAGTACTTCAACTTGATTTAAATAAAAATGTGAAACATTGCCTTGGTTACTTGACATGATTTATTTATTTTTATTTTTCTTATTTAATTATTTATTTTATTTTATTTATTTATTTTATTTTTTCAGTTAATGTCCGTTTTATTTCAAGTAATGATTTTTTTATTTTTTATTTTTTTTATTGATTTAGTATTAGGTAACGATAACAATCCTGGTTCTGGAAAAGTTCTGGGAATCAAAAATGAACATTCTTAGCACATTTTTGGAACCAAAAACTGATATCTGGCTTTGACAGCCGAAGCCTTCGAGTGTCTTGCGGAATAAGAAAATGAAGTCTTTCTGGAGAATATTCTGGAATAAGGTCTTTTTAGCAAGACATGCTGTTGGATGTATGTGAGAAACCCCAGGCAACAGGCTGGATGGCTTCTCTTAATATAAGTTTGTATTTTTCTGATGCAATGGTGCCAAGTTTCTTGGGTTGATTTTTATTTGCACAGAGGAACGGAACGGCCCGTTAGCTTTTGGTGAGTGTGTATGTAATCTCTGGGCTTTAATTGGCCTCTCTTCAGTGTGTCGTGAGTTCAAGAAAACACACACATGAATCCGGTTCGATGGTGTTTGAGAGAGAAAGACACACGGGGTGTTTCCAAGCGTGAAAAGTTGAGCTGATATTTAAAGCCGGCCTATTAGCAATTAAAGCTCAGGAAATGCGGGGTCATTACGGCGTGAGCGGGCCTGTCCTCGCGTCTTTCTAAACACCATGTGTAGCGCTCGAGAGGTGATGTCACCCACCTATTAAGCGTTTGATTGGCCGTTCTGGAGGTATTAGTTAAGAGCACATCTCAGGCACCGTGTTTAATGAGCACCAATTTGGTGTGGATATGATGAAACAGGCAGAGTTTCTTATAATAAAGAAAGCTCTTTGAGAGGGGGACGAGCGCCGGGTTGTGATGGACATGAGATGCTGGTTTCGTGGCAGTCTGCCATGCGCTCTGTGTTTCAGATGGGTTAAGGAGCAGTGCGACTGTCATTATTTACCCCAGATCTTTCTGCTTTAACTCCTGCCATATGGAGAGCAATCAGCAGCTCTGCTCCAAAACCAAACGAGACGGCAGGCTCAGACGTCACAGGCCACTTCTGACGCTGACCGCTCTGAAAGGTAGACAACAGCACTGTTCTGGGTTTTAAGACAGAGGTTTTCAAACTGGAGAGTGAGTGGAAAAGTTTAGAGAAATAAAAAATAAATAATAAATATATAAATAAATAAAATAGGAAAATGAAAAATAAATAAGACTACAGTCCATACATAGGCCTACATAAATAAATAAAATGAGAACATTAAATTGATTAATACATTAAAAAAATGGATTCACATAAATAAAGTTAGATTAAAATAAATAAGTACACTTATTATATAAGTACACAAAAGACTGCATTATTTTTTTTCATCCTGAACACTGAGTTGACTCTGTAAAGAAGCCAGGCTAATTTGACTCAGTTTGCAATGATAATCATTCATAATCAGTAACCCAACAGCGCTGGCTTGAGAATTCATACGCAAGATAACTAGTTATATTTGGTCTTAAATGTAAGTTATTCAATATTTTTTCAACAATGTTCAAAGTAACTTTTAAAAATAACTTGTATTTACCTGAATAAGTTGTATCATTGTTGATTTGCCAGTCTTGTTTGCACTTTTGTATTTTGTCTATTTTTGAGCAAGTTTGTTTACCAATAAATTTTCACATTTTGATCATTTTTGTAAGGCTGTGTTGTTACTGTAGTCATTCTGTCTGTGTGTTAAAGTGATTTTCAAACAATTTTGGGTTCATTTTAACCAAGGAGTAGTATTTTTAAACAATCACTATAAGTTTAAATCACTTAATCTCAGTCTGTTGGGTTAACCATTTTTCTGTTGCAAGAAACACGGGATTTGCATGAAAATGATCATATTTGGGGGTATGTGGTATATAAAAAAAAAAAAACAGTTTTAAGATGCATTGCAAAATCACACATACTGTACATCTGTAAGTCACATTGGATAAAATGTAAATGATTGTATTCTTAACAGACAAGACAATACCAGAATGCACTGCAAGAAGCTCCCTGAATGAAAGCCAGTATGTGAAACTTGTCCTTGTGGACAAGTAATATTTTTGTTTTCAATGCTGATTTCATTCAATATTGAATAGTACTGAAAAAACATTCAATATACAGTAGATTAAAAACTGATTATTTTACCCAATATTTGTGTGGGTCTGTGCTGTATATTTTTATGATTATGATAGATAGATATACATCATTAGCTGAGTGACATGCTCATGTCAAACTGTAATCAAATGCATGAATCAGTATCCTGTGTGCATCTCCTTAAGTGTGCTATGTAGTGCACACAGCTGCTGTGTATATAGAGCGTCTCAAATCAGTCTTCTGTAAGGTATATGCTGACTTAGAAGGGCTCTAGCGTCTCCTGACAGTGAGTGCGGTGCGTGTGGCTCTTTGATTCGGTGACAGTTAGATGTTCTCAAACGAGGCCCTGAAGGGTTTTTCTTATAAGACCCCTGTGATGATTTCTGCTGCATAATTTTATTGAAGCGAAATGGAGAGCTTTTCCATGAACTTTCTCCAGGAGGACACAGATCTCCTCACAGCACAATAAAGATCAATGCTTTACGGTAATTTTATGGGATAATTAGAAACGTCTTCAAGCTTCGCTCGTGAAAGAGAGCAGAAGTCTCAGAGTTCACTTGTAACGGAGCCAGTTAAGCGCTATACAGCCTCAGGACGGCCCACAGAAACACGCTCAGACCTCAGGTTTATCGGTGAAAGGAAGTTTTAACTCTGTCACGGTAAATATGAGCAGATTTTCTCAGGAATCATGTATAATGGTGTCAGAAAGGTCGCTGTTGAGCTGGCAGAGCTTTAGTGAATGTAAATGTTTAGGGTAGTGCATGAAAATCATTACATCTCTGGATTTCTTCAGAGTCTGAGCAGAACCATCATTCACAAGCATCATCATTAAACCCTTACGGATAGTGTTAGACTTTAAAGGGATGGTTCACCCAACAATGAAAAGTCATTATTTATTCACCCTCATGTTATTCCAAATCCGTATGACTTTCTTCTGTGATGTTTACGGAACATGCAGCTCTATTCCATACAATGGAAGTGAATGAAGACACAGACAAACACAGCACTATAACACAAGTTTATATCAATAATGTGCTGTATTCTAAGTCTTCTCAAGTCAAAATGGTCTTGTGTGAAGCCCGAATTAGTATGTTGCTAAAATTATTTGTAGCTCTAATTTAAACTTTTGAATCATTGAACTAAATGTTTGACACCATATTTGAATATATGAAAACACAAATGAGATTTGAAACATATAACAGATTTGTGACTTACATTTGGTTCTTTTCTGCAAATAAAGCTGTCATATGACTTCAGAAGACATGGAATAATTCACATGAAGAATGTAAATAACTTTATCTCTATTAGTCCCCAACCGGATTTAGTTCACAAATAAATTTGCTATTAAAAGGGTTTTCTCAAAAGCTTTCTCAAAACGTCATACTGAGAAAGTCAAATCAGTCGTTAGTTTATTTTATCTCAGTTAAAGTTTATTTCAAGTTTTATTTTCTGGTTTAATTTTAATCTTACCTAAAGTTTTGGTATTTGTGTGTGTGCATCCGCATATGTGTGTCATTTTTAGTAGTTTTTGTTTGTTTATTTTTTAAACAGTTTTTATTCATTCTATTTCAGTTTTAGTTATTTTAGCACATCAGATTAAACTAAATGAGAATGTGAAATGTTGACTTAGCTGCTAGCTAAAATAAGCCTAAGGTATTTTTATAGTTTATCTCAGTTAAAGTTTATTTAAAGTAACAAAAGTACTTTTTTTAGTGTTAGATTTAGTTAACTTTAATAACTTTGCCTGGGTCACTCACGTCTGCATATCTTCACGCCGCACAAGTGATGAGGTCAGGAGATATTTCTGCTGACGGTGCATGTGCAGAAATCAGCATATCTGAGCACTGTCTCATTATTCCCATAAAATGCCAACATTATTATTTCACTGCCATTCAACGCATCTCAACATCAGAGAGTGCATTAACATAAAGAATCCATATGTTTACCATCAGTGCTTTTATTAATAGTGATCTGTCTGAGCGACTAATACAGTAATGGAGCAGCAGGTTCATAATTCACAACGAACTGTTGTCAACAGACTGCAATATGTATAAGACACAATAATGAATATACATTCAGCTCATCACTGACTCTCTGAGCGCCTTCAGCAATTTCTTATATACGAGTGAAACGTGTAATTCAATCTATTCTTAAATGCATACATCAAAACTTCACAGCGCAGACACTTAGGAGATAATACAGATGGCCAACTTTGATTTTATTAGGAAAAAGAGAGTATCTTCCAAGAGTAAATGAAGGAAAAAGAGAGATAAACTCTGCCCGCTTGCGTCCGATCATGACAACACGGATTTTATTATTCCAGTGCGTCACTGTTTTATGTTTTCAGGGCACAGGAGACAAATCTGTGAAATAAAAACTGTACTGAAACCAACAAATGACCCTGATCAATATTAAAGCAGTTTGTATTTTAGATTCCAGAATCCTTCTAAACGCCACATTATTCCATACAGTCGTGTGCCGGTGGGTGATATTGTGAATTCTGATGAAGAGATGTTTATTTCTCTCTTTATGTGCATTATGAGCTTAAAATCAAGACAAATGCAACATTAATATATGGGTTTTGGCAGGAAAACGCAGAACTCTTTTATTGCGGTGGCCGAGAGATTTTTGATCAGCCATTACTAGTTTAGTTTATTTAGAGTGTATTTGCACATATTATCTTCATTCAGAACTTGCTTTAGTGGTGAGAATGTCTAATCATCAGATATGTTTCTATAAAATTTCATCCTATTTGTTTATTCATTTGTTTATCTATTTATCTGTTTACTTATTCATTCACCTTTTGATTATTTAATGAATTACAAATCCACCAGAGAGTCCAGGCTCTGGAAGTTTCAGGCGTGGTACAGTAGTCTCAATCATATTTACACTGCTGGCCGTGATTTCTGTGGGCCGGTCTATGTAGGTTAGCATCGCTAAGTTAATATGCAAATTGTCTTATCTGCTGGGACTCACAAACAGACAGCATTCTGATTGATTTAATAAACTGCTTTTATCTTTCAAAGTGCTAATTAGCCGAGATGGGCCGTGCTTCAGTGTTGCCTTTCTGTGGTACTTAACAAGAGCATTATCCAGAGTTTCTGCTTCTTTTTTTTTTTTTTCAGTGCTTCCTACAGCTTTCTGACAAAGTTAAAACCCTATTTTAATAAGTTTAAGACCACAAAACCCCTCCAAACTCTCTTTGTGTGACGCTCGTGCCTGTTTTGGATCGGGTTGTGCTGCGTTCGGTTCTCCTCGATCTCATGGATTTGTGTGTTCATTCGCACCTGAGATCTGGAGCTTATGGAGGAGCATCTCATGCCTCCTGTGGATATTTTGTATTTTAGTTATGTTTCATTGAAGTATCACCTTTCTCTGATGTTTGTTCTAAAATTCCCGGGAAAACAGACAGAAATGTGTCAATAGTTGTTATACAGTACAATAAATAAATAAATAAATAAATAAATAAATAAATAAATAAATATCATAGAATAAAATTAAATAGAATATTAATTTCACCATAATATAATAACTTACAATATTCTTTATAGTATTTATGTAAGTATTATATTTTTATAATAATGTATTAATGCATTATTAATAATAATAAAATATATATTATTCATATAATGGACGCTATTATTTTTATAATTATATATTAATATATTATTATGATTATTATTAATAATAAAATATATTATATATTATTCATATAGTAGGCTCTATGTGTATGGAATAATATTCACATAATATAATATTATTAACACACACACACACACACACACACATTAACATGATGTTATGTAGATATGTACTGAAAATTAATTTGTATCATAAACTCTAAGACATATAAAAAAAAAAAAATATATATATATATATATATATATATATATATATAAAAACAAAATAAACTCTTTAAAGATATGAATTGGAATTGAAATCTACAGATACAAATAGATAAAGTGCAATAAAATAAACACTTAAATGTGTTTTTTTGGATGTTTTCTTTATCTTCTCCACTAGTCTGAATGAAGGCATTTTATAGAAACAAAATTGGCCATTGCATGAAAAAAAACACTGACTCTGCCCGTTTTGTCTGGCCTTAATAATAGTGGCTTTCTAACGTAATGTTAAATGGCTGTAACTACTCTTTTTTATCTTCAGAGATCATAAAAACAGAAGCAGAAGTGTGTAAAAGTGTATACCGTGGCAATATTGGCAGTGATAGAGGAGGTATTTTGCACCCTGAGACACACATGAGATCCTCAGGACAGACAGCAGGAGATCATGGAGAAGCAATCAGGACATTAAAGAATCTGATTTGTGATTATTTTTCTGTTCGTACGTGAGGGAATCCCTCAGAATAGAGCACAGCTACACCTTTCTCTTCTCTCAGTGATCCCAGCTCGTGTCTGTTTGTAGCAATCTCCAGGATGATTTTTGATGTCTTCCAGTCGGACACTTCTAGGGAATATTTTCCTCTCCTCTATCCCAGAGCAATCAGAATAATTTTGAAGCGCATATTTTAATCCTCCATCTATCTTTGATGTCTTATTTGTGTGAATATTCCTCTTTCTGTCAGGTCCTGGTAGCACGTCACGCACGGTTGGGAGCGTTTTTTTTTCCAAGTATCAAAGTAAAATCCCACATGCATAAATTCAAGCAAACATAAAACACAAAAGTAACAGAAAGACGAATAAACCAAGAGAGAGTCGCACTCCAAAGTCAACTTAAAACAGCGTCTCTGTTGTGCGTCTCTCCGATGATCTCTCGTCTAATTAGCGCAAAACTTTCAGTCTCTCTAACGAACGTTGGGATTGAGATTATTCACCTTCTGTCAATCTAAATAAAAGAATAAAATAACTTGAGAGCTGCCATATCATTACAGCAAACGTAACCTGTGCAATTAAAAGAGTGAAAAATGACCAAGTGAGTGGTAAGCAGAAAGCGGTGCGAGTAACACCACTAATTATTGACTGTCCGCTTGCGGCCTGCAAAAGCCTTCATTAGGACGCCTGAGCCTCTAATTTGTTTTGCTGTGACATTCATCATATACTGTAGGTAACCTTTAATTCATCTATTGTTAGCACTTTTGTGTGCTGAAGTAAGGGCTCATACAGTGTTTGTGAGTTTGGGCTGAAGGAGGATCGCTGTAAATTGGCGTGAAGTTTCTTGTGTGAGAACTAACATTTGGACTGATGAGCCTCTCGCTTAATTTCTCAACAGAGGTGAAGAAAAAACAAGACAAAAACATGCAAAGACAAAGAACAACATGAAGTGCAGAGCTTATGCTCTCTCTGTGTGAGCTGCATCCAGTGTAACAGGTGAGCCGGACCAAAACCACTGCTTCTGGATCAGTTACTGCTGTAGTGATCAATCTGGGAGAAAAAAAAAAAAAAATAAATAAAAAAAGAAATGAAAGGGATCGTTCACCCAAAAACAACAATTCTGCTGTCATTTACTCACCCTCACATCCTTCCAGATCCAGAGTTTCATTCTTCTGTGCAACTCAAAAAGAGATGCTTAGCAGGATTGTTCACACCAGTGTTATTTTAATATCGTTGAGGTACTATTATAGTTATTATATTATTAAGTTCTATTATATTATCCTATAATATATTTTTATTTTATATAGCTCGGACAGTAATGGTGCTCGCAACACCAAGGTCATGGGTTCAATTCTCAGGGAATGCATGAAACAATAAAATGTAAACTATTGAATGCATTGTAAATCGCTTTGGATCAGTGCTATTTTAGTATCACTGAGATACTATCATAGTTTGTATTCATATTTTGAATTTTCTGTTTTTATGTTCATCTTGGTTAATATAATTTTGTAGTCATTTTTGTATTTTTTATTCTTTTGTTATTTTTAGTAGTTTTTTTGATTATGTTATGCATGTCTATATAGCTTTTATTAATTGATTACCATTTTAGTTTTGGTCATTTTAGCACATTCAGTTAAAATAAATGAAAAATTGAGAAATGAGAAATGTTGCCTTGAGGTTGAGAAATGTTGGCAACTAGCTGAGAGAGAGAGATAGATAGATAGATAGATAGATAGATAGATAGATAGATAGATAGATAGATTTTGTTTGTTTATTTTTTTATTTTCAAATAGCACTTTTTTTAATGGTTTAAATGTTGGTTTTTAGTTTTAGTTAAATTACCCTGGTTCATACTGCTCGTTTTCTTACAGTACAATAAAAAGCTAATTATACTGCCATGATCCAAAAGTGTTCAAAAAGTTTCATAAAACTATATGCCATATATTAGCAAAGCAATTTGTGTAAGGAAAAGCATTATTCACTAATAATCAAAGCTTTCAAATCATTCACGCTTCAATTAAAAATCACACCTTTAGACACTTCATCCCATGACTGACATCATCGTTTCGCATGATTGCAAATGTCACTGCAAATGATATTTTAGAGATATTTCAGAAAACATGACACTTTTTTCTTCCAGAACTACCTTAAAAGGTAAAAAAGGGACTCAAAAACAGCTGAGATTTGCACTTGTCTGAGAGGTTTTGCGCACACATTCATCTGCATTCATTAGAAAGTCTGGCTTTTTTAATTGTGAAAGTGCATGAATAAATATGTTAAGCAGAAAAACAAACAAGTGAATATATTAGAGAGCAAACAAATAAATGAATAAATAAACGAGGGAACTAAGGTGAAAGTTTTGCAGCTGAAATCAAACGCTGCGGCGTGGCGTCAAACTCTGCATCGATAATGACGCCGTTAATCCAGCGCTCTATGAAATGCGACGTTTTAAACGCGCGAGAGCGAGGATGGGTGGAAATCTCATGCAAATAAGTCCTGGCCCCTGTGGTCCTTGAACTGTTCCTCTCTGATAACCCAATTATTGTCTCAAGAGCTGTGTCAATAGCTCTAGCCATCTCTTCTTCAGCAAATCAGTCCTGTAACCTCCAGCACTTTCCATTTGATTCTGCCATTTTTTGACAGTTCAAAGCAATCAGCTGCGGCCTCACAAGGACGGGGATTGATTTTGTGTTCCCACTTATCATGCTAATTCGCAGAAAATCAGCCTTTTCATCCCGCCGTCTGATTGCAGCTCTTGGAGGAGGCTTGAACTGCGCAGACGCACTGAGGATCCGCTCTCTCCGCGCCGGCCGTAAGGGTTCTCCAGGGCTGGTGGGTTTGCCCGGATCTTCTCCTGTCTGTTTTCTCTGCAGCTTCATCTGATGTGATCATATCAACAAGTATCTGCACACACACACACACACACACACACACACACACACACACACACACATACAGAGGAACGGAGCCACCCCACTCCTGAAGTACAGAAGCGCAGAAAAGCTGTTTAAAGAACGATCAGTAAGATCAGTAAGAACATTTCAAGCTCTATAAATAACAAAATCAATTTTATTAAGTTTCCTGATGAGTTTTCCCAGCATTTCATTCAGAAAATCATTTTGACTCATGCTTAAAACACTTCGCTGCGCCAACAGCATCAGACTGTTAAAAAATAAATACAATGCAGACTGTCAGAGGACATACGTGTGATCAAATAACTCACTAACCTTATATTTCCATTTAAATGCCAACAACTTTCAGAACTAAAACAGTAGATCAATTTATTTGTGTTATTGTGATTTCTATTTTCTATTTTTATTTTCTAATTTCTATTATTATTTTAGTTATGTTAAAATGAAAAAAAAAAAAAGTAAATAAATAAAATAAATAAATTTTGGCAACTACCTGAAATTAAATTTACACACACACACACACACACACACACACACACACACACACACATATATATATATATATATATATATATATATATATATATAGTTTATTTTATTTCAAATAACACACTTTTCAAAGGTTTTAATTTTAGTTTCAGTTTTAGTTAACTATAAAAGTGTCTGCCAGATGTAAATGCAAAAAATGCATGCTAAGCTCCAGAAAGGTACTTTTTCATGGTGCAAACTGGTAACCAGAATGCAATCTACCTAAAAGTAGTTCTACCAATTAGACAATTTAGACTTTTTTCCCAAATAATTGGTGTAACTGCTTTAAAAAAGAATCTGCGCTTCACATTTCTGCTTTTTAACCCCGTCTTGGATCACCTTCACTGTAAATGTGTTTCTGGAACATTGCTTCATTATGAGGAATTGAATAACGAGTTAACGTCACTCCCTCCAGCTCTCGACTTGACATCATTGTGCTGTTTTAATTGCCTGTGACACCAAGCACCTCCACGCTCCACAAAGTGCCTTATAATGAGAGATGACAGACTCTTGAAACAGGTTTTGTGATCACGATTAGACAAAAAAGCTGAAAGTTTCTCCCTTATTCTTCAGAGGCACGACGGATGCGCCATTTTGGGCCGGTTCTCTTAATTATTTCTTTGAAGGAGGCTTGTTTGTTATACAAAATGGGGGTCCGCGATGGCGCTCTCCAAAGAGACGCACATCAAACTTGGAGGGACTGCTGCGTTTCATGGCGCACTCGAACAGAGCAAATCGCATCAGCAAACGGCTTTCATTAAAGTACCTCCACCTTTCATGTTACACACACTGATGTCCTTTCATGTCTCCATTTTTCATATCACGTCTTGGTGAATCTAATCAAATAAATAAATGTGCAATTTCTACAAACATGTGATGAATTAAATCATTAAAAATGCAGATTTGAGGCTGTCTAATGAATCTCAGGAGAGGGTTTAAAGGTTTCCCGCTTCATTACACTTTAAAATCCTCCGCGATCGAGCGGCCTTTGTACGAACGTGTTTACCGACTTCCTCTTTTGCTTTGATTTTTTCCCTTCATAATCAAATCATTAATCTGTCGTTCTCCGCCTCACAATTCAAACAGTGTTAATTGTTCCAACACATTGGCTAAATTACAGATAACAAGTCGAGGCCGTCCAAATGCAGTCTTGCTGTTTGTTGGATTGGAAATAAACTTCACCAGGGTGTCTCCTCACTGCTTTGGCACAAGAATAAATGGTTTTACAGAAAAACAATCTTTTTACAAAAAATAGAGAAATATTTTATGACCACAGCAGCAGTGATGGGTCTTTATGGCCCGTTTCTGCAATCTGCGGCTTATTTGAGCCGCTTTATGCATCTAAAGTAGTGCTGATGAAAATGGCCTTCAAATACCTGCGATGGGAAAATAAGCACGAAGTGTTGCCCATATGTTTCACCGCACTCAAAGGTGCATGGCACTTCCTGAAAAGAGCAAACATCTCTTCCATTAGGGACGGAGAGATTTGTCATTATTTGTCCGCGAGCTCTTGCACGCCTGAAGTGCTCAGCTGAAGTGATTAGGTGTGGACCTACACGCATGCATTCATTTCCGTGTGCCATTCCGACTGAAATTACTCTCAAACAGTCATTTCAGACCGGCGTTTCCCCCACCGGCGGCTCCTGTTTCGAGAAACCGACACCTGCCAGAACTTCTGATTAGTGCAGAAGCAAGGCGAGCGGATTATGATGGGAGCTGGGATACTTCCGGGAGATCGGGAGGTTTGTCCGAGGGCAGGTGGAGGTGATGCAGAATGATTTGATCAAGCAGAAGCAGTGTTTGTCAGTGATCCGATCACCGGGCCTGTTGGGACTCGCTCGCACCGCTATTCATAGAGTCCAGGCCGTGAATGTCCTCACACATCTCCTTTGTGTTAAGTGGAGATTATAATGAGGAGGTGAATGATTGCATGAGAGACACACTGATGTTCAGGTGACGGAGAGCTCGAGTCCTGAGAAACGCTTTCATTTGCTTTGTACAGTGGTAGACAGTTACCTCGGTTGTTAAGTTATGGTTCGGTGTGTTTTTTGGTACAGCAGTGGGAAAATCAAAACATAAAAACTGCTTCGTTTATTTTTTATTAACCAGTGTTTTAGGCTACGTTTACACTGTCACTTAAATGTAACCCAATTCCAATTTTTTGCTCATATGTGACACAGATCAGATGTGTTCTCTGACCGTGTAAACAGGAAAAAAAAAAAAAAAAAACGCATGCATTCGGATATTTTGAGATCGGTTTCAGGCCTCATTCATATGTGAAAATAAATCAGATACATATCAGATATGAGCCAATGTGACTATCATGTAAACAGGCAGATATGGCAGATAGTATGGCAGATAGTATGGCAAGTGTAAACACATGAATCAGATATGGGTCACAATTGAAAGAACGTTTAAACTGAAGGTCAACAAAATCGGATATAGGCAACAAATCAGAATTGGGCATCAAGACCTGCAGTGTAAACGAGGCCTTAGTGAACAAACTGTGGCTCTGGCTTTAAATGAAAGTGTCTGTTGTTACTGTTGGAACTAGCTGCAACACACTTCATACTGCAGTTTATGCTGCTGCTATAGGCTAAACGAGGAAAGAGATTGGAAGTGATTCCACTTTTAGCTGCAAAATATTTTAGCAAACTGTGTATTTCTGTAGAATTTTTACACTTCTATTCTATTGTGCACTATTTGATGCACATGTGCACTGACCGGGCTAAAAAAAAAAAGTTCTAACAATGTTTTGTTAACATTCCATGGTATGAAAACATTATTTTGAAAAGTTCTCTGAATGTTCAAAGCAGTTTTATACATTTTTAAAAAATGTTTTTCTCTGATATTGTCATCATTAGAGAAAACGGGAATGTTACATTTTATCATTTGGTAAACATTGTGTGAATGTTACTTTTGAACATTCTGAAACATTAAGTAGTAACATTTGAATACATTAGATAGATGTCCAACTAAAACATTTCAGAATGATGTATAAATAACATTTTGAGAACATTATTAAAGACCATATAACATTGAACAAATGTTACTGGAAGACATTTGTTCAACATTAGCTGGGGCTCCTTCATTGTCTGTGAAATTTAACAGAGACTCGCTTTCTGTCAGGATGAGCCTTTATGCAAATGTAAATACTCATGTGAATTTCTAACATTTACACAAATCACACATTTATCAGTTAGTTTGAAGCGCTTAATATTAAGCACATCACTTTTCCCAAACCAGTGTATCAAAGTATATCAATAGAAACTGTATTTTGCCACTCAATGAGGGAAACAAACTAACTACCCTGCTCTCGGTTGGTTACTGAAGCCCCGAGACTAGCAAGAGCAGCTTCCGAATCCTCAGTACTCATCTTGCTGGATCTGTCTGCTGCTTTTGGCACAGTTAACCACCAGATCCTCCTGTCCACCCTCATAAAGATGGGCATCTCAGGAACCGCACTCCAGTGGTTAAAGTCTTACCTCTCCGGTAGGTCCTTCAGGGTGTTTTGGAGGGGTGAGGTTTCTAAGTCATAACTTCTTGCTACTGGGGTTCCTCAAGGCTCAGTGCTTGGACCACTTCTTTTCTCCATCTACATGTTATCATTAGGATCTGTCATTCAGAAGCATGGTTTTTCCTATCATTGCTATGCTAATGACACTCAACTCTACTTCTCATTCCAACCAGACGATCCAACAGTAGCTGTTCACATTGCAGTCTGTTTGACAGACATTTCTGTCAAATGTCATCCCCTTTAACTCAACCTTGCTAAGACAGAACTGCTCGTGGTCTCAGCCAACCCAGCCCTTCCCGCATGTACTATCAAGCCTCTGCAACTGATCCAGAATGCAGCAGCGAGAGTGGTCTTCAACGAGCCAAAGAAAGCTCATGTCACACCTCTCTTCATCAACTTGCACTGGCTTCCAATAGCCGCTCACATCAAATTAAAGGTACTGATGTTTGTCTACATGACAACCACTGGCGCTGCACCAATATACCTAAATGCGCTAGTTCAGACTTAGGCGCCCTCCAGAAGCTTGCGTTCTGCAAGTAAACAACGCCTCATGATGCCATCCCAAAGAGGTACAAAATCACTCTCACTGACCTTTTCCTGGACTGTTTCCAGCTGGTGCCTATCTCAATTCGAGCAACTGAGTCTTTAGCCATTTTCAAAAACTTTTTCGCCAGCACCTGATGAATTAATACTAACACTTACCTGTTCTATTCTATTCTATTCTACTCTATTCTATTCTATTCTATTCTATTCTATTTGTTTTGGTCTAATTTATTTAAAAAAACAAAAAAAAAAAAAAAACACCTTGCTATTTGTACTGTGCTAGACTAACTGAGACTTGGCACAGCACTTATATTATGTTGCTCTCTCATTGGTCTGATTGCTAAACAACACTGCACTTGCTTGGTGCACATGCACGCAGAAACAAACCACTCATAGTGAATATGTGCACTGCTACACCCCTACTTTGTACTTTTAAACAGTATGTGATGCTTTTACTAAATCTGTCCTGTTGTGCAAAAATGCAGCTTTTATTCTTGGTGTTTTAACTAGTACTAATACTAGCTCAAAGTTGCAACAATGTAACAACTGATGTGCAAAAATCCCCTAGCAACACCATAGAAACCACCCTGAAACCCTAGTCACCACTTAGCAACGCCCTGGCAACCACCCACGACCCTTCAGCATGCGGCAGGGAGTTTCGCACGAGTAACACAGCTCACATTGTCTTCAGAAATGTAAAAATGCAGCTGATTTTCATATTCCTCATGCCAGCTGCCAGAGCTGCGGTAATTTGTCAGGAAAAATTCACCCAACTCTGTTTCTTTCTTGCCAAGAATACTAATTAAAATGGGACCGGCTTAAACTTTGAATAGTTACAGATAAGGAATTAAATTTCACAGTTTTAAAATGATGATCATTGTGTTTTTGAGTCGTGCAGTGTTTTGGCAGCTAGAGGAAAACTCACTGTTGTGTTGTTATTGTGTCTGCGCTCACCTTAGAGGCAGCAACCTGCTCCGACGTCTGTTCTGCGTCTGCCTCCATCACTCATACACGCTCTGATACACACGACACACACACACACGGACCGCTCTTACACTCTTTAACACTGCTAGTGTCTGGGAAACACTGGAGTAAACATCAGGTTTCAGAGACCTGTGATTGTGGCATGTAGATGCTCTCGACTTTGAAAACACAATACTTTAAGAGCACAAAACAGACACAAATACTCACCTTTAGAGCTCAGAACACAGCTGTGAGGTTTTCAGGAGGCTGTAAATATGCCCAGCATGTGAAGGTGAGCATTTGTCAGGACCTCCAGATGGATTTGTTCTTTTGTGTGACAGAGACACTACAGCTCTGAGAGATGATGTGAGAGCATTTGATACTGTAATGTTTTGGGAATGCATAAAGACATCAAGAACGAAGTGTTTGTTGTAGCACTTCAGCGAGCTAAAACAACAACAACAATAACAACAAAAATATTACATTTAGGTGACACTTTAGTTTAGGGAGCAATTTTCACTATTAACTAGTTACTTATAATCATGCATATTACAAGCATATTGGCTGTTTATTAGTACTTATAAAGGACATATTAATGTCTTGTTCTGCATTTTAGACAAACTATTATTAAGCAGTAATTAGGAGTTCATTCAGGTAAAACTCATAGTTAATAGTCAGTTATTAGTATTCTGTTTGTAATGTGCAAGGATTTGTTAGATTTTTTTTTTTTTTTTTGGTACACAGTTATTTTATTATACTAATTTTGGTTATTTATATATGTATTGATTTTTTAGAAAAGCCTTTCTTGGGACATGAGATGCAAATTATAGCGCCTGCTATAATCTCTATGTGCAGTGCATTTTTTCCAGTCTTTGACTGGAATCATGTTTATTGTATTAAGCACAAAAAACACAAATACTGCAGTTATTGTTACTATAGTAAAACTACAATGAAACAGAAAGGATTCTCACTCCTCAATTGGTAGCAAAATCCATAATTAATTACAAAGAAACAGCCAGTAATACTTTGAATTAACATATTTCACCTAACGAGAAACACTGGAATAGTATTTTCTTATAAAATATACTCCAATAATCTTTGTTTTATTTTACAACTTCAATATATATATATATATATATATATATATATATATATATATATATATATATATATATATATTTGTACAGTGTAACTTTTGGTTGACGCTGTCATCTGACACATTTGAAGGAGATAGTATATGTATTTATTTATTATGATTTTACTCTAGTAACAATAACTGTAGCATGGTATTTTGTCCTTGTCAAAGTCTCTCCCAAATCACAAATGTGATAGATAGCTTTGAATTTTATTTGTTATATATTTAATCAACTGCTTCCCGTTATATATCCAATCCGCTTGTGATGTTCGAGCTCAAGCTGTAATGCAAACACTTCTTGCTCATCTTTAGGGACCGGATGAATACTTGTGTCACACTGATGTCTGGAATGATTATTTTGGTTCTAATGAATGATATTTTAGCTCTTGTCATCAGACGATGACACTGACCTTCGGCCGTTGTCACCGTGAAAAGGTCGAACCCCTGGTGCTTAACGAGGAGGCTTCGTGTTTGTTTCATTCTGATGCAAGACAGAAAAAAAAAAAAAAAAAAAAAAAAACGCTATTTGATGACATTTGTTAGATTAAATGAATTTGTGTAAATTAATTTGTGTGACTGGAGGAGTCTCAGACATCCATCAGTTCTGCTCAGAACACAACACTGCGGATGTTTGGACTTTTTAAACATTTAGGCTGATTTGATGATGCTTTCAGCTACTCATATTGTCTTTTTAAAATGATTTTTCAACAAGTTTTCTGGCTTTGATGTTGCATTCATATCATGTTTTAATACATATAATTCTGCATGTCTGTCCTCTATATATCACTGTTATTTATTTATAACAATGTAGAATGGTGAATGTAAAGCACAAAGAACTTCTGAAATACTATCTTCTGTTGCAATGGATAAACTTTCAAAACACATTATGAAAATAAATATTGAAAAATATTATAATTTTGTAAAAAAAAAAAAAAAAATATATATATATATATATATATATATATATATATATAGTTATTTATTTATTTATTTATTTATTTGTTTATTTTTTCATTTAATAATGAATGCGTCAAAGGATTTTCATCTAATACCACCACAGAAAATGCAAAAAAAAAAAAAAAAAAAAAAAATGCTGCTATTTGCCAGCTGTGCTTAGTCATCAGCAGCATTAGTGAATTATCATTAGATTTGTCTAACGAGCATGACGTCACTGAATGACAAAAGATTAAGAAAACACGAAGCATAAATAAAAACAATTATACGTGTAATCATCCCATCCCGCCTGTAAACAGGGTGAAAGAGCGAGGCACATTTTTGCCCCTCCCACTCTCATAGCGCAACTAATTAACACGCTAATTAATGTAAGGAGACTGTGTTTTCAACAGCGACACTCGCGACAGAGAGAGGAGGCGGAGCGATTTATGACCTCACTCTTTATTATTCGTGCTTAATGATGACATCTTCAGAAAAACGAGTGTAAAGCTCATTAAAAACGTGTAAATGACAGCTCACAGAACACACACGCACACACATGACAAACACAAACAGCACTCGCATTGAGGAAATTAAAGCAACCACATCGTTATACAGAACATATAGTATTTTAAGACCAACTATTTATTAAATAGGAAAGAACCCACTGTGACGTGGTTGTCACAAACACTGGTGATTATCTGGAAAGGTTTCAACTCAGGAAGTCCCTAAGTGACAGATAATGAACACCCAGGTTCAGTCATGTGACAATGTGTGCATTTTTTGTTGCCATGGCAACATTTCCAAAATGGTGTCCTGTCTGGTTAGCACGTTACAATGTCAACATTTTTTAAAAATGCTTTTTTTTTTGTTTTTTTTTGTTACAAAAGATATGTTTCAACTCATGCAATGATTCTAATGTTTTAATAACATATCCTAGATTACTCTTAACCTGATTTTAATACATTTCTTGAACAAGTTGATTTTAAAGTCGGCATGAAACGGAAGTTGCGACTGTCTTTTTTTTTTCTACTGTGACGTATATCCGAGTGAAACGGCATCTGAAATGAGAGGGCGGGACTTGATTTCGTCCTTCGAGAATTGATTGGATCGTTGGAAGTTGGGGCGTTACTAACAAAATGGAGGCAGATCTGAAATGCCAGTTTGCAGTTAGTGGTGGGGATTTCTCACCACTGGATTCACTACCGACACCCAAGCATGAATAAATGAGTTATTTATTAGGGATGACGACCATGATCAACAGCACAAAACATGCCTAAACAGTGCAAGAGAGAGAGAGAGAGAGAGAGAGAGAGAGAGAGAGAGAGAGAGAGAGAGAGATTGCCTGAATGACTGAGCGCGTCCTCCATCAGGTTAAGTCATATTCATGAAACAAATTAGTTTGCGATGTCCTAAGAGTAATGTTCTCATAATATCCTAATATCTTTTCAGTGTTTAAGGGTAACGTACTGCCTCATGACTGGTGTCAGTGCTATAAAGTGAAGCATCAGCTTCAGCTCTTCCCCTGTCATTTATCCCAGTGTTTACCCCTGACGTCACTAGCTCCGCCCCTGCGCCATCACTCGTGACCGGAAGAGTAGAGTCGTCGTTTTGAGGGGGAGGGGAGGTTAACATTTTTGATTAAAGATTACGAGCGCACATGAATTTAAAAAAAAAAAAATAATGAAGTGCACGGATAAATTATTTATAATAAACACTACAGTATTTCATCAAAAAATAAGAATATTAAATTTTGATTTCATGCCAACTTTAACAAGTTACAAAGTTACACAAGTTACAAAGATATTGTGGTGACATATATGTCACATCGGGCTGTTAACCTTAAAACAGTAGGTGGAATTTTGATGTGACGTATTTGTCACATTAAGAAAAATGGTAATGAGCTGCTCAATTAATTTAGCTGATTCAATTATTTTAGTGTTATATATTCTCTGCTGCTCATTTCAAAGCATATTTTAACAAATCTACGTGCATGTTTAACATGTTGACCTCCAGTGTGAGGAAGTTATTTATTTTTATTCAGTATGCACATTTTCGAGTTGTGGAAAAAATAAATAAATAAATAAATAAAAAACAAAAATCTAAAAAATCTAAAAATCTAAAAATTAATTTCTGGTTAAACCATATACCTGAAAAGGTAGAATTAGGATATGTTACAAAAGAGTTGTTGTAAAATTAATAGTCACAGTTATGTGGTTTTGAAATATGTTGTGGCAAAGCAAATAAAATGCAAAAACTATATTACGCCCAATATCACATATATGTAACATGAAAAATTTATCATAAACGCCCATTGTCATATATATGTAACATTACACATCTTTCACAATGAGAGGTTGTATTTCAAAAACAACTGCAGAAACATGTCATGCATTTGGTCTGTTTTATATCCCCCATAATTTTCCTATAAGGAGAAACTGGTCTGGGTTCTTATGGGTTAAAAAAAAATAATAATAATATAAGCTTTATTTTATCATGATACCACAGTGAAGCCAATATGGGGTGATTTTCTTTAAGCTATTCTTTTACTTTGGTTTGTTTCAGTTTTAGTTAATTTATTTATATAGCACATTTAAAAATGACAGAGCTGACCAAAGTGCTGCACAGAAAAGTAGAATTAAGCCAATAACCATACAACTAAATTAAAATAAAAGATGACACAAGTTTGTAGAACACATGTAAATGAAATTGCTTAGTGTTCATATAAACAGAATTTACATAATCCAAAATTGGATTGGATTGGCTTTTTCATTGGTTTTGGTTTGCTTTCACACCTGGCCCGTTGTTTCGGAACCTTAGCTCGGTTCGTTTGGGCCAATGTGAACACGGCAATCGCGCTCAGATCCGCGCAAAAACAATCGGTCCGAGATCGCCTGAACATTGGTCTCGGCTCGACTGAAAACGAACTCTTGAGTGGTTCGGTTGTAGTGAGAAAGCAATTCGATCCAACGGACCAACGAACCAGGCTATATCACACTGTATAATGGGTAATTACGTAAGTTCCGTGAAAAGCAGTGGGTGTGCATGTCTTCGCCATTCAAAATCAAAGCGCGCCTTTTCATTTAATAATGGGGTCTTATTGCTCTTCGTAGCAGGTGCATTTTAACAATGTTTTCCCGACGAATCCTGGACTCCTGCTCAAAATGATTAATAAATAAATATATCGACAGCTACAAAAAAACAAAAACAAAAACAAAAACAAACAAACAAACAAACAAACAAACAAACAAACAAACAAAAAAACAATAAGCCCTCAAAGCTATTGTCGTTCATCCTGACGTGTGTGTGTGTGTGTGTGTGTGTGAGACAGAGAGTTTGTTTGCCTCTTTTTACAAATGAATCATGTTTACTGTCATTCCAGCTCCGTGGAACTTTGACCAATGAGAGGACAGTTTACTCGCACGTGACTTGTATTAACAATTTTGGTCCGTTTAGAAACTTTGCAATGTGAAAGCGAACCGCACCAAGAATAAAAAGCAACATTGTAATCATTTCAATCCTTGTTTCGGAACAAACAGGTGTGAAAACGCCCTTAATGTTAATTTTTGTCATGTCTCTGGGTGCTGTAACAACTTCTACAATGAATAAATTGACAATTTTTCAGAAATATTCCAGAGATTATTTCTCTAACCAGACCAAACCTGTTATCTTTGATATGATTTAATTTGTATTCAATTTATTTATTTTCCCCTTGAGTTTTCAATACCATTTTTCTTCCTGTTGGCTCGTTGCAAAATCTCTTTAAGTAATGAAAACCACTTCCTTAATGCCATCATTCTACAGGAAGTGACATCACGTTAACCGAGCCGTGACAAGCTTTACTATGTATGTACATCCTGCACTAAAATAAAACAAACAAACAAATTGGTGTAATACTTTTCATTTAGAAATTATTGAAGTGGCAAGAAACATTAAATTAAATGTGAAATTCTGAAGTAGAAAGACAGATTTTTTTTGTTTGTTTTGTTATTTATTGTTTGTTTGTATATTATTATTATTATTGGTAAGTCATACTAATATATATATATATATATATATATATATATATATATATATATATATATATATAAATGAAGTTATAGTTAAAGTTGAAGTGTCTGAGTTTGATATATGATCTGATATAAAAGTTTCTGCATAAGAATGACCTGACTCGAGTTACAATGAAAGAAAAAATAGGTAATCATCAGTAAGTGTTGATCTGTGCATCAGGAGTGAGATTATTTCATATTTCATATTTCATATCATTCTCAAGGTGTGTGGCGTCTCTCAGCCATAAAGTCTACGTGAGTTCATTCTACATTCAGTTAGAACCCAAAACAGATTTAAATCCCACATTCAAGCTGACACACTCTGCTAAAGATGGCAATGGTAATTAATTAGCATCTCATTTGAATGAGGAACAACGGGACGAGCCGGAGCGGCCGTGGGATGCGTCTCCCCTCAGGCCGGCCGCATCGGGGTCAGAGCTCAGGACGCTTTACTGACAGAAGAGATACTGACTCTCAAATTTACATGCTTCATCTCAGTTTCATCGCAAACACTCGAAGCTGCACAGACTCCGTGTTCACGAGACGCCAAACGCAGAAAACAACACCAACACTCAGACAGACGGAGGGTCAGTGTGGAACTGGATCAGAGCGTTCACATCTGATGATAAAAGCCAAAGAGACGTAACATGAGGACGTCTTCTTCCCAAACACATGCCGTGCCGGAAAACTCATTACAGCTTTCAAACTGCAACTCGTTAAGAAGGAATTGTAGGATTATCTACACTACAATTAATGAAAAAAAGTAGCATACTATTTCAGAAAATAATATTATTTTAAATCCAGAGCTGGGTAGTAACAGATTACATGTAATCTGGATTACTTTACTTTACTTTACTTTTAGTCATTTAGCAGATGCTTTTATCCTAAGTGACTTACAAATGAGGACAACAGAAACAATCAATTGTAGTATTAAAACAACTAAAACTGATCCAATACTAAAAGCTAAAACTTTATAAATAGTACATATACACACACATTAAAAAATTTAATTAAAATCAGAAAAATTACAAAATCAGATTCCAAAAATCGGTTACTCTTTATTTTAAGGTGTCCTTGTTACAGTGTAATTAATCATTTAAGTACTGAGTAATATTAATTAACTACATGTAGTTACTATATGGTTAGGGTTAGGATTAGGGTTTGGTTTAGGGTTACTTGCATGTAATTATGCATAATTAATTGTTATTATAATAGTAAGTACATGTAACGTGTAACAAGGACACCTTAATTATTACCAAAAAAATTGGTTACATTTTATTTTAAGTTGTCCTTGTTACAGTGTAATTATACATTTAAGTACTGAGTAATATTAATTAACTACATGTACTTACTATATGGTTAGGGTTAGGATTAGGGTTACTTGCATGTAATTATGCATAATGTATTGTTAATATTATAGTAAGTACATGTAATATGTGTAACAAGGACACCTTAAAATAAAGTGTTACCCAAAAATCAAGTACTTGTACTTAGAGTGTATTATAATGTAAAATGCTCATAATCAGTTACTTTTTTATGGATTACATATTATACATATTGTTACATATTATTCACACAATGACAGTAAATCATTCAGAATGTATTGATTCTCCCTAATTCTTATATTTTCTCTTATAAATATTCCTTTCTAAAAATCCTACTGTGTCATAGCATTTAGGGTAACACTTTACAATAAGGTCCATTAGTTAACAACAGTTAACTACATTAGTTAACGTGAACTAAGAATGAATTATACTTCTACATCATTTATTAATATTAGTTAATGTTAATTTCAGCATTTACTAATGCATTATTCAATTCACAAGCTGTGTTTGTTAACATTAGTTAATGTAATGTGAACTAACATGAATAAACAATGAATTACTGTATTTTTATTAACTAACATTAACAAAGATTAATAAATAGTGTAATAAATGTATTGTTCATTGTTCGTTCATGTTAGTTAATACATTAACTAATGTTAACAAATGACAATATAGAATGGCAATGTAAATGTCATGCAAATAAATTAGCAAATCTGAATTAGGGTGAAAAAAAAGCACGTCTCAAGCAATTAGACCATATATGAAAGAAATAATTATGTGAGCTACTAAACGCTGGTGATGTGTAGCTGAGAAACATGTGTCTTCATCATATCCAGTGACCTTCAGTTTCTGTTGATTCTGGAAGTCTGGAAAAAAATATTTCAAACCTGTAAGACTTTGGGCGTGTAGTGTAGCTGCTGTTTTCATGTTTATTAATGTTTGTTTATGTAATGCTGGGTTTCCCAAACGTTTTGTCAGCCAAACCCCTTTAACAGCTTTATCAACTTAAAAACCCACAGTTTGTACACACAGTTCTTGCGTTAAGCCCAGTTTGAGAAACTCTGGTTCAATGTAATGTGCCATGTAATTTATGATCGTGATATCAAAACATGAAATATATATGTATTTGTCTTTGCTTTTTATATCAATAAAAATAAGTTAGATAAGTTAGATAAAAAAATAATCTAAGAGTAATTAAAAAAGTAGTCAGAATACATTACCTAAAATGAGTAATCTAGGCTGCGTTATTAACTACTAAAGCAGCGTTGACATAAAAATGTTGCTATACAAAAGAGATTAAGTGGTTGTTGACACAACACCATTTTCAACTAAAAACTGAAAACTTTTAATGTTTTGGACGTTCATTTACATTACTTTTTTAGGGTGAGAAAAAGCTAACTTTTTAAAATGGGTTTCAAAGTGCACGTTTTTTGAACTATACTGTTATCATCTATTTGTAAAAAAAAAAAAAAATGCAAATGGGGATGTTATTTGCATGTATTATGTGTTCTTTACAAAGTGACATCGCCACCTACTGGCCTGGCATGAATAATGTGGTGTTTTTAATTGTTTTCGCGGATCTGTGTGAACGGGGATCGTTTTGACTGTTGTCGTCTGTACGGTAAAAACACAAAGGAAAAAAAAATCAATTGTATTAAATTGTGTGTATCAATTATTTTAACTTCATCAGCATTTTTTACTACATTCTTTTCAATATTGATTAAACAGCAGACTAATGACTGAAGGAGACAAACATATTTGCTGCTTTATCTCAGTGCTTGTGTTTGCTGTGAAAACCTGTCCTGGCTCTGCACTGTAACCGGACTGAACCGCATCCAGAGCCGGAGCTTATTACAGGTATTATCTCAGTCTCCAGGAGGGATTCACTGCAGGAGAGAGTCGACCTGCTCTTATTGTACCTGACACACTCAAACACACACAGATACTCGCCAAACACCTCTAATCTGTTGTCAAACCCTATTTATGCCTCACTCTCTCTCACACACACACACACACACAAAACTCGTTTTGGAGTCCCTCAGGTCCAGCAATTACAGCCACAGGAATCACACAGGCCAGAAACAGAGCAAGGCCTTCAGAGGAGATAACATGACACACACACACACACACCAGCGCTGCTGCTGTTCCAGCTCCTGCTTGAAACAGTTGTGCTGCCCAGTAATTTTTTGTGGAAACTG
This sequence comes from Spinibarbus caldwelli, assembly GCA_039654775.1. Lineage (NCBI taxonomy): Eukaryota > Metazoa > Chordata > Actinopteri > Cypriniformes > Cyprinidae > Spinibarbus > Spinibarbus caldwelli. The sequence continues at coordinate 1,231,029 of CM077236.1, read as the reverse complement.
TGATACATTTTATTGTTCAGGATTCACGGATGAATAGAAAGTTCAGAAGAACAGCATTTATTTCAAATAGAAATATGCTGTAATGTTATAGATGTCTCTGTCATTTTTCATCAGTTTAAAGCGTCTTTGATAAATAAAAGTGTTCATTTCTTTAAAAATAAATATATAAATAAATAAATATATCACTGACCACAAACTTTAGGGCATCAACTCTAAAGTCTTCTGAATATGTCTTCATAGTTTTCATATGATGCTAAACACAATGAGAGCATGCAGATGGACAAATATGATTTGAGAGCTGTTTTAATAAACCACTTTAGTTTTAATCTGTTCTTGTTGACTTGTCTGAACTACTTTAATGTGACTTTGTGGTGTTTTTCTGTCTTGTCTATTAATTATATAGAAAAGATCAGTGTGAATGTTCTGCTAAACATCTGAAGCACCCACAGGAGAAAGTCAGTCATATTTTTATTCCTATAACACAGGACTGTGCTGAATTAAGCGAAGAATTTGCCAAACTCAGCCACAAAGCTATAGAAAGAACTGAAAGTGTGTTTGAAGGTACTCTTAACGTCTCCGGCTGCTCTGACCACATCATCTCGATCTGATGTTTATACGCGGCTGTTATTGGTACCAGGCCGCATTGGCTTGTGCGTCTCCAGTAAAATGCTCGTCTGACCACAACAAAGCACTTTAAGACTGCAGCGAGTCGCAGGAGCTAAGCATCGCTCAAACATCGCTTTACAAGTTTCTCCTCCTCAATGACAGGAAAACCTCGCGCTCCTGTGACTCATCAAATCATAAAACACAAAAAAAGACAAAGTTTAATGTGTGGAGATCCCGATGGGTGCACATAAAGATTTATTTTATTTTATTCCATTTCACATACGTGGACATTGGCCATCGCGCCTCGACCGGCTGTTATGGGCGTGTAAAATAAATTGTAGTTTTATCGTAAAGATACAGGCACTTTAGCAGAGCGCATCCAAATGGATTCAACGCGTTTATGAGGACTGTTGTCCTGGAAAGTAAAAGGTATCAATTAAATGACAAATGCAGCGTACAGATGAGTGTGTGTGTGTGTGTGTGTGTGTGTGTGTGTGTGTGTGTGTGTGTGTGTGTTTGGCATTGCTCTCGTGTCCTCAGTTTAAATGTGAAATTCAGCACATGCAGATTTCAGCACTCAGCAAACTTATGAGGGTCAATACAGACACGGCGGTCCAGATGGGTTTGGATCACACACACACACACACGCACGCACGCACACACACAGACAGACAGACAGACAGACAGACACACACACACACACACATATATATATATATATATATATTTACAGCATGAGAAACAATAACGTCTCTCAACGCTGTCACACAACACAAGCCAGATGCTGATTTATTTTATTTATGTCTGGATTCTCTCTGCCACACAAACACAATGTGGAAACGTAGCAGAGAAAGTGATGCTCTGCCACATCTCTCAGAATTCATGAATCCTTCAGGACAGGATCGTTAGAGGTGTAATTAGACACAATGAGCCCATGCGTGATAATCAGTCACCTGTACATCAACATCTGATCATCTATAGTCATATCTGACCCTACAGATGAATATCCATATCATTTGACCTATAGATTAAGACCCTACAGATTAATATACAAATGTGAATTCAGTTTAGATTCAGTATGTTAGTATGTGATTCTATAGATCAAAGGTGCTCAAACTACTATGAAGGGCAAAAAAAAAAAAAAAAAATCAAGCTTGATTGAGGGCTGTGGATTGAAAGTAAATGTTGCATTATTATCATCTACATTATATTCATATTTTTTTTTTAAACAAATGCATTTTCTCACATTTAAATGCATAAATGAATGAATGAATATTAATTACATGGTTATTACTTTTAACTAAAACTTAACTAAAACTAAAACTATTAAAAATAAATAAATAAAATAAAAACACTTGAAAAACATTAACTGAAAAAAAATAATTATGAAATAAATAAATAAAAATTTGTTGCCAAGACAACATTTCTTATTTCCATTTAGTTTAAGTTGTAGTATTAAAATAGCAAAAACTAAAACTTAAATAAAAACTCAGAAAAAAACTAAACACACATTTAAAAAAAAACTATTAAAAAAAATTAATAAAACATTAAAAACGGTAATTGTTAACGATGCTAAACTATAACATATAATGATGCTGAATTATATAATGAAAAAAGAAAATAGAATTAAGATATGCTTCAATGGCATTTATTTATTTATTTATTTATGTATTTATCCATCCCTTCCAGTGGACCAAAATCAAAAGTCAAGGGTCATCTGTCCCATGGTTTAGGGATCTATGCTTTATATAAATATCTTCATGTACAGTTTATAAACAGATACTCTTTACTAGTATACTTTAAACCAGGCCCTATAGATTAATGCTAAATAGTGTCATTTAAGGCATGGATCTACAGGGTCAATATTGTTATGGAAGCAAACAGAGGATTAGAATCAACAGGTAACTTTTATTTAAAACAGTAGAATCAACAGGAAGCTGGAGTAGGGGAGTATTCAGTTCAAATATGCAGTTCAATGGATATATAATGCAGGTATATAATGCAGGTAATCTTGATTTCACAGGAACTCGTGGATGAGACAGATGGAGCACACACCTCACAATGACGGATGATGGAGACACATTTGAAGACGCTGGAGGTACAGACGTTGGAATGGAGCAGAGGAGAACAAGCTGGTCAGGATACATGAGGTAAGTACACGATGGAGGTAGGTATACAGGTGATACTCAGGAGAAGAATAGAGAGTCCCCTTCGAATGAATGAGACCAGACACTGGAGTAGTGTGAGGTGTGTGCTTATGTAGCCAACTTGAGGGTGTTCATGAGGTGCAGGTGTGTGATTTAATTAGAACTCTGGTGATGGTGTGCGCTGTGATTGGATGGTGAGTGAGCCTGGCCGATCTGTGACAAATATAGGGAGTGTCCAATATCCTAAATCCTTTTGTGTGTGTGTGTGTGTGTGTGTGTGTGTTGTGTTGTGTCTCATGAGAACACTAAAACCCATAATCTCTCTCATCATTTGAACACGAGCCCCAGAGCAACTGCCAGAGAGAGAGAGAAGGAGGTTTCGAGGGAAGGAAAACAACATTTCACATTCACAGATGAACCCAATTTGGTGCGGTTTGGAGTGTAATTTAGATCAAACATCTCCATGTAAATGAGTCAGGCTTTCTTAATTAGGTGGCTGTGCAGAGAGAGAGAGAGATGAAAAACTTGCAGTGCTCATCATCTGAAGTGGGTGTGGCAGCTGAAGTCAAACAGGCTCCGCCCCCTTCATGATCTGAGCCAACCCTCCAAACCGACTCCACGTTGCCGTGGTGAACAGACTTGGTGACACTGGTTTTGATTGGTTATGAGACGTTCATTCCCATGGTGATCAGTAAGTAAATAGGTCATTCCTCTCTGATTTAGCTGTCGGTGGAGAAACACGCTGCCAACAAGCTGCAATCGACACTTATGCCAAAAACACTGAACTCCAGCCAAGCTCCGACACACACACACACACACACACACACACACACACACACACTCACTCACTCATGCTCTTACAAACCAAACATGCACATACATCCTCACAAATCTCAAGTTTACACAGACACACACTGAGTGTCTGCATATAGTGATACACTCCGCCTGTCAGATGTGTTTTAAACATTTAAGTGATACAAAATCAAATCATACTAAAATAATTCTCACAGAGAGAGAATCCATTCAGCTGCCACAATCACACTAACATGAAGTTCAGAGATCATTTAAAGGGCCCCTGGGTTACAGGAGCCACCTGGACACCAACACATACATATGCATACAGCGCCTTTTACTGTTAAAGGGTTAGACTGTGTGTGTCTGCATTAGAGTTGTTAATTTAGAGTTGAGATTTAGAAAATATCACAATTTCACGGTTTCATGGTATACGATATCATACAATATGATTTGATAGTGATTGATCTGTAAATATTTCAGGTACATGTGCATTTTTCCTAAGGAAAAAAAATCAACTATGCTGTAAACTATAAAGTAACCCTCTCATTTGGTGCATTAATATAATATTAGAATTACAATAATGAATATACAGTAATATCCAAAACTTATTGTATTAATTTTAGAATCATTATATTTAACTACTACTTACGTATAGCCTATAATATTCACACTGAAATAAAAAACGCTGTATAGCTTACAGTACAAAGGTTTAAATTGCACACAAGGTATTTTTCATAAAACTTGTCTTCATGACTGATGACATTCATAAATGATTAACACTTTAAGGAAATAAGCTCCTTTCTGGGTTTTTTTTTTTTTTTTTTTTTTTTTTAAAGCTAAAAAACTCTGAACACTGGACAACTTTCCTAAGGCACATGTAACATTAGCTGCTTTATTAAATGTTTTATTGACACCTTCACATCAATGAAACACTGGTTTGGCGATTATATAAGAGGTAATACATATCAGTAAGATGTACAGAATCTTTCAACAAACCTTCTGATGTTCGTACGTTTAATTTGTGCTACAACTTGTAGTAAAGCAGAAGAACTGATGGGTTCACATGCACACCGCCTTAATTGTAATCTACTGTTCAAAAGTTTGGGGTTTGAATGTTTTTGAAACAAGTCTCTTCTGCTCATGCTCTGCATTTATTTGATCAAAAACACATTAAAAACAGTATATTGTGAAATATTATTATAATTTAAAATCACTGTTTTCTATGTAAAATAAGTTCAAATATAATTTATTTCTGTGATCAAGCTGAATTTTCAGCATCATTACTCCAGTCCAGATTCAGTCAAAAGGAGCAAAGTTGAGTACAAATGACCCAAAACATACAGCAAAAAGTGAGTTTTTGAAGGTAAAAAGTGGAATATTCAAAAATGGCCATGTCAGTCTTCTGATCTCAACCCGACTGAGCATGCATTTCACTTGCTGAAGACAAAACTAAAGACAGAAAGACCCACTAACAAACAACAACTGAAGTCAGCTGCAGCAAAAGCCTGACAAAGCATCACAAAGGAGAAACCCAGTCTCTGCTGATGTCCATGAGTTCCAGACTTAAGGCAGTCATTGCCTGCAAAGTATTTCCAATAAAATATCAAAAATTAACATTTTATTTATGATTATGTTTATTTGCCCAATTACATTTGAGCCCCTAAAAATGGGGGACTGTGTATAAAAATGGTTGTAATTCCTAAGCATTTTATGTTATATTTTTGTTCAACCCACTTAAAATCTGCACTTCAATTTCATCCTGTCTGTTTTATTTTAACCTCTTAAGACCTGAGAAAAAAATTACATTGTTCAGAGCATTACAAATAATGTAAAAAAAAAAAAAAAAATCATTCATAAGTTATGCTGTCAGGACTCAATTTCTTTAAAAAATAAATGACATGAATGAACATGAATAGGCAAAAACAATTGATTTTTTAAATCACCAATACATTTTAGTTTAAGATTTTTTTTTTTTTTTTACCAAACTTTGTATAAAGATGATTCTCAACTATGTTCTAATAGAATGATTCGATATACCATTTTTCTTTCTGCAAAATGTGTGTAAAATGGTCATAAACGGGTTTTCTCATTATATACAATGTATCTATAAACTAAATCTAATTTGCATATTAATGTATTTTCTTCCGTCAGTCTCTCTGTTTTGTGTTTAAAATAAAAACGTCTCCATCCTCGAAATCTGCCTGATCAGGCACTTTGTGCATCACTTGTTTCTTGAACAGAAGTAAACTTCAGTAGATTCACGTCACTGCTGCAGTTTGATCAAATTTAAGAGTTTCTCTGTGAGAATGAGACAAGACGCGTCTGTGATAATGAGCTGAAAAGTTTGAGCCGTCCTGTTCTCTAATGATATGTCACAGCATACAGTACATCTCACACCAACCCAGGTTCATTGGAAATACGTGCCTCTACATACATTTCTGCACCACTGCAATTATGTACCTTACTGCACGTTTCGCTGCACTTTCAAACTGAAATGTCCAGAGAGTGGCGCTAAAACACGTTTAATAAGTGACGTGGCACGTTTTTATTTTGTGATAAAGGCACGCATTGCAACGTTTTTATTATGCTTATTATTTTATTATTTTTATTTTGTTTTTATTATACACCAAACCCAACCCTAAACCTGCCCGATAGTGTTAACAAATGCAAAAGTAATATAAAAATGTATTTGCCAATCCAGCCATGCTATTTTAACTTCTTCATGCGGATTTGACCTGTTTTGTTGATCCATCGTTTCCCGGGGTTCGTATCGAAGTTCTTCATCACCCAAGTGTAACACCATATTGCGTGAGCTACCGAGTAAACCTACTAAATTAGAAAACTCATGCATATGAAGCTGTATATGTGGCAACAAAGTCCAAAAGTAACAGTTAAAATCATGCAGGATGTTAAAATTGTTTTGAAGTCATAACTTTCTGCAAGTAATTTTGTGAATTATCCTTTATTAATCAAAACTCTGTACCTGTAAATCATACTTTGTGTGAAAAGGAATAAAAGTTGTCAAAGTTTTATTAGTGTTCATTTCAACTGGAAACTGCAGTGAATTGTACATGTAGGTACGTTTTGTTTATTTTTTTTTAATTTATTTATTTTTTTTCAGTTTTGCAGAAATGTATGTAGAGGCACGTATTTCCAATGAGCCTAGGTTGTCACACACACACACACACACACACACACGCACACACACACACACACACACCCAAATGGACTTGGATTTTAGTTTTAGTAAACATCTTAATGGATTTTCAGCTTTTGTCTTCTCAAGATGTTAACTGATGGACTGGAGTGGTGTGGATTACTTGTGGATTATTGTGATGTTTTTATCAGCTGTTTGGTTTCTGATTCTGACGGCACCCATTCACTGCAGAGCATCCATTGCTGAGACAGTGATGCAATGCTACATTTCTCCAAACCTGATGACGAAACAAACTCGTCCACATCTTGGATGGCCTGTGAATGAGCACATTTTCATTTTTGGGTGAACTATACCTTTAATTTGAACTGCAGGTCTGTAAAATTGAACCAGTAAATGCATTGTGGATGACAGTGGTTTAACTAATAAAACTGTAGTTACAGTGAAACCGTGTGAAGTTTGTCTGGTGCTGAAGAGTGAAGTGGTTCCCTGTGAATCTCGGTGGGTCAGTTTTCACAGCTCCAGGAAATCTCACACAAAGCAAGTCATTACACCATTTCAGGTTTATCGTAATATACAGGACACATATAAACACATTTCTGCACAACAACACAATCAGTGCATTGAGTTTTGGCAGTGTCGTCTTCTCATTTCAACCTGAATTTCATGTCAACTGAAATAAAAACCAGCCAGCGAGTTTGTTGTGAGAACACTAAATAATTTCCACTGTCACTCGAACATGAGACAAAAACATCCATAATGCTGAGAACATGAGCAGAAAGGAGATTTCCTTCATGTCTCATGTTTCTCCTTCACAGAAATGAGTTTCAATGGAAAGTAAATAGAAGTCTCCTGGTCGTCAGATGTTTCTCCTGAGAAAAAAGACTCCTCAAGAGGTTGAGAAGAGATTGCATTGATGTTTCAAACTGTGCTCAGATTTGCCACAATACCAAAGTCAGCAATCAAAACTCAGAGATCTGCATATGAATCTCATTAAATGAGCTGAGCTGATATGCATTAATTTTATAGCTCTATACTCTAATTGACTGATATAGTGACTCATTTGGTTTTGATTTATTCTGGGGAAGTTTAGGAGGAGCATCTGAGAACGTCTTGAAAATGAAGACATATAACTGAAATCTCCTGAGATGCTGAGAAACACACACCTGTCTGTTTTGACACAGATCACAGCAGGTCAACACACCCATAAGAAGGTTACTGTAAGTGTTCATCTGACGGATGTAATGTGACACTTAACATCTCTGCAGAGCGACAGAGAGACGGACACTCGGGACGAGGAAAGATGGGATTTCCAAACTCCCTGTTCAAAGGCTTTGAGTTAATTAGTTTCCTCATAATCTGACGATACGCTGATATAGAGTGTACAAATACACTCACACACGTCCTGAAACGGCAGCCGCAAGTATTTGAAACAAAATATCAAATCAAGTGTCATTTACTCCAAAAAACAAAAAAGTGAGAAAAAAAAAAAAAAGACAATCAGAACATTTGACATAAGACAGAAGCTTGTAGAGTTTAAAATGCTGAAACAATAGATGTGGTGTTGAAGATGAAGAGCCAGTATTGTGTTTGTAGTTTGAACGAAGCCTGTTATTAGGACCCATAGTTTGTGTCTGCATTCTGACATTATTTTCATAATAAATTACACAAGTTAGTTTAGGGTCAGAAAAACTGTATGTTTCTGTCTCTTCTGTTCACCAAGTCTGCATTTATTTGATCAAATATGCAGTAAAAATAGTGAAATATAATACAATTTAAAATAGCTGTTTTTATGTGAATATCTGTTAAACTGTAATTGATTATTGTGATGCGCAGCTGTATTTTCAGCATCATTACTCCAGTCTTCAATGCCACATGATCCTTCAGAAATCATTCTAACATACTGATTTGCTGCTCAAGAAACATTTACGTTTATTATCAATGTTGAAAACAATTGTGCTGCTTTTTTGTGGAAACTGATACATTTTATTTTTTCAGGATTCACAGATGAATAAAGTTCAAAATAACAACACTTATTTGAAATAGACATCTTTTGTATCATTATAAATGTCTTTACTGTCACTTTTGATCAATTTAATGCAGCCTTGGTGAATAAAACTATTAATTACATAAATTAAAATCCTTATTGATACCAAACTTTTGAATGGTACTATTGTAAATTATTTAAATATCATAGTAGTATTTGTTGTAATGCCATTAATTTAGGCAGACTGTAATTTTACAGTAATTTTCAAAAAAGTAAAACATCACGTGTTAATGTGGAGGAAAATGTGCTTAAATGCAATGCAAATAATGTCATAATGCAAAAATAGCTTTATGCTTACAAAAATTAATTTTCTTGCAAATATGATCATATTTTCTTATTTCATAAATATATATGGAATTTATTAAAAGAAAAAAAAAACTAAATGCAAAATACAAAATATAACTTACTTTTTTCTTTTGATTGAGGGCTGAATTATGACCCAGGCGTGTTCTGGTGAAAACGCTCGCCCTGCATGTGACAAGAAGAAACAACAGGAACATTTATTTGTTTTTGTGAAAATTTTGTTAGTTTTTACAGTTGATCCGTGTTTCATAACAAACAGAGCAACACGTTAATCTGAGATGTTCTTATTAGAAATCTGAAGGTGTTCGACACACACACACACACACACACACACACACACACACAAACACAGAGTGGAGGGAGCTGTCAGTAATCTCTTTATCACTGAATCATGGGGTGTCTATGTGTAATATGTGGAGCTCAGTGGGAGCAGACGAGTGTTAAAGCGGTTACCTGCGCTGATCACACATTTATCAACATCATTTTAGCAGCAGAGACCTGCTCCGCTAACAGCTTCCTATCGCAGAAAGGGCATCGTAATGAATTATTGTTTTGCAGCTGGCTGGAAAATTGTACTTTCTTGTGAGCGGTGAGAGCAATAAATCACACCAGCACATCAGCTACTGGAAGACTGCTGACTGCTGGAGTTTCAGTCTGTGACACACACACACACACACACACACACACACACACACACACACACACACCACTGACCGCGGATCAGAGACAGATCCGTCCCGCACGCTTGCATCCAACCGGAGGAGCTTCTGACCCAAACCGGCCCCTAAACCTCAGACAACAAACCAGGGTTATCATGCAACAGCAGCCAAAAGTGCTGTTCGGAGAGGGTATTTCTCAATATCTGCTTTTAATGATCATAGAATATTAAAATATATTACTTTTTAATTTATTTATTTTCATATGACACAATCTGTCTTGTTTAATTGCATTATTACAAATGAGAGTGTGAACATTGGTTTTACACTCCAATCACATCTATGCAATATGCTTACAAAATCTTTAATAATACAATACTTCAGTGAAGATGCCCATACTCATAGGGAGGAAAAAATTAAACACATAAAAAAATCTGTGCTTGAAATAAAATATACATTAATACATTTAATAATAATAATAATAATAATAATAATAATAATAATAATAATAATTTCCAGTAGTTGCAAAGGCAAAACTTCTAATTCTCATTTTGTTTAAATTAAAACATCAAAATAAATAAAAAGCAAATAAACTAACTAATAAATAAAAAAGTAAACATTTAAAATAAAATTAAATTAAATTAAATGCAAAAAAAAAATGCAACAGAATTACCAAAATTTTAACAAAATTAAAGTGAAAATGAAATAATTCTAAAATGACACTGCAACTAATTCAGTTTCACTGGACCTGCGTACAGAGTCTGAATTTAACCTTTATCCTGTCAACAGCGTAAAATTGTATTTTTCATAAGTTATTAAAATACTGTATTTTTGTTTTCATGTTGATGGCATTAATAATCAAAACTACAAAAACTACTTCTCAAACTACAAATAAGAGTCATAAATGTCAATAAAGTAACATTTTTGTTTGTAGGTACAGGGAATATTCTCAGATCATTCTGGAAAGGTTCTCTATATGTAAAGTATGCTGGGGAAGCAATCCTAATTCCATTGTACGCGAGTAAATTGACAGTAAAAGACATTCACTCTCAAAGTTACCTCCAGTAACATTAACAGAACATTTGTTGAAAGTTACCTGGTCTTTATTAATCTTCTCAAAACATGAGCAAAAAATGTTACTTATACATCACACATGGAAACATTTCTGAAACATTTTAGTTTTTTGAAACATTTTTAAAATGTAACTAAAAATTACAAAAAACAAAGATCATTTATTAAAGTTACATTAATGTTTGCAAAATGATAAAATGTCATGTTTCCGTAACATTACTGCACAACTACAAAAAATTGTAAAAAAAAAAAAAAAAATGGATGTTTTCAACATTCAGAGAACATCCAGTATATGACCCTGGAGCACAAAACCAGTTTTAAGTTGCACAGG